>OX608080.1:42530715-42921000 GCA_951509765.1 Sphenella marginata
GATTTGAGAAACTGTCGCGAATTATAGCGTTCTCCACAATAGGGGACTTAGTTCCCGATATCGAGAAAATGGTTAGTTTTCGAATCGAATTCTAATGCGAAATTCTAATTGGTTTATAATGAGAAATTTCTATATAGCGATAAGTGAAATTGCATCAGTGGATAGTTAAAAAGAGCCTATATAAATGTGCGTAGGTTCATATGAAGCTAGCGGGGCAAACAGAAAAAAAAATTCAAATTTTTTTTAATTTTGAATATGCCACTCAATTACGGATAATTTACGGCAAATTCCAAAGAAAGAATTATTTTTCTAACTGGTCTCTAAACTAGGTAGTGAAAAGTTGCCACTAATATTTCACATGAAGCTAGCGGGGCAAACAGAAAAAAAATTCAAATTTTTTTTTTTTTAATTTTGAATATGCCACTCAATTACGGATAATTTACGGCAAATTCCAAAAAAAGAATTATTTTTCTAACTGGTCTCTAAACTAGGTAGTGAAAAGTTGCCACTCATATTTCACATGAAGTTAGCTGGGCAAACAGAAAAAAAATTAAAATTTTTTTTTTAAATTTTGAAATATGCCAATCAGTTACGGATAATTTACGGCAAATTCCAAAAAAGAATTATTTTTCTAACTGGTCTCTAAACTAGGTAGTGAAAAGTTGCCACTCATATTTCACATGAAGTTAGCGGGGCAAACAGAAAAAAAATTCAAATTTTTTTTTTTTAATTTTGAAATATGCCAATCAGTCACGGATAATTTACGGCAAATTCCAAAGAAAGAATTATTTTTCTAACTGGTCTCTAAACTAGGTAGTGAAAAGTTGCCACTCATATTTCACATGAAGTTAGCGGGGCAAACAGAAAAAAAATTCAAATTTTTTTTTTAAATTTGAAATATGCAATCAGTTACGGATAATTTACGGCAAATTCCAAAAAAAGAATTATTTTTCTAACTGGTCTCTAAACTAGGTAGTGAAAAGTTGCCACTAATATTTCACATGAAGCTAGCGGGGCAAACAGAAAAAAATTCAAATTTTTTTATTTTTTTTTATTTTGAATATGCCACTCAATTACGGATAATTTGCGGCAAATTCCAGTGCTAGAACTGTTTTTCTAACAGGTCTCTAAACTAGGTAGTGAAAAGTTGCCACTAATATTTCACATGAAGCTAGCGGGGCAAACAGAAGTGAAATTGCATCAGTGGATAGTTAAAAAGAGCCTATATAAATGTGCGTAGGTTCATATGAAGCTAGCGGGGCAAACAGAAAAAAAATTCAAATTTTTTTTAATTTTGAATATGCCACTCAATTACGGATAATTTACGGCAAATTCCAAAGAAAGAATTATTTTTCTAACTGGTCTCTAAACTAGGTAGTGAAAAGTTGCCACTAATATTTCACATGAAGCTAGCGGGGTAAACAGAAAAAAAATTCAATTTTTTTTTTTTTTAATTTTGAATATGCTACTCAATTACGGATAATTTACGGCAAATTCCAGTGCAAGAAATATTGTTCTAACAGGTCTCTAAATCCGTTTTCGAAAAGTTGCCCCGCTAAGTTCATATGAAGTTAGCGGGGCAAACAGAAAAAAAATTTTTTTTTTTTTAAATTTTGAAATATGCCAATCAGTTACGGATAATTTACGGCAAATTCCAGTGCATGAATTATTTATCTAACTGTTCTCTTTACTAGTTTTTTGGAGTTTGCCCCGCTAACTTCACATGAGCTTAGCGGGGCAAACGATATTTTCTAAAATAGGGCCGCGGCAAATTTTTTTGTTTCACGGATAATTTACGGCAAATTACCCAATAGTTTGTTTATTGCTACGTAAAAGTTGTCTTGCCAAGTTCAGAGAGGTGGTAGTGAGGTACTGATTGCTGTACAACGCAAAGATAACGCGTCTTCATTTATGCTTGAAAATAGTGACACCCTACTTGACCAGATATGTGTCAATGTTCGCAGCTCTACGATTCTGGATAATATTTATAAAGCTCACGTCGACAATATTTCGTCACTGGTAATTAATAAATTGGGCGATAATCATTTTTGTTTTCTTGGCGATTTTAATCTTTGCGATGTATCTTGGTCCTGTGCTTCATTCGGCTCTCATTCCGAGCAATATTTCTAAAGCGTTCGAGGCATATTTTTTAGACAATATTTTATTTATAAACTTGCTTCAAATTAATAGTTTCAAAAACAGGCATGATAGAATATTAGATCTAATTTTTCTTAGTGATGATATTAATTGTAGTATTTCTAAGTTCCTCGTGCCTTTCGCTCCTACGGACATGCATCATAATACTCTGGTTCTTAAACTCGAATTTTACGAGTTCGGTGCTCCAACTCTTAATGAAGAATATAATTTAATTTCCCGTGTTTCGTCCATGTTAGTATTGATCACATTTTCACGGGAAAATTTGCTTTCCCTTCGAGATGTTGTTAGTTGCTTTGAAGCATTCATTCACAGTAGTTGATTTATTTGTTTGAATATTTCTTCTCTGTGCACTGATTAGCACTTATGCACTTATGCTCGTCGGCGCTGATGGAAGGGGCTAGTTACGCCGTTTTCGTCTAAATAAACACAACACTAGGATTTAATTCTAAAGTAAATATGTATTTAATTAATCTAGTAATTCAAGGTTTTTTTTCACAAGGTTTGTATTATACGTTTTTTAAGGTTAATATTTCAAATAATTTTTGATTTTACTAACACCTTTAATTAGCATACAAGTTTTAAGTTAATCACACTAACAATTTTACTTTTAGCTTTTAGGACTGTAGTTTCACGAGAGTAAGGAAGTTTGGTAACCGCGCGAGTTGCGTCACCTGGCCATTCCACTCCAATAGCAAAGCAAATTGAGGTTGACTGGTCAGCGTAACGCTACACCTAACAAAATACTTCAGTGCATTGTACCATCGTATTGCACAATAAAGTAAACAAATAGTATTTAGAGAAATTAAGCAATTAGCTCACAACAAAAGAAGTGCATTGGCACTTATGAAATCAATATTTCGATACATATTGTACATAATACAATTTTGATGACTAAACATAAAAATGTTATAAATTAGCTTGTAAGAACTTTTGTAAATGATTGAATGTATGAACGTTAATAAATAAAGAAGTAAATTTTTTAAATCAAGTCGTTCGGCAAGACTTTTTTGGCGCAGTCTACGGAGATCAATTCCAAAGAATTGACAGAACCAAAGTTTCGGTTATTACAAATCTGAAGATTTGATCGCGAAACATAGCAAATTCTAAAGAAGTTTTCAAGTGGCTTTGTGCAAATCAGCCGACGTTGAATAATTAAAGTGAAACAAAAATCCAAAGATTTTACCACAAAATAAAGCAAACTCTAAAGAGCTTTGAAAGTGACTTTGCGAAAATCAATCAAAGTTTAAATAAAGTGGGACAAAAATTTATATATTTGACCACAAGTAAAACGATCGAACCCATAAATATAAATATCACCACCGATCGAAAACTCCGAACAATCGAACAATAATACTAGTCCCGAAGGACCTTACTACTCAAAGCAATTATGGAAAATCAACAGCAATAACTGGCAATTGCCGTGACGGAACTTATCAAGGAAGCATCAAGGATAAAAGAATTCCGGGGCGACCGATCACATGACCTATCCGCCTTCATCAGAGAAGTAGAATTAGTACTACCCCTATTCAACGAAAATGAGGCTCTCAAAGAATTCATATTCCAACGCTACATTAGGACAAAGATTCAGGGAACAGCTCTAAATACAATCCGAACTTTGGGGTCCACGCCAACCTGGGATAGCATAAAAAGTGAGCTCATAAGAAACTTTGGAGTTAAGGAAACATACCATAACCTTTACCATCAGGCGATCACCGCAAAGAACAACAACGTAAGTGACTATTTTAACATTTTAAGAAATATTTTAGACAAACTCAATACAAAATATGATCAGGACACTAATAAACCTGTAGAATTTTCACCAACAGTAAATGAGTCGATAATTTTGAAAACCTTTCTTAATGGCATAGAATCTAATTTAGCCAGTATAGTATATAGTAGAAGCAAAAACTCCTTAAGAGACGCATACTACCTGCTAGAAGAGACAGGGATGTTAAGAAAACAGTTTAATAAGCCAAATAGGTTCACACAAAATTCATCACCACACTCCTCTCAGCAAGCACCCTTGCCAGATAGGAAAACCCAAGTAAGGTAAATGTCCATAATTTCGTGGTAGTACGTTATTTCGTGGTATATCGATTTTTTCTTTCAAACAAGGAATTTGGGGAGTTTTTTTTAAAACTGAAAATTTCATAATAAAGAATAACTTTTCGGGTGTAATAATGGATATTTTAAAATTTTTTTAAAATTAAACCTATTAAATAACAAGCATTATAAAGTTGGAAGCTCAGAAAATGAGCCTTTTGTAGGGAGGCCTCTTAAGGAAACTGTTAAGGAGACCAGTCGATTTTGTTAAGCCTGTAAAAATTGTATCTTTACATTTTTTTTTTTTGATGATAATTTTTTTGGTTTTATTTAACATTTCTTAAACGTTTTTATTACTGCAAAACTTATTTCAATAGCTTTTCATTTACATTTTATTTAATATTTAAATACCACGAAATTAGGGACACATGTTTTTTGTGATGTACCTAATTTCGTGGTACCCACGAAAATATGGGAATATAATAATTTATGTTTTCCTTATTTTCTTTCACATTTCATAAGATACCCTATTATTTTAAGTATTTTAATTATTAAATAAACCCCTGAGGAAGATTTTGACGTAATTTCGTGGTACACTTTTATTAACCCATTCGTCAATATTTTAATCGAAAAGCTCTGCGAAGCACAACATTTTAACGAAATAATGGCATTATAGAACTTTTGTTTATTCAATAATTTTTCATTTAATTAAAAAAAATATGTCAAGATTTATACTTTTTTGCTTTTGTTATGAATGAATAGCGATAATAAACAAAAAAATGTAAATATAAAACTCATATTACCGCTTAAAGCGATACCACGAAATTACGTACATTAATTTTATCGCATGCCCCCTAATTTCGTGGTATACTGCGCATTTACAAACATTGTTAACAAGAAATTAAAAAATAAAAAAAAAGAATAAAAAAACCAAATTAAATTAAAAAAAATTTAAAAATTAAAAAAAAACAAAAAAAAATTAAAAAAACACCAAAAAAATTAAAAGAAAAAAACATTTTTTGAAATAATAAAAAAAAATAAGTTACATTAATTGCATTCATTTTTTTTTATTGTTTATTTTTGTTGTAAAACTGAAAAGACCAAAAAACACAAAAATTAAAAAAAAAAACATTTTTAGTAATAATAAATAAAAGTAATTTTGAGAAAAGTAACAAATTACATCAGTTAAATTAATTTTTTTATTGGTTTTTTTTTTCAATCGTAATCAATTACTAATTGCCTTTTCTCGAAAACCAATTGAAATAATCATTAACAATTAAAAAAATCCGTCTAATCAATTGATTACTAAGTACTCATCAAATTTAACAGGTCTGCTTACAAGTAATTTTTTACTTACTTACTTGGTCTTAAAACGCTTTCTTTTCATAAATACAATAACAATAAAAAAATTATTTAAAATTTAAAATTTTTGAACATAAATTTTAATAAATAAATTTGTGTATCTTTAGGAATTTGCGTTGAAAATAACTTTTATTTTCCACAAAATTAGAGTTTAACCAAATACCACGAAATTAGGGACACTTTACCACGAAGTTAGGTACATCAGAAAATTTTTGCCACGAAATTAGGGACATTTGAGGTACTCACACATCTTTATTTATATAAAAAAAAACATTTGTTAGTTTTGTTTGAAATTAAGTGGAAAGCTATCTTAATAGATCAACTCAATGGGAAAAATTTACTTTTTTAGTTTTCCTTCATCCGTTTTTACTCAAGAGAGGTAGAAAGTCAGAAAATTCCTTAGTACCACGAAATTATGGACATTTACCTTACCAGCGATTAGTTCAGACAACTCCGGACAGTTCAGAGAACCAAGAACCACCTCTCCCCAATTTAATCACCGCTCTCAGCAGAGTAGGCGAACTGAACCTATGGAAGTCGACAATATAGAAGCTGCTCACAAAGAGGGCGAAAATTTTCGGTCTCCGGCTTAGTTAAATTAAATATCGGTGAGGACGAGATATCATGCCTTATCGACACAGGCTCAAATACATCTCTGATTGGAGGCGACAAGCTCCTCAAATACAAATGAACCAAACTAACAAAACCCATGACTTTTAGGACATTAGATGGAAACGTGGGGGTAAGTACTGAAATTATCCCCCTCTACCAAACGAATTTAAAGAAAACAATTTCATGAGATGGAAATTTACCAATTGAAAAATAAAAAGTTCGAAGCAATATTAGGACAAAATATTCTGCAACCTATGGAAGCAATCATAAACCTTAAGGATGGATATATCGAAATTCATAATGTTAGAACGAGATTCATTGATGCATATCCACATAAGTTCGAGGATATCCATCACTCGAAGCCACACAGGTAGATAGCACCATTATACAAAAGTTATTGCGGGAGGACATGAATGAAGAAGTAAAATGTCTACTACAGGTAATTGTAAACGACAATGCTGACTTATTTTTTCAAGAAGGACAAATACTTTCCCACAGACATGAGGTAAAACACGAAATCGTGACAACAACTGATAGGCCCGTATATTCTAAAATTTATCGCTACCCTCAAATCCACGAGGAGGAAATAAATAAACAAATGAAGGAAATGATAGAACATGATATCATTAAAGAAAGCTGTTCACCTTATAACTCACCACTATGGATCGTCCCAAAAAAAGTGGACAAATCCGGGAAAAAGAAATGGCGTATCGTTATAGACTATAGATCCTTGAACGATATTACTGTAAGCGACAAATTTCCTATTCCCAATATTGAAAACATACTGGAGAAATTAGGAAGAGCCCAGTATTTCACCACATTAGACCTGGCTAAGGGTTTTCACCACGTTCTTATTAAAGAAGAAGACAGGGCGAAACCCGCATTTTCTACTCTACTAGGACATTACGAGTTTTTTCGTATACCTTTTGGCCTAAAAAATGCCCCAGCCACTTTCCAAAGGCTTATGAACTCAGTATTAAGGGATTACATTAATAAAATATGTGTAGTTTACCTAGACGATATCCTTGTGTTCAGCACCACAGCCCAGGAACACATGGATAACATCAGAAAAATTTTCAATAGGCTAAGGCAACACAATCTTCGAATTCAGATTGACAAATGTAATTTTTTCGCCACCACTACAGAATATTTAGGACACATCTTGACCACAGAAGGAGTGAAGCCAAACCCCACCAAAGTGGAGGCAATTCAAAACCTCAAGCTGCCGCAAACAGCAAAACAAATAGAATCCTTTCTAGGAGCAACTGGATACTATCGTAAATTCATAAAGAATTACGCCAAGATAGCTCAGGCTATGACAAAGTATCTGAAAAAGGATGTAAAGGTTAACTTCCATGACTAAAAAGGTTACTAATCTCCCCACCGGTGCTAAAGTACCCGGACTTTAAAAAGACAGGACATCCAGTCTGCTATGTAAGCAGAACTTTGAATGAGCATGAAAAAAAATATTCAACCACAGAAAAAGAGCTTCTTTCCATAGTATGGGCAGTTAACTATTTTAGGCCTTATGTTTATGGTAGGAACTTCGGCTTATTAACTGACCACCAACCACTGAAGTGGCTACAAACTAAATATAAAGGGAAAGACATTAACCCGAGATTACAGAGATGGATACTAAAACTAGGAGAATACGACATTAATATCGGCTACATTAACCGCGCAATTCTGTGTGAATTTGTCAATATTGATAAATAATAAAGAACACATTTTTTTATCAAGTGTTTTTGAATTTTGCGTCAAAGCCAAATTTTATTTTATTCAAATTAATTTTTAATAATTTTTTTTGACGCAGAATTCAAAACACTTGATAAAAATATTTTTTTCCTGAATATTTATCAAGATTGACAAATTTGTTAAGAGCACAGAATCGCCTTGTAAAGGTAAAGAAAATACCCTAGCTAAGTAGAATAAATAATGACACAGGCGAAATCTACTTAGCAAGGTCGGACGTACAGGTAGAGGATATCCATATATGTAATACTCCTATATTGCTGGAAAGCACATAGTACATTCCCCCATATCAGAGTGCAGAAATATAAAAAATAGAAAGAGAGATCCGATAATGGAATGTACCTAAAATGACAACTTCACTTTAAGAAATACATGGGCGGATCAAGCCTTCATAGAAAAATTGTTTATATTTACATGTTGAAGAAATTATTTAAAAATTGCTAAAAGCAAAAAATATTTATAAACCAAAATATATGATGTTGAGGCTATGCTTTGTGTGCAAAAAAAAATACAGATAAAAAAGAAATCCTCATGCGTAAGTACATATGTATGTATATTCCAATTTTTTAAGAAGCTAATAAACACCCTCTTCTCATCTTGGCCCCTTTTGTACTTGAACCGCCCCCTGCAATTATTTGAATTTTCTGTCTATTTGACAATTTACAAGTTTACATTTATACTACTACAAGCTCAAAAATTGATGTAGTCTGTCTCGTTTGGTTTCGTTTTCAAGACACATTACGAGCCTATCCCACCCGCAATATAGAAGTATTACATATATGGGATAACATATACAACATAAGCACTTGTGCAATAATACATTCCCAAGAAGAGGAACTCAACAATCATTTTCCAATTTTAGGTACAGTAGTCAATCGGTTCCATACCCAAATAATCTTAACCTATCATAAGAACAGAGAGATAGAAATAGTTGATGGGAAAAGGAAGATATTTATTAGCCTAGATGATATAAATAGCGGTTTTAGTCAGATATTTTCCGAAGATTCCTCAAATCAGGAAAGGTAGGAACTTTTTCGGAACTCCCTGATAGCGAATATAATACCGTACAACAAAAATTGATAGAATTATTTAATGGAGGAATAAAATTCTTCAAATGCTCACATCATGTTAAAGATATGCGAGATGAAGATGAAGCCTTTAGGTACATTAAAAATTATCACTTCACAGAAAATGGCCATTCAGGCATCAATGAAAACTACGAAGGATTAAAACGACTCATATACCATAAAAATCTAAAACAGCTTATTCACAAATTTATAAACAATTGCGATATATGTTGCCAAACTAAATACGATCGGAAACCAATAAAACCGAAATTCAATTTAACAGAAACGAGCAAGGATACTAACGAAGTAGTACACCTAGATACTTACACAATTAAAAAATACAACTTCATGACCTTCATCGATAAATTTTCTAAATTCGCAGTAGCACTTTTTTTAGAAGACAAAAATAGCACCACATTTGTCGAAACTTTGCGAATGTACTTCGCTATGAGAGGAAGCCTAGACTATTTATAACTGATAATGAATTCAATTCCGTAAATGTGAAGGACTTTTTAAGAGAAGAAGGTGTCGAAGTCCACTTTACTATACCCAATAGTCACACGGGCAACTCAGACATCGAAAGGTTTCACAACACGATAGGAGAAAAATGTAGAATCACAGAAATAGATTATCCTGTACAAGTGTACTCAGACCTACAATAACAACATTCATTCAACCTTGAAAGCAACGCCTTCAGACGTAGCAGCAGGTAAAATTGACAAAAAGGTAATTCAAGACAGGATAAGGGATACTAAGGAAAGAATCATCAACAAGATTAACACGAAAAGGGAAAATTATAATGAAAACAGAAGCGCAGGATACGTAAAAAATTATCGAGCACTTAGGCATAAGCATGAATCCAGATATAGGGAGTTACCACTTCAAAACATCCATGCCAGTAATATTAAAAGACCTGGAAAATTTGCAGGTACTGTCGACACCAATGCTTATGATGTTCACACTGCTGATAATAGGAACAACCGCAACGATGACAATTGAGGATATCAAGAGCGAAGACGGATTTACCGAAATAAAACTCAGCAACGTACAAGTCATTACAGATTTCGACATTATTCTACATATAATCAGACCGCAGGAAATATAATTGACGTACTAGAAAATCTAGTTAGGGACGCTAAACTGACTGAAAAGGAACAAATCTTGAATTCACAATGTTAAGAAGTAAACTCTACACACTATTACCACATAAATAAAATGAAACTTTCCAAAGCATCAAAAAAGCTATAGAGTCAGATAGAAAACAGATTTCTCTTCAATTAAATTCAATACAAAATGATAATAGAGACATACACAGACAGATCATATACCTCGACATCCTACTTAGAATTAGGACACTTAGTAGTAACATAGAAAACATACAAAATAATTTAGCATCAGCTAGACTAAACTTAATGTCCAGCAACATCCTAACCCCTGAAGAGATAAATAGATACAATATAGATATATTTAAGTTAGAGAATATCGAACTAGGTGCAGCCGCCTTAGCAGGTAATATTATATTTTCACTAAAGATTCCAACTAAAGTAACTACAGCAAAACATGTATTTATAACACCTTGTACAAACAAAAATTCGGAGGAGCTACAATTTAAAAGCGAACATGTTTTAGAGATTAATAATACAAGATACCTTTTCTCAAAAAATGTATACCAGAAAAATCTGAAAATTCAAAATTCATGTATAATCAGGAAAAACTGTAAAAAAATAAAAAACAGTAAAGAAGAAATCGAAGAATTTGAAAAAGGCTTAATTATTGTAAAGAATACGAAAGGAATCGAGATAAGCAGTACATGTAGCGAAAAAATTTTGTATTTAGTAGGAACTCATCTTATTTCATTTAATGATTGTGAACTCAAAATCAGAAACGAAACTTATAAAAACTTAAATAAAGGATTTGAACAAAAATATGTAATACGCTATCTCGAATCAAATATCAACTATACGCAACTTCAACCCACATTTGATGAACTAATCATCACCCAAATTGAAAACGCTCAGAAAATCGAAGAACTTACCTACCACAAGAAAAAATATCAAATTAACATTTGGCTGATAATTTCATTCATTGCAGTAATTGCTTTAATTTTGCTTGTATTTTTTATTCATTTTACAAACAAACATAAAGCAATTGAATTAAACATAAATACAAAAACCCAGGTGTGTTTTCAATCAAAGGAAGGGGGAGTTACGTCAGCTGGCCATTCCACTCCAACAGCAAAGCAAATTGAGGTTGACTGGTCAGCGTAACGCTACACCTAACAAAATACTTCAGTGCATTGTACCATCGTATTGCACAATAACAAAGAATTTGCCGATAAAGTAAACAAGTGCATTGCTTCAAGACAATTTCACAAATAGTATGTATTATAGAAATTAAGCAATTAGCTCACAACAAAAGAAGTGCATTGGCACTTATGAAATCAATATTTCGATACATATTGTACATAGTACAATTTTGATGACTAAACATAAAAATGTTATAAATTAGCTTGTAAGAACTTTTGTAAATGAATCAATGTATGAACGTTAATAAATAAAGAAGTGATTTTTTTTAAATCAAGTCGTTCGGCAAGACTTGTTTTTCGCGCCTTGCGCAAAGAATTTCACCACTACCCTCAGCGACATCTAACACCCAGTAGATAAAGTCTCTGATTCACAATGGTGTTGCAGTACAAATTGATTTTTTTGTGCATTCCCAATGGTTTATTTAAACAAATAAATTTTTATTAAATACTAAATAATAAAAAGGAGCAAACACAAAAAGACCTTACAGAAATAATATGTATGATGATGTTGTCTCATTTTATACGTTCCGAGCACGAAAGGTTCAAAAATTAATTCGATTGCACCTTTTTGCATGCCTCTTGATCTGTTTGTTTTCACCATACTGGCATCATTAAAAAATGTTATAAAAAATTACCACTTTTTCGTATCTAGTTATCTTTAGTCAGCAGCGAACGCTTGAGTCCCGCTTTACAGTTTGACAGAGCACAGGCTGATTCGCCTATTACAAATGTAAATGAAAAGAGTACCTATTTATATATGCACATTCTCATTGCATATTCGGTAACCCCTACATGGAACTTAATAAGAAGCATTGCAATTTCTTTTAATCATACCATCACTGTCTTCCTGGAAGAATAGTACTGTTGTCATGCATGAAAGATTTCCCAAACATGAATTTTAATTTTTTTTTTGATAAATCAAGAAAAACGCGGGTTTCTCATATCACATTTATAATTTTTACAGGGTTTGTTAAGATTTGAAAAAATGACAACCATTTCACGCTGAAAAGTATTGCCATGGAGATTACGCAGTTTTCACGAGGGAACTCACTACCCGGCTTAATGGTTGCCAATAATGGCGTGAGCTTGATGACAACATGCACTTTGTTTTTTTCTCATTCACCACAAAACCCATTTTTTCGCTCTATTACCGTTTAGAACTCAACTATATTTCAGTTGATATTGATTACAACCGAACCTATCAAAATAATTTAATTTAAATTTGAATAGTCAAACAACTTATTTTGTGGTATTACACAGCTCTTTTTTCTGTTTGTCCTATCATTTTGATGTTGGTGATGTTTCGAAATTTTTTTTATCCTTCGACGTCACAGCTTTGTTTCCAAGCATCCCCGTTGGCATAGAAATAGATCATCTCCAACAACACCTGGATAATAAACAAGTGAACGCAGATAAAATTAAAGTTTTGATTAATGCAGCGAAGATTTGCATGTCTCACAATTGTTTTACTTTTCGAAATGAATTTTATTCCAATGACTTTGGAACTAGCATGGGTAATCCTCTTTCACCATTAATTGCAGAGGCGTTCATGGCTAAATTCGAAAAGGATCTTGAAACTGAAGGCGTCTTACCAAGAGTTTGGATCAGATATGTAGATGATGTTTTCTGCATAATAAAAAAAGACCAGCTCCAACACACACTAAACACAATAAACAGTAAATACGACAGCATAAAGTTCACGTTCGAAATAGAAGATGATCAACATTCTTTGCAGTTTTTAGACCTGAATTGCACAAGAGTTAGCAACAAATTAGACTTTGCCGTTTATCGCAAACCCACCTCACCCGATCGTTTAATCACATTTGATTCTTTCTGCCCATATCAACAAAAAATTGCATCATTCCATTCGCTTGTTTACCGCCTTGTCAGTTTGCCTCTGTCCATCTCCAACTATAAAATTGAATATGAGAAAATCCTACACCTGGCATATTTAAATGGGTTCGAGAAAAAACTAATCGACAAACTCATAAAAAGACACTCAAATTCAAATTATAAAAATAATCTGACGACCCTTTTCACACAGAATAAAGAAATTAAAACAAACACCTTAATACGCATCCCCTTCACATACCTCCCGCAAATCACAAATAGTCTTGCAAATTGTTTTGAGAAAAACGATATGAAAATTGTCTACGCTAACAACAACAAATTAAAAAATATTCTCGGCTCCACCAAAGACAGTACACCCACGTTGGAGCGCAGCGGCATTTACGAAATCAGCTGCGCATCTTGCGATGCAAAATACATAGGCCAAACACGAAGACAAATTTCTGTTCGCTTTAAAGAGCATGAAAAGCATTGCAGCAACGAAGAAGTGCATAGATCCGCAGTAGCAGCTCATATGCACAAGACTGACGATAGTCCAATACAACACAGCATTGGCAACGTAGCAGAGAACTTGCGCTTAATTAAAGCTGTTCACAACAACAAAAAATTAGATGCTTTTGAATCCCTTTATATATTTAAAACTAAGAATGCCATGAATTCTGACAACGGGAATATAAATTCTCCTCTCTTTTCTTTGATTTAAAAATTTTGTTGTAATGACCAAATGTTATTGTTTATACCTCTTTGTTTATTTACTAAAACCTTTTTGTTTAGTAGCGCGTCGCTGATGATGGACAGCAAGTCTGCCCGAAATGCATACGGTTGTGTAAAATAAAATATATATGTTTTATATCACCAAACATTAAGGTGTTTTATTTTCACAAAAATTTTTTGTAGTCCATAAAGGAACTTTTTGTTTAAAAACTTTTGTATATTTTGAAACGATCTCTATTTTTTCTCTTACCATAATTTGTTAATATCCTAAGATATTCCAGTTTAATCAAAAAAACGGGAAAATATGCATACCAAAATTGCTCAGTTATATAATGTTCGTATGACAATAAGTTTTTTCTTTGTGTATTTCCTGTAATTTTTTTTTGTGTTTTTTATTGAAAAACTAAAGCCACAAAACCAATTTCCATAAAAAAAAACACAAGGAAAAAATTGGATATATGCAACGAAAGCCGCAAAAGTTTTATTCAAAATCAGTCAAAAATAACTTTTATTTGTAGAAATTTATTATAGTTGGTAAATCAAAATCTTTATTTCATTTCACATTATAAAAATGCGAAAGGAAGAAACCAAATAACATATATATATGTGCATACATATCTTCATATTAAAAATATTAATTTCATATGGCCATAAAATGTCTTTTAAAGCCTTTCTTTTATTCGTTTTTAGGGTGCAATCTCTTTTTAAGATCCATCAATAATCCGCCATCATGTGAAATCCCATCGACCCTGATATCGCTCCTCCATCACTTTTAGATCCTGGTGGAACCGCTCTCCCTTTTCCTCGCTATAATCGAAATCAAGTTTCCAGATAATTTATTCCGACACCAACATCAAAATGATAGGGCAAACAGAAAACCAGTTATGGGGCAATATATGTATGGTCTAACCTATGGAAAAGAGGTTTTGGACCCCTATTTTGAAAAGGACATACAGGAATTCCTTGAATGCAGTCTTTATTTGGCAACCAGGGCAACAAATTTTTTTTTTTTTTGTAGAGCTGTGTTATCATTTACAACCCTGTCAAAATCAGCCAACTCCTTACTAGCAGTTGCCTTAGAATATTGAGGGAGCTGTTTTATTTTAAATTATTTTGGACAATTATTTGTTTGTACAAATTTACGGGAAAAAAGGTTACAACAAAACGACAGTTTGAAAAACTTGTGGAATTAATGGACACGATACTGCAACTAGTGGCTAAGCTTGCGCGAAACATCTGGTTTGGCACCAACACTTTTGTGGTTATAAAATAAATAAAAAAATAAAGCCCATTTTACTATTTATTTCAAAAATAATACATCTTTTTCAGAATTATTCACAAAATGTATTGATTTGTTATTTCGTTCACAAAATAGTCAGCTGTTGAATTATGTCAAATTGTAATTTTCTAGGTTGGCAACATCAATTCAACTTCAATAAGTTATAGTACTGATATGGTACATAATAATAGTAAAAAACTGTTACAAACATTTCGTATTTTTTACACAAATCGAAAATGCGCTAAGTCTTTGTCGAAATTCAACTATGACTAAAAAAGAATTACTTCTACTTTACCATACTATTTACTAGGGAAAATTTTCTATTTTAAGTTTTTTTATTATAATGAAGTATTAAATGTGTTCTGTTGAAAATCCGGATTCAATTCGGATACATATCATTTTATTGAGCATTATGTTAAACTCATTATCTGACCATAGCTGTATATAGTATATCACTAGAGTAGAGACCGGGGAGAGTGGTTTAAAATTACAAACTTTGATTTACAATCAACAGCCATTGGATCATGAAGCATTTACAGTAACATACAGGAATTCCTTGAATGCAGTCTTTATTTGGCTACCATGCATGAAAACAGCAATTACGCAAACAAAGACGAAATTTAGAATGTTATCAAAAAGTTATAGATACGTTGTATTCACCGTATGAGTTAGTTTTCGGTAAATTACCCGCGCTACCAAACGACAATATAAATAAACAAACAAAAATTTATGACATTGATGACTATGCCAATGAGTTAAAATTGAGACTCCAAAGGTCAATACTCAATGCCAGGAACATTATCAAAACAGTTAAAGAAAAACGAAAGTCAAAATGTGACAATAAAATAAACAAGGTTGAGTTGGAAATAGGAGACCTAGTGTATGTAAGGCTAGAAAATAAGAAAAAAAGCCAAAGAATTGTAAAACGAAACGGAGTAAATTCCATAATAGACATAAATGGCAAGCACAAAGAACTGCACAATAATATTTTAAAGAAATACTTAGAAATAACCTAAGGCAAATAAGCCGACATATGTTAGAAATTACAAAGATATAAATGAAATTACATGTAAGGAACCACTTAGAGATAAGACAAAACAAGTCCATCGACATCTGTAAATAATTATATTCAATATTTTAGAAAATTGTATGTAAGCCAAATACACTTAAGCAAACCATACCCATAGATGTATGTAAGTAGGTATATTCATATGAAAGGTATTTGCATAACTCCACACAAAAATTTATTTCATTTTTTATCAAACGAAATAAATTTTTCTCTTTTGCGGTAAGGGTGTAGTGTACTCATACAAACATATGTACATAGCGTGCAACAGCCACGACCTACATGCATGTCTGTTTGTATAGCCGCATTTGAAAAATGCATTTGACACCCTTGACCAATAGCGTTGCTTAAAGTATGTCAATACTTTAGCTGAGCCAGCATTTATTCTGGAGCTCTGCTTGGTCTGACGCTAAGCGCTTCTATTGGCTAATGCAAGTACACCCATACCTCGTTATACGACCGCTCTTTATACGGCCTTTCGTTATAACGGCCCTCTTCAATTCATGCTAATTTTCGATTTACGGCCTAAAATGTTTCGCTATAACGGCCAAAAAACCGCTTTTCGGATTTCGATATACATACATATTTACATGCTGCCAATTTTGCGCAAGCGCATTTCGATGCACACTATTTACACTTGTTTACGATCGTTATTCAGTCTTCTTCAGACTAAAGCCATTTAAAAAATATTTTATGGAGTTGTTTTTGTTTGTATATTCATTTTGATTTTTGGAGTCTTTTAGTATTTTATGTTCAAATGTATGTACTTGTTATGTATGATTTTTTAATTTAAATAACAAATAAAAATATGAAATTCATTTTTAACCATGCAGTTTTACAAATTTGGAACCGATCCCATTGAATTTGTATGAATTTGTATTAGAATAATTGACTCGTTATACGGCGTTTCGCTTTACGGCCAACTTTCGTGGAACGTATCTAGGCCGTATAGCGAGGTATGGGTGTAATTGCCAAGCTGAAGTTGAATTCAGCTACATAGAAGCCGAGAAAGAGGAGGAGTTTAGCAAATAACTTTCTGTGACAAATTTGTTTATAAATAGAATAAGATTTGTTAATAAAGATTCAGGCATGATTTGATGGGAACCACGCGCTCAACAGATTATCTCTCACATTTATTCCGGCTGTATCCCCGATAGCCTATTTGATCGGCGGAATCTCTCCGGCCTTTACAATAAGAGAGATGCTTTTTAAAAATAAAACCATTGACCCCTTAGGTCCACCACACAAGTCAGTTAGACCAGTTCTAATGATGACAGAAAGTAAATGTATACAATGCAAAGGTACCCACAATTTGTACCAGTGTGAACAGCTCAAAAAGATGGAAACTTTTTTTAACATATATAGCAACACCACCACCATGACCACCTCTATCAGCCCTGAAAAGTTGATATTCATTTAATTTAACCACGTTATTAGTATGAGATGAAGTGAACCAAGTTTCAGATATGCATATTACGTCAATATCAGAACCTTCGGATAGAAGTCTTAGCTCATCAAGTTTTTTAAATAGACTTTGTGAATTATTTTAATGCCCCTGGCTCGTCTACAAATTATACGTAGCATTGCACACAAGTTGTCTGTGGAACTGGACCGCGTATTAATTAAGACCATCATTAAACAACAGGTAGGGTGATTGCGCCGCACTGCATTTGTCATGTGAAGACTTATTAGGCATCTTACTGATAGTTAGTGTAGACAAGAAAGATAAGAAAAAGGAATAGATATAACAGAAGTAATACGATACGTACAAAATATGAGAATCATAAACTTTATAAACTTTCTTGGTGGCCATCCGCTGGAGTATTAGCAGCTTGCACGCCACCATCACGAAAGGTATTTCCGATATCCACATCAATAGTATTTAGAGCCTCAACAGATTCGAGGCTCGAGATTTTTACGCTGGCTTTACGTTTTATGTGTACCTCGCCCCTTATGGTGAAGACCGATGAGATCTTTTTCTTCTTTTTGAGGCGAATTGCTGCTTTGAAAATTGCATAATTGGATTTAGTGAGCGATACATTTACAGAGATCGGTGCTTCGGAATTAATTCCCACGTGAGCTAATTTGAGAGTTTTGATGTTGTTTTGACGCCTGAAGTTTGCAACGGCTTTCATAAGAGAAGTTCTTTCTGCCGGTGAATTAAATTTGATTATTACCGCAGGATATAACTTTAGTACGATGGTAAGCAATCTAACTAACTGCTTTCTTGGAAAACGCAGGCGCTGCCTCCCATCTAACAAATCCCATGTTGTTGGACGAAGTAAGCTGCCGATGAACAAACGCGATGGGCCAGATATGCTTTCTCCATGAAATTATTTTATTTATTTATTTATTACAGTCTTTGGACTTAATTATATCTTTGAGATCGCCTGTTTTAACATTTATCTTACATCTATTATCTTATAGGTAGAACCTTACAATAATTGAACAATAATTTTTTAAATTTTAGAATATTATTACAGCCTTTGATATCACTTGGTAGTACATTGTATTCTTTTATTCCCTCATAGAACACGCCTTATTTTTCAAACTCAGATCTAACAAAGGGCAAATGAAAATCGTTCATATGCCGAGTTTGATAGCTGTGAATATCATTGTTATATCTCACACGATCTTTGATATAATTGGGCAGGTTACCCAATTTCATGTTATGTATAAATTTCAATGTGTGGTATTTGATAATTTGCTTTACACTAAGCCAATTCAGGCTATCAAGCATTTCCTGGATTGGCGTATCGAATCGTTTTTGCAGTATGAATCGCATTACTTTGTTTGGTTTTAACTGAAGTTTAGATATTTTCTAGGATGCCAAAGTGAATAAAATAGGGGGACAATATCTCATATCTGATTTTTCTATCTACAACTTTATCTGACTCTCTATCTCTTTTTCTCCTTCCTATAACGTCTTCCACTAGTTTCTTCTTTTTCTTTTAAAATTAAATGTAATATTACATATTTACATGGATTATCTTGCATAGATGTATTAGGATAAGATCGAATTTTATAGATATAAGATATAAGCTTACTTTCCTCTGTCATAGGTTAAGATTTATATTTTATTACTCTCCTTTTGTTGATGTATTATAAAAGACTTAAGTCTTACATATACAGAATTATAACTTAAATAAATCTTACTAATATATAAAAGCGTAAGTTTGTGAGTGACTGCGGATGTTTGTGGTTCTTTATCGTCTGAACAATTGGCCCGATCATTACGAAATCTTGCAGACAGGTTCTTAGGAGTGTAGAATAGGTAACAGGCATCATGTAATTTCGATAAATTTATCGATAATAGAGTTATCGGCAAAAATGTTGTTTTCCGTAAAATTTGGAGTATTCGCACAAAATTGGTATCAATCGAAAGGGGAAGACCACAGTTTTCATTTGGACTTTGGTTCAATTCGATATATTTATCGATAACAAAGTTATCGGTCAAAATGTGGTATCGGGTAAACTTTGGAATATTCGCACAAAATTGGTATCAATCGAAAGGGGAAGACCACAGCTTTCATTTGGACTTTGGTTCAATTCGATATATATATCGATAACAAAGTTATCGGTCAAAATGTGGTATCGGGTAAACTTTGGAATATTCGCACAAAATTGGTATCAATCGAAAGGGGAAGACCACAGCTTTCAATTGGACTTTGGTTCAATTCGATATATTTATCGATAACAAAGTTATCGGTCAAAATGTGGTATCGGGTAAACTTTTGAATATTCGCACAAAATTCAATCAATCGAAAGGGGAAGACCACAGCTTTCATTTGGACTTTGGTTCATTTCGATATATCTATGTATATATGTATATGGTCAAGGCTCTGGAAAAAGCAACCAGTGTTGAAAATTTTGTTTGCGAGCTGCGCGTAAAATTTTTTTTTTTATGTTCGTATATAACCTCAAAGCATACACGAGGTAAATAACAAGCACGAAAAATTGTTCCAAGGTAAACAGTGATCGATATTTGTTGATAGGTTTCGTACAGCGCAAAATGTTCCAACTGTCATGGAGTTTCCTTAGAAGTTTTGAGCAAAGCAATTGGTGATACTGATGCGAATGTCAATGTAACATGGATGGTATGGCAGAAGGTTCTCCCATCGAATCGATTTGAAAAAGTAAAACAAAATGGTACTTTGGCTAATCTTATTTCCCACATAGCTTCTTTGTCACCGCAATTTTTAAGACACAGTTTTATCAAACGTGAGCAGTCCGAAATTTTTCATAAGCATGATCGCCCTAAAGCGTCCGATACTAAATTTAGACATGAAGGATTAATTCAGATTGATTTCGCCGAAAACTATGTTTGCGAAAGCCAAAATGAGGTGCAAAGCACCCACTGGAATCAGCGCCAGTTGACATTGTTTACTTCCGCTTTTTATTATAATGAAACTTTCCAATCAAAAGTGTTTGTATCTAATAATTTATCGCACACAAAAGAAACGATTGTGCCATACTTGTACAAATTACTTGAAAAATTGCCGAAGTCGCTAAAAACTCTAAAAATTTGGAGTGATGGACCTTCTTCACAATTTAAAAATAAGTTCATTGCATCAATTATCACACAGTTGGAGAAACACTTCGCCATAAAAATTTTTTGGAATTATTTCGCCACATCCCACGGCAAGGGGTGTGTTGATGGAATTGGAGCGACAGTAAAAGTAGTTGTCAGAAGACATGTCAGAGCCGGTCATTGTGTCGTCGGAAGTGCATTCGATTTTGTTAATGCATTCAAGCTTACTTCTTCGGAAATAATGGTGCAAGAAGTAACTGATGACGATTTTACTAACATTAATGGGATTTTGAGTACATCTGAAATTTTTAAAAATGCTAAAAATGTGCGAAATATTGCTTCTGCTCATCAAATTGAAGTTATTAACGAAAATATAACTATTCGTGAAACCTCCAGGCAAGGATACAAATTGGATAACTAGTCATGGATTATTTTGATTTTCTACTAAAGTTTATGTACCCTTTTCATCAACATTGTTAATTTTCAATCTTTTTCATGATATATTTAATTTTTAATAAATCATAAATGAGTTCATTTTAAATGTTATTCGACTCTTTGTTTTAAAACGTATTTAGATTAGAATTGAACCAATCAGTTGGACTGAAAAAGATAGCAGATTTAGGCTCAGTGTATCGAAGTACGTATATTTGGTTTTTCGATTGATAAATTATTCCTGAGTGCACCAGTAAAATAAGTATTCCAATGAAGGTTCACAAGTGTAACGTGACAGATGATTTTTGTAACGTGACAGATCGTCAGTTTATAAAATTTCCCAAAATGTTTTCTTTCATACCAAACTCATTCTCATTTCTTCTTTATTCTTTTAACTTCAAGTTACAATTGGATGCAAGCGTAATTAGTATCTAATCGAACAGACTTTTCGAAATCTATCGGGCAATCCCCAAACCCACTGCGAAAATTGTGAAACGTGACAGACGCGTTCAAACGCTTATAACTTAAAACCCGCAAATGATACAAAAACATTTTAACCTAAAATATGAAGGACTTGGGAACCTCAATAACCTGCAATAATTAGATAATCACATTTTACAATTTGTCACTTACATAACATATAATTTATCTTAAAAGTGTAACGTGACAAACCGAAGCCTTGACCATATATAAAATAGGATGTACATATGTATGTACGTATGTGGGTATGTATGTATGTTATAGACTCCGGAACTACCACGCCGATTTTGTTCATATTTCCAGGATAGCTGCGTAGGAACCCGGAAAGTGTTTATGTAAAGTTTTATTCCGGGAAGTGGACCAGGGACCGAAATATTCTAAACTTTTTTTATTTATGTGACGATTTTCTTCAAATTTGGCACAAGGGTAGTTCTTTACTTTTGTTAGAATTTGGGGTTATTTTTTTACCGGGAAATGGACCAGGGACCGAAATATTCCAAACTTTTTTATTTATCCTGCGATTTTTTTCCCTAAATTTGGGCAGAACAACGTCTGCCGGGTCCTTCTAGTAAATAAATAAATAAATAAATAAATAAAATATATAAAGTGCGGTTCACTAATGAACCTATACACCATTATTTTGTAGTATCTGCCGACGTATTTACACGAGCGAAACATAAAACCTATCTTTTTCAATAGCTTTGCCTCTACGTATTTGAAGTGTTCCTCAAACTTTAGTTTGTCGTCCATTATTACTCCCAGGTATTTTATTTCGGTCACTCTCTGTATCGGGATATTAGCAATATTTAGTTCTGCATTCAGCACTTCGGTGGATTGTTTCCTCAATACCATCCATTTTGTTTTATCTATGTTGATTTTCAGCTTATTTTGACATAACCATTTATAAATAGAGTTTATGTATTTCTGTACTCTGTTTATAGACTCAGATAAGGAAGGACTGCTAATAGTTAACAGAGCACCATCGGCAAATAGTCTTAGCTTGCAATGTTTAATACAATTTTTAATGTCATTGATATAAATAATAAACATAATTGCTGCCAGTGCAGAACCTTGCGGTAACCCTATCTCGGTTTCTATTTCCTTAGATACTTCATTCCTTATGACTGTCCGCTGTTTCCTCCCAGATAGGTAGCTTCTGAACCATTTAAGAGCCACATTGTGTACGCCGATGTTGTGCAGTTTCGTAATCATGATATCTCTATCAATAGTTTCGAAAGCTCTTTCAAAGTCAAGAAACACTGAAACTGTTGTTTGACCACTGAACATGCTATCCTTCCACTCTGCTATCACCAAGTTAATTGCAGTTTCACATGAGTCTTTTGATCTGAATCCCGATTGTTCGCTTATAATGGCATCATACTTGTTCATGTATTCCAAAATGTGTTCTTTTATAATGGTCTCTATCAGTTTCTCATCGCTAGGCAACGTGTTGATAGGACGTATTTCCTCAGGTTTGACTGTATCTTTAACTTTTTCTACATGCACAATTCTTGAGGTCTTCCAACAATCCGGGATAAGGCTTTCATTGGCTATGCATGTGTAAGTATAGGCCAGGTACTCCATGCTGTCTTTGAATACACCCTCTGTCAACAGGTTTCTTTCACCGTACTTATTTTTTAGGCTCGCCGCTGTTCGCATGAACTGTTCAACATTTATGTGCTTAAATTCAAAAGGAGGTCTATTCATAACGTCTTGCGTTTGAGCTGGTGAGATGTTCTCGATACTCATACTAATAGATTTTATACTTTCAATGAAATAATTGTTTAGTTGATTGGCCATATTGTAATCGTCTTCAATAAACGTGTTATTTATATAAATCCGTTTTATTTGATTAGTGTCATTACTCATGTTTATTGCTTCTTTGAGACATTTATGTATATTCCATGTATTTTTTCTTTTTTATTTTTACCAATTTCTTGTAGTGCCGTTTAATATTATAATAATTTTCTCATATATCGGTTCTTTTTGCTATTTTATAATGTTCAAATTTTAGTTTATTTAGATCAGTTAGTTCTCGATCATACCACTTATTTAGTAATTTAATTTGAACTCGTTTTTCGTAAGTTAACGCTTCCATAATTTCATATAGGGTATTGTGTATAAGCTGCACTCTATTACCGATATCGTAATTCGTTAGATCTGCAATATCGAAGCCTCTAAGATAATTTATTAAGTTGTCTTGTGGGTAGTTATCCCAGCACATGCGATTCTCGTACACTCTCATTTTGTAGCTTTTTGAGGTTGGCATTTTGAAACAGATCGTTTCGTGGTCCGAAATCATGTAATTTTCTAAATGTTGTATTTTTATGCTATCACTATTACTGAAAAGTAGATCTATTTTAGTTTGGTATGATTCAGTAATCCTAGTATTAAAATTTACTAGTTGCAACATAGAGGCCGATGCGAATGTGTTTGTTAGCTGGTTAAAGTATATGGATTGTATATTTAAGTTAACTAGTATATCCCGTGGTCGAAATTCGACCACCTCAAATTAGTTTAACTTATTAAATCCTCTGTTCGCATTTTTCTCCATTGCCTAATGCCTAGAAGCATAAATATTGGAGACATTTTTATTGCTGAAAATAATTATTTATAGTTGAGTTATTGAGAGTCGCTTTCATAAAAGCTGGTTTACTGTAAAGACGGGTAATTTGACAACTAACCAAAAAAAATCCGTCCATTAAAGACCAGTAATCATTAATAGGAGATGGCAAAAACGGTACTTAGTAATGTTTGAAAGTCCACCATCAGACCCACCACTCCTTTCATATTTCGTCAATATTTCAATAAACAAAGTTAAATTTCATGGACATATACCAACAACATAGTTTGACTTATAATATATATAGTATATCCCGTGGTCGAAATTCGACCACCTTAAATTAGTTTAACTTATTAAATCCTCTGTTCGCCTTTTTCTCCATTACCTAATGCCTAGAGGCATAAATATTGGAGACATTTTTATTGCTGAAAATAATTATTTATAGTTGAGTTATTGAGAGTCGCTTTCATAAACTCTAAAGACGGGTAATTTGACAACTAACCAAAAAAAATCCGTCCATTAAAGACCAGTAATCATTAATAGGAGATGGCAAAAACGGTACTTAGTAATGTTTGAAAGTCCACCATCAGACCCACCACTCCTTTCATATTCCGTCAATATTTCAATAAACAAAATTAAATTTCATGGACATATACCAACAACATAGTTAGACTTATAATATATACTAGTATATCCCGTGGTCGAAATTCGACCACCTCAAATTAGTTTAACTTATTAAATCCTCTGTTCGCATTTTTCTCCATTGCCTAATGCCTAGAAGCATAAATATTGGAGACATTTTTATTGCTGAAAATAATTATTTATAGTTGAGTTATTGAGAGTCGCTTTCATAAAAGCTGGTTTACTCTAAAGACGGGTAATTTGACAACTAACCAAAAAAAATCCGTCCATTAAAGACCAGTAATCATTAATAGGAGATGGCAAAAACGGTACTTAGTAATGTTTGAAAGTCCACCATCAGACCCACCACTCCTTTCATATTTCGTCAATATTTCAATAAACAAAGTTAAATTTCATGGACATATACCAACTACATAGTTAGACTTATAATATATATAGTATATCCCGTGGTCGAAATTCGACCACCTTAAATTAGTTTAACTTATTAAATCCTCTGTTCGCCTTTTTCTCCATTACCTAATGCCTAGAGGCATAAATATTGGAGACATTTTTATTGCTGAAAATAATTATTTATAGTTGAGTTATTGAGAGTCGCTTTCATAAACTCTAAAGACGGGTAATTTGACAACTAACCAAAAAAAATCCGTCCATTAACGACCAGTAATCATTAATAGGAGATGGCAAAAACGGTACTTAGTAATGTTTGAAAGTCCACCATCAGACCCACCACTCCTTTCATATTCCGTCAATATTTCAATAAACAAAATTAAATTTCATGGACATATACCAACAACATAGTTAGACTTATAATATATATAATGGTCACATAGAATGATGCCATATCGAACAAAATTGGCCATATGGATTGAAACGAATGAAAGTTCATTTTGAGATTCCGTTAACTTCTTAACATTAGCCGGTTTCCAAATTGTGTTTTTTTTTTGGTATACAGACAGTTTTCTCAATTTTTCTTTTAGTTGTAGATTTTTTGAAGTCCGTATAGCGGGAGAATATTACAACTTAGACATATGATGGTTTTCTGGTTTTTTTCGTCAAATTCAACTCGGAAATATTAAAAACACATAACCTAACTGGCCCAATTTAGCCTAAATATGTAAGGATTCCGGTTATATGTCGACTCTTTTACAAATTAAAATTTTTAGGAAGAAAATAGTTGATAACTTTAGGAAAATTAACGCAACTTCAAACTATTTCGTGAATATAAAATTGAAGAAGCTACAAACTGCGTTTTTACTTTTTGTATATTAAATATAATATATTTCTTAAAAAATATATATTGATAAATTGAAATAATTTTTTAGCTTTTTTTTTCAAAAAATTTGGTTTTTTCACTCGAAAATAGATGTCATAAAGAGAAAAATATTGAAATATTGGGTTATATGTCGACTCTTTTACAAATGAAAATTTTTAGGAAGAAAATAGTTGATGTCCTTAGGAAAATTAACGCAATTTCAAACTATTTCGTGAATATAAAATTGAAGAACTACAAACTGCGTTTTTACTTTTTGTATATTAAATATGATATATTTCTTAAAAATATATATTCATAAATTGAAATAATTTTATAGCTTTTTTTTCAAAAAAATTGGTTTTTTCACTCGAAGATGGATATCATAAACAGAAAAATATTGAAATATTGGGTTATATGTCGACTCTTTTACAAATAAAAATTTTTAGGAAGAAAATAGTTGATGTCTTTAGGAAAATTAACGCGATTTCTAATTATTTCGTAAATATCAAATTCAAGAAGCTACAAACTGTGTTTTTACTTTTTCCATATTAAATATGATATATTTCTTAAAAATTTAAATTGATAAATATTGATAAATTGGAATAATTTTTATATTTTTTCTAAAAATTTGGGATTTTCACTCCAAGATAGATGTCATAAACATAATAAACAGAAAAATATTGGATTACAAATATAATAAATTTAAAAAAAAATATAATAAAAAGTTTTCGTATATTTTAAGGCAAATTCAATTTAGTAAAAAAAAAAAAAAATTTACCTGCCCTGGACACGTCCTTGAACCTACGAACGCACGCATCATAGCCGGCACTCTCACCACCTGCGCCACTGCTGTATGTACAACAAAAAAGTCAGATACTGTAGTTAACAGCTTTGGGTTTTGGTGAAAACTTTGATGAATTATTACAAATTAATGAAGCATTTTTTGTTAAATATAATATGCCTATGCAAAGCTCCTGGCCCATGAAAACATATCAAAATATATAATAATTGGAGTTATGCATTGTTTTATGAGATACACTCTGGCAATTGATTGTATGGAAAAAATGTTAGCCTATTAATATATAGATAATGGTCACATAGAATGATGCCATATCGAACAAAATTGGCCATATGGATTGAAACGAATGAAAGTTCATTTTGAGATTCCGTTAACTTCTTAACATTAGCCGGTTTCCAAATTGTGTTTTTTTTTTTTGGTATACAGACAGTTTTCTCAATTTTTCTTTTAGTTGTAGATTTTTTGAAGTCCGTATAGCGGGAGAATATTACAACTTAGACATATGATGGTTTTCTGGTTTTTTTCGTCAAATTTAACTCGGAAATATTGAAAACACATAACCTAACTGGCCCAATTTAGCCTAAATATGTAAGGATTCCGGTTATATGTCGACTCTTTTACAAATTAAAATTTTTAGGAATAAAATAGTTGATAACTTTAGGAAAATTAACGCAACTTCAAACTATTTCGTGAATATAAAATTGAAGAAGCTACAAACTGCGTTTTTACTTTTTGTATATTAAATATAATATATTTCTTAAAAAATATATATTGATAAATTGAAATAATTTTTTAGCTTTTTTTTTAAAAAAGTTTGGTTTTTTCACTCGAAAATAGATGTCATAAAGAGAAAAATATTGAAATATTGGGTTATATGTCGACTCTTTTACAAATGAAAATTTTTAGGAAGAAAATAGTTGATGTCTTTAGGAAAATTAACGCAATTTCAAACTATTTCGTGAATATAAAATTGAAGAACTACAAACTGCGTTTTTACTTTTTGTATATTAAATATGATATATTTCTTAAAAATATATATTCATAAATTGAAATAATTTTATAGCTTTTTTTTTCAAAAAAATTGGTTTTTTCACTCGAAGATGGATATCATAAACAGAAAAATATTGAAATATTGGGTTATATGTCGACTCTTTTACAAATAAAAATTTTTAGGAAGAAAATAGTTGATGTCTTTAGGAAAATTAACGCGATTTCTAATTATTTCGTAAATATCAAATTCAAGAAGCTACAAACTGTGTTTTTACTTTTTCCATATTAAATATGATATATTTCTTAAAAATTTAAATTGATAAATATTGATAAATTGGAATAATTTTTATATTTTTTCTAAAAATTTGGGATTTTCACTCCAAGATAGATGTCATAAACATAATAAACAGAAAAATATTGGATTACAAATATAATAAATTAAAAAAAAAATATAATAAAAAGTTTTCGTATATTTTAAGGCAAATTCAATTTAGTAAAAAAAAAAAAAAATTTACCTGCCCTGAACACGTCCTTGAACCTACGAACGCACGCATCATAGCCGGCACTCTCACCACCTGCGCCACTGCTGTATGTACAACAAAAAAGTCAGATACTGTAGTTAACAGCTTTGGGTTTTGGTGAAAACTTTGATGAATTATTACAAATTAATGAAGCATTTTTTGTTAAATATAATATGCCTATGCAAAGCTCCTGGCCCATGAAAACATATATATAATAATTGGAGTTATGCATTGTTTTATGAGATACACTCTGGCAATTGATTGTATGGAAAAAATGTTAGCCTATTAATATATAGATATTGAAGTCGCCAATAAATATATTATTTTCATTTTCGCAAAAGTATTCATCAAGTATTTCCCCAATGCTTAGTATAGAATCAGCGTTGCTCGTGTTCGGTGAGTGGTATACTATGCCGATTTGCCATTTAATCCGGCTTTTTATTATGCTTCCCAAGTGTTCGATATTTTAGTAATTGGCTACAGTCGCTAGTTTATTTCAATTGCTACAGATGTGTCTGATGAAAATATGGAAACAAACGAACAGCTTATTCCAAAAACGAACAAGTGTAGTGTACTCATACAAACATATGTACATAGCGTGCAACAGCCACGACCTACATGCATGTCTCTTTGTATAGCCGAATTTGGAAAATGCATTTGACACCTTTGACCAATAGCGTTGCTTAAAGTATGTCAATACTTTAGCTGAGCCAGCATTTATTCTGGAGCTCTGCTTGGTCTGACGCTAAGCGCTTCTATTGGCTAATGCAAGTAATTGCCAAGCTGAAGTTGAATTCAGCTACATAGAAGTCGAGAAAGAGGAGGAGTCTAGCAAATCACTTTCTGTGACAAATTTGTGTATAAATAGAATAAGATTTGTCAATAAAGATTCAGACTTGATTTGATGTGAACCATACGCTCACCGAATTATATCTCAAACTTATTCCGGCTGTCTCCCCGACAGCCTATTTGATCGGCCGAATCTCTCCGGCCTTTACAATCAGAGAGATCTCCCTTAAAAATAAAAGCATTGACGCCCTTAGGACCACCAGAGTACATTCATATTATGAAATGAAAAATTGTTTTGTTTAGTCAGAAACTATGTATATTCATAGAAATTAAAATTATTGCATTTTAATTTGCAATTTACATTAAAAATTGCATACACATAAGCTTTTGCTTTGCTGTCTAGCAAGCAACTAATAAACATATTAACTGTTTCGTGCGTTGCGAGCGCTTTCACTAATACCTTTGCCGACCTATGGTCTAGAACATGAACAACAAAACGACAATTCAGGCATTGCTATGCAGTGATGGCAAGCAACATTACAGGGATGTATCGGAGTACTCCAACACTTATCCTCATTCATATAAAAAGATGGCCCAATTTATAGGGCCATGTCCGGTGATTGGATCACCTAATCCATGTCGGACCACCCTGCTGTATAGTATATGGAGCACCCATGAATCAATTATACAAGATTAGGCCATCAACTTTGCCGCCATATTGTGAATAAAGCAGCTGACTTTCTGTGACGTATGCGGTGTTCATGTATTGGCCCAATACAGTATTTGTTTTGTTTATTCTGTGTGAATTCTTGTAAAAAAATAACATTTGGTTGTTTCATTAATAAAATTGAAGTGAGCAGTGTTAAATTGCACAAATTCCCATAAACCCAAAGATAAAAAAGTTGGGTTTTTCCACTTTCCGAAGGATGAAAACTCCAACGAAAGTGGCTCCACAAATATTTTCCTTAACAGAATTTCATTTGTATTGTTCGTATATACAATATCTTATATATAAAATTCTCGTGTCACAGTTTTTGAAATCATACTTCTCTGAAACGGCTTGACCGATTCTCATGCAATTTTGTGAGCATATTGAGTAGGTCTGAGATTCGACCAATATCTCGTTTTCCGAGATATCGACCAAAATGTGGGCCAGGGGTGGCCCTAGAAGGTGTTTATACGATATGGGTAGCGAATAAAAGGTGTTGATGAGTGTTTAAAAAAGAGGTAATTTCCAGGACTCTATGCTACCCCGTTTGCGAGATATCACCAAAAATGTGGACCAGGTGTGACCCCAGACGGGTTTTCTACAATATTTGTATCAAATAAAAGGCGTTGATGAGTATTTAAAAAATAGGTGAAAATGTGGACCAGGGGTGACCCTAGAAGGTTTTTATACGATATGGGTATCGAATAAAATTTGTTGATGAGTGTTTAAAAACGAGGTACTTTTCAGGACCCTATGCTACCCCGTTTACGAGATATCGCCAAAAATGTGGACCAGGTGTGACCCCAGACGGGTTTTCTACAATATGGGTATCAAATAAGATGCGTTGATGAGTATTTAAAAAAGAGGTGATTTTCAAGACCCTATGCGACCTGTTTTCCGAGATATCGCCAAAATTTATTTTTCATTTTTTTATGATACAACATATAAAAATACATACAATCCTAAATTTTCACCCTTCTACGATCAACCCTTATTTTTTAATAGCCATTTTAGTAATTTAATCACTTTTCATCACCGGACGATACCTGATCAATCGTTCTTTAATTAGTTATTCTCGCCAGATGTCTACAGGTGTCACAGCACTGAGTAGGGATGAGAACGAAGCCGGTCTCCTGTTTCTCTCACACAATAAGAATTCTCTCACTCCCTACACAGCTGTCGGCCATGTCGTTTATGCATCAACTGTAGTAAGGTTGACAATTATTCTCTTGCTATCTCAGTAATAAAATTATCATCAATAATAATAAAATTATCATCAATAATAATAAAATTATCATCAATAATAATAAAATTCTCATCAATAATAATAAAATTATCATCAATAAAAATAAAATTATCAATTTTGAGTGTATTTTGCACGATTATTTAATCAAGTGATTTTCACAACCTAAAAAGTACTCAACACGTAGAACGAGCTTCCAATAACAACGGATTTTGTACTGTAAGTACATTTTTTTTTATTTATATCGAAAATGTTGTTGGAAACGGTCATAAAAGATTCGGTGGAATTTTATCTATATATATAAAATAGGATGTATGTACGTTAGAGTGGGTTGATTTAAAAAGTGAAAAATCGCCATAGCGGAAACTATTCTAGGGGTCATTATAAGCAACTCTGCTGAAGAAACTTTAGGTCTAAAACCGACTTTGACCCACCGGAAATCGCATTGAAGTTTCATAGTTAGGTAATGAAAATTTTTGTATGCGACCTATCACACTGCGTGACAGCGAGCATTAACTTTTTACGGGACATACCTTAAGTTGTAGTTCGAGTCAAGCACATAAAAACTACACAGCGAGAATTTCAAAAAAATGGTCACCATCTGGAAATGGGGGGCAAAAACCCCTTTTTTATTGTTTCAAGGATATATCTGAAACTTTAACAGGTCGATGTCTGTACATTGCAGATATTCCAAAAAAAATGGTACGGTCAATCATTATTAAGCCAATAGAATCCAAATCAACCGTTTTTAGAATTTTTGTCAGTCTGTCTGTCTGTCTAAATGTTTGTAATCGCATCACTCCAAAACTGCTGAATGTAATTAAATGAATCTTTCGTCATTTATTAGTAGACGTTCAATTTAAAATTTAAGGTATCCCTTATTTCAATAACTCGACCAGTTTCCGAGTTATCGACTAATAAGTTGGCCAGGGGTGACCAAAAATGTGTAAGTACAATATGGGTATGAAACGAAAGGTGCTTACGAGTGATTTCATAATCAATGTGATAAATTTCAATATTTCAGCTTGTTTCGGAGATATCCCCAAAAATGTGATGTGATGTATTTGTAGAGTACTTTGCAGTAAAGCGAGAGAGGGACTAGGTGTTCCCACGACAGCCGGTTCTACGTACCGGAAAGACTCGGGGTTTCCCCGACCAAGGGCTGTTATTTCACTACCCCCCTGCCTAAACCGTCAGTTATCCCACCCCCCCCTTCCCCCCCCCCCCCCCCAATAATGTCATCCTCCGAGCAGCTCCTTGCAGCGGGACTGCTTAAGACTCTCCTGCTCCGGGCTGGTATTGAATCCAACCCCGGACCTAGAGAATGGATCTGCTGCATATGCTGGAAGAAAATTTATGTGAAACGTTCACATTCTGTACAATGCGCTAATTGTAACAGATGGTTGCATTTAACTAGTTGCTCCGGACTAAATCCCTCTACTCATAGACCCGCTAGTTTTTATAGAACTTTTGTGGCCCCTTGCTGTTCACGTCCTACGACGTCCAGTGGCCATCGTCGATCAAGTATCGCTCCGCCACATATGTCTGACTCTGTCACATCAGTCTCCACGACCAGCACTAACAATGCACATCAGCAAGTAGACCTTCCGAGCGGCCGCTCACGCCCCCAGGCGTAAACATCTCACACAGCAGCTCACAGCTACTCCCTACGTAGCACTTCCCAAGTGGATTTGAGCAATGCTGAGCGTCCGCCCTCTCCCACCCCCTTGGTCAGCCCCTCTTCTTCCAGCATCAGCACGAGTATAAGCCACAACCATCAGCTCCTGGTCCCTTATACTACGTGCACTGTTTGTCGGTTAAGATTATATACGCCTTTGGTATCAGTCAAGTGCAATAACTGCCTTGGCCTGTCTTACCTGCTTATATGCTCTGGACTCGCGAACAGGAACCTATGGACTGATACGTACGTTGCGCCATGCTGTCGAGCTACGCAACCTTCAACGTCGTCCGACTCGCCTCTACCTTCTGGTAACGCGATTCCTTCGACTTCAAGATTGCGCCGTAGTGCGCGACCCAGCCTATTACCACCTAGGCATACGCACCAGTCCTTGACCCCCAGCATCAACTTTGCTCTCCCTGCGCATTTCGGTATCCTGCAATTTAATTGCAACGGCCTAACCGGTAAAATTGTTGAAGTGACAAATTTAATGAAGCGACTCAACATCAAGATCGCGGCGATTCAGGAGACAAAGCTAGGTGGAAGGTCGTCTCTTCAGACCTGCAACGGGTACAATGTACACCGTTGTGACCGTGCGAGAGCGCTTGGGGGTGGTCTGGCATTCATCACGCATCAATCTGTGCAGTATCGTCTATTTGAGCCTGACATCGACCCGAGGGACACCACCTTAGAACGTCAAGGTATGGTTGTTCGGTCAGGCGATGTCGACCTTGAAATCATAAACATTTACATACCTCCTGTCACCTGTTGTCCCAGGGATTACCACCCTGACATTCGTGCGTTACTCAGGGGCAAGAACCGCGTCATCCTTGATGACTTCAATGCACACCACGACCTGTGGCACTCCAGCTTGCAGGCCGATGATAGGGGACAGGAGCTGGCTGACCAAATAGATGATTCGACGTTCTGCACGGTAAATGGGGATGCCCCCACTAGAGTGGCGGTAAACTGCTCTAGCTCGCCAGACATCACCATAGTCAGCGCTGGCCTAATAAACTGCGTTGAATGGCGACCGATGCTGACGCTTGCTTCAGACCACCTACCCATAGTGCTCTCTATCGATCGCCCCACCGACTTTGTCACCGCTGAGAATCGCACATTCACCAACTTCAATAAAGCCGACTTGGAGGGTTTTCTCAACACCACAGAGAGCGCCTTCGCTGCTCTTCCCACCCCGTCTGACGCACGAGAAGGGGAAAAGGCGTTTCGTATGGCCCTAATTTCAGCCTCCCATCAACACATTCCGTCAGGTAGAATAAAGGAAGTGCGTCCATTCTTCCCCGCAGAGGCAGCGGCCCTGGCAAATGAACGTGACCATATTAGACGCCTTGACCCTACGGATCCTCAAATAAGGGATCTTAATGCGGAAATCAGACGCTTAGTAGATCAACACAAACGCGCTAAGTGGGAGGAGCACCTAAGGTCTTGCAACCTCTCGGCTGGAGTTGGCAAATTATGATCGACGGTGAAATCTTTGTCCAACCCGACTAAACCTAACGACAAAATATCCATCGCCTTCGGTGATAAGGTTCAGTCGAAGCAAAAAAGATGCGGGAGCGCCTTCTTCCGACAAGTGTTGGAATCTATCTTATTATCGTATTTCACCGCAAACCTGCGGCTCGCCGAACATCAGCATGGTTTTCGCACAGCACCACCACCGCGCTGAACGCCATCGCCAACGCTTTTGACATAGTCAACCATGCGCAACTATTGAAAGACCTGGAAGTCTCGTCCCTACTGCCAACTACCTGAGTGGCCGTCAATCGTCGGGTCAAAACCCAGAATAGTTAAACAAGGGGTGCCACAGGGTGGTGTCCTATCCCCGTTTCTGTTTAACTATTATATATCGAAACTTCCCTCCCCACCAGAGGGTGTCTTGATCGTCGCTTACGCCGACGATTGTACGATACTGGCAACAGGCCCCTCCGTTGAAGAACTCTGCTCTCGCATAAATTCATAACTGCCAGCCGTGTCCGAATTTTTCGCTTGGAGAAACCTGGCATTACCACCGAATAAGTCTTCGGAATTAGACGTCTACGTTGACAGTGTCAAGCTACCAACTGTCTCACACCCCCACATCTGAGGGGTGACGTTTGATAACATGTTCAAATATGGCGCTCATGTAACCGCAATTGCCAATAAAGTCCAAAGCCATAACAAAATCTTCAAGTTGCTAGCTGGCAGCACTTGGGGTAAAGACAAAGAAACGTTACTAGCTACACACAAAGAAATTGGACAGCCGGTACTGAGCTACGCGAAGCCAATATGGACGACGGGGCTTCCTAACAAGCACTGGACGAGGATTCAGGTCTGCCAGAACACCGCCCTTCGAACCGTCTGGGTGTCTTCTTATGTCTCCTGAGCACCATCTCCATAATGAAGCGAAAATGCTCGGCGTTAAAGAGCATAGTGAGATGTTGACCAGGCAAATCCTGTTCAACTGCTGCAAACCACAGTATCCGAACAGACGCCTGGTAAACGAGAATCGGCCCCTTCGGAGCATAAGAAGCCATCTGCGGAAACATTTCGATGAGACCCGCACCTGATTTCCACGCCGTTTGATCCTAAGGTGCACCGGCAGGCCCTCACCCTCATCCACACAAATTAGGTAAATTCGTTTGCCAGCTCTCTCCCAGCGAACGCTGTTATTCCGGCAACAACACCATCCGTTGTCGAAGAGGAACGCGGGCTGCCTAGGGAGACTAGGGTGATGCTGGCCCACCACCTTTCTGTCTGCTCAGCCGAGCCTACTCTTCTAACACCCATATCCCTCTGGTCCACCCCTGTCGAAGCCGCTAGGTTTCTAGCACTTCCGTTAGAAGAGTTTGATGATATTACTGGGTAAGATACTGACTACCTAGGTAGGGCTAAGTAGCGCTAAAACAACAAACCACAGGGACTAGGTGTTCTTTTTGAGGACCACCTACTCGCACTGTCGTTTTGCTGTTGAATATTTCATACAGTAATCCAATGGGTGGTCTATAGAATATTCAAAAGCAAAGAAATGGGTGACAGGTAATAGTGTCACTGGTAAGAGTATAGGAATAGGAATTTTTCCTTTTACGAAAGGTTAAAATCACAAAGGGAGTGGCACAAAATCCCAGGAAACAGAATCGCCAAGAAAAAAAATATCCCCACATAAGTAATCCCCAAAATCAGAATCCCCAAACAAAATCTTTGTACTATGCCGAAGGACTTGGCATTACATTAGTTTCGTACCGTGGCACGTTGCCACGGCTCAGGCAACCAACCGAAGTTGGCATGGCGTATCCCAGGGTTATTTTTAATAAGCGCGGCCGAAGGCCCCTTACGCACAATGGTGTACTACGCAGAAGGACTTGTCATAATGTAGCCCAGGTTTGTTTTTTAAATTAGATTTAAAATTTTGGGGATTTTGATTTGGGGGTTTTGATTTGGGGATTTTGATTTTGGGGATAATGTGGTAGACCCCAATCACTAATAGTGCACATTTCGTAAAAGGAGAAACCATAATTTTGTATATAATCATATAATAAAAACCCATCTTTTACAACACTGCGCTGCGCAGACAACCGTTGCCTAAAATAGCAATAGTGTCAATTGACACTATTTCCATTTCCAAAAGCGCAATAGTGTCAATTGACACTATTACCTGTCACCAAGAAATGGAGTACTCCGAGTTGGATTAGGTGATCCACCGGGCATCGCTATGCAAATTGGACCACCTTTGTATGAATGAGGATAAGTGTTGGTGTACTCCGATACTTAAGGAGTACTCCATGGAGTATGAAACTGATTATTTCTGCTTTTTGCAGGGATGTATGGTGCATATGTATGGTATATGTGAACATTCGAGCATCCATTACCATGCAAAAATCGAATGACTGAAACTCCAATACAAACAAACGAATTTTCCCATGCATAAACAGTACGGGTAAAAAGATTAGTCAATTTTCCCGGAGCCGTAATGAAAGTTTCCGTACTGTAGAATTTTTTGTTAGAGTGAAATGGCATATTGGTGGTTTTAAGTTCGTTTTGCTATTTCTTTTTCTGTCGCACCTTTTGCATTCATAGGAATGGCGAAAAGAAAAGTTGCAAAAGCTTGAATTTACTTCATTTTGTTTTCCTGCAGAAAAAGTTGGCGTGGTCAAAACGAAATTCAAGGTAATTATACAAATAAATAAATATTGTAATTAAAATTGTTAATTAAAATACTTTTAAAATTCTTTCAGATATTTGGACGTGTAGTAGCAGTTATGTGCGGTGAGGAATATAGCGAATATAGAAGTAAGCGGTCCATCATAAATTGTGTGTGGAAATCAGCACATATTTTTGGATAGTTGTTTGCATTAGGAGAAAATTGGGGTAATCGTTTACGTGGGGTACCGAGCGCTAATACGAGTCCAAAAATGTCGGGAGGGGTATCAAAATATGCGTTTCCGTCCCAGGAGCATGAATATAACTCCGCTCAACCAATATTTTCATTATTTTGGAAAATATTTGCGAAAAACCGAAAAATGACCCAGGTCAAATCCTGATTTAGGGGCCCGGTCCATGTTTTTTATGTGCAGAACACCTTTTCGCAATGGCGGCCTTCGGCCGCGCTTCAAAAAATAACCCTGGGCTACGCCATTCCAACTCCGGGTGGTTGCCCTGAACGGTGGCATGTTGCTCACAGTGTAATTTGTGATTACAACAACCACATGAAAATGACAGAAAATTGTGAACTTTGATTGCAAATATCTCGCAAACTACTACAAATATTGGTTCACCGGAGTTATATTCATGCTCCTGGGGCCAAAGCGCGTCTCCTGATACATATCCCAACTTTTTGGTTGTGTATTAGCGCTCGGTACCCCGCGTAAACGATTGCCAAAATTGGAAACAATTGTCCAAAAATATGTGCAGATTTCTGAGATATTTGTGATACGTGAGGTTTTTGTGATAAGTGTTACTGCATTCATGCCAAAATTATCGTGTGCATATACGGACATGAACAAAATACCAGGGTAATTGTTTACAACCGCGACCGAGTGCAAAAACGCTGCCAATAATGTCCTGAGAGGTATCAAAAACGCGTTTCTTTCCCAGCAATTCGACTCCGCCTTCAGAGACTTCAGGAACTATCTACTACGAGATGCAAAATCTCACATACAGGAACGTGAGAATAGAAACGGTCAAAAATGTACCGATGCCTTTAAAAAAGTGATGGGAAAAATACGGAAACTTTCGGTATGGCTCCGCGTAAATTTACGCATCCGTACTATTTTTGCAGGGTAGCGAATACGAACGATGGGGATTTTTTTATGCGTTCGTATTGGCGAACAGGAATGTAAATTTGTGTTTTTAATGTTCAGGTTCGCGTGTAAGAACCTATAAGAACATACTTCAATGTTCATAAACGAATAATTCCGAACTCTGGTAAAATAAGATACCTGGTTTTTCGTTTCATAATTTACCTCATTTCTCCACTTTTGTATGCAAAAGGTAAGTTGTTTAGTTGCTCTCTTCGTTTTCTGAAATTTGACTCAATGTAAATACGAGGTAAACACCGGCATAGTCTTTCAATGCATTTGTTCGGCCAGTTGTCAAAAACACCAATGCTCTCTTAGTGCAAGTCCTTTTTTCCACAAAACAAAACCATCTAAATCATTGGCATGTACAAAACACATATACTGCACAGTTTTTTAGGATGTGTAGGCAAAATTGCGTTGAGGGTAAACCCCAAACAGTCCACGAAAAAAAAAGTTTATAGTACCCGCAGTTTGCACTTAGTTGAGGTCAGTATGGGCCACTGGTGTCGTTATGAACATTTATTTGACCTCTGTTATCATAATAAAGACTTGTTGTTTGCATATAATTTACAGGTTTCGGTCTATTACAATTTTATGATGTGCAAAGATAAAATGGACTAGTAAACGTACCTCACAAAGAGCTGCTCCTGGTTATTAACTCGCCAAGAAACCACAGTTGCACCTAAGAGAATAATAATGTTAGCAATAAGACATGAGTATACATATTTGAAAACATACACACAAATACTACAGAGCAGTGCGTTTCTTCCGTCTGAGGTTAGGGAAATCTATTGATAGGATTCGTATCAGCGGAAATTTAGGTATTTTATCAATATCAATCTGGCTAGCCCGAATTGAAAAAATTACAATATCTGGTAGGCTAGGGGCAATTTTCTTGATTGCGTGCTAAATGTTTGTCGGTCCGAAAAACACAAATCAGTCGACGGTCAGTTTAAATTATTCCGGCCTTTAAAATTATGAATAAAATCAAATTAACAATTGCTATGGAAAACCTACGTATTCATGTACTGGAAGAAGCATTTGAGGAAACCAGTAAGCCCAGTTTAGCCAAGCGGGCTTTTGCAACCGCATGATTTACATTGAAGTATATATGTATGTACACATATACGAATATTTAAAAAATTATGTTAAGCACAAAGTTGAGATATTTTCTTTTAATATTTACATTTTCAGAGCTGTTTTTGGCATTCTGCTTGCTTTCCCTAGCAGTGCTGTTCAAATACTAATTTTTTGCATCCAATGTGAAATAAACGAATTCTGCATAGCGTTCTTAGAGTAGGCACATTTTTAACTAATATTTTGACAGATTTACATGAAGTTTTTAAAAATATAGCCATGTTTTCTTATGGAACTGGTAAGTATATATGTACATCTTAATCTCTATCTCTATATATATAAAAATGAAATGTCTTTCGTATTACCGCCAAACCTGCTCAAAGGGTGTACCACAAAATCTACAAAATCCAAATCCACAAATCAAAATCCACAAAATCAAAATCCACAAAATCAAAATCCACATCACAAAATCCACATTTCCTGTGTGAAATAAATTCAAATTAGGTTTAAAACCGCCGCGATTTTAAACCTAATTTGAATTTATTTCACACAGCAAATGTGGAATTCTGTATTTTTTATATCAAATTAAATCTCCAGATATTTAAGGTATAAGGATTTAATGAGTATTTTATAGATAAATAAAGGAAAATGCAGTACTCACAATAACGTTAATAAATATTACATATTTGAGCAACATAAATAAATACAAACTTCGTTGTTTTTCATATAATTTCACAAAATAAGTTTTTTAATTTACAAATATTACAAATCATTTAAGTGCAATTTTATAAAATCTACTGCACATTTGTCCACTCTACTATAGTTTTTCTCATATCTAGTACTGAGCAAACCAATTTGTTAAGTCCGAACACTGCTAAAGTGATTGTAAAAAGGTAACGGTGATATTTGCATTTTAAATCATACATACTTAGATACATATATGTATATACATATTAATGAATGGATGATTTCTGTGCATAACTTGATAAAACTAACAAACTTAAAACCCTTTGCCCCACACTGTGGTAAACAATACAATGTTGAATTTTTTTGTCGCGTACATATAACTCCTTTAGCGCTAAAGTATTTGTTTTTCATTATTAAATCATGTCTACATGTGCACATATGTATGCATAGGGTGTACCACAAAATCTACAAAATCAAAATCCACAAATCAAAATGCACAAATCAAAATCCACAAAATCAAAATCCACAAAATCAAAATCCACATCACAAAATTCACATTTCCTGTGTGAAATAAATTCAAATTAAGTTTAAAACCGCCGCGATTTTAAACCTAATTTGAATTTATTTCACACAGGAAGTGTGGAATTCTGTATTTTTTATATCAAAATTCAAGCTCCAGATATTTAAGGTATACGGATTTAATGAGTATTTTATAGAGAAATAAAGGAAAATGCAGTACTCACAATAACGTTAATAAATATTACATATTTGGGCAACATAAATAAATACAAACTTCGTTGTTTTTCATATAATTTCACAAAATAAGTTTTTTAATTTACAAATATTACAAATCATTTAAGTGCAATTTTATAAAATCTACTGCACATTTGTCCACTCTACTATAGTTTTTCTCATATCTAGTACTGAGCAAACCAATTTGTTAAGTCCGAACGCTGGTAAAGTGATTGTAAAAAGGTAACGGTAATATTTGCATTTTAAATCATTCATACTTAGATACATATACATATGTATGTATGGACAATTTTTACAATTTCAGAAAAAAATTGCGAAATTTTCTTTCAATTGCCTAAAGTTTGGGTCTTTTGCTATACGCTCACATAGAATTCACAAATAAATAACGGCACGTGCATAGCAAGAAAGCTTCTTAAAGTTGTACAGGGAAATAAGTCACATGTGACTCATGAGCTTATTTGAAAACGCTCTCGTGAGTCACATATGACTCATTGGACAGGGAAGTTGTTAATGAATGAATGATTTCTGTGCATAACTTGATAAAGCTAACAAACTTAAAACCTGTGCTTTGCCCCACACTGTGGTAAACAATACAATGCTGAATTTTTCTGTCGCGTACATATATGTAACTCCTTTAGCGCTAAAGTATTTGTGTTTGCTACAATATATGTACATACCTACATACATATATTGCTTCTTTAAATCCATTATTAATTCATGTCTATATGTTTATATTGCCTTATACATATGTGCACATATGTAAATAGTTGTGGATTTTGTGTTTGTGGATTTTGTGATTCTGCTTTTAAGAAAACGTGTGGATTTCGTATTTGGGGATTTTGATTTTGGGGATTTTGATTTTGTGGATTTTTTTTTAGCTGTGGATTTTGTGATTTTGTATTTTTTTTTTGTGGATTTTGTGGCACTCCCGTATGCATATGACTATAAATAGTTGATTAAAGAAATTGTGGATTTTGTGTTTGTGGATTTTGTGATACTGCTTTTAAGAAAACGTGTGGATTTCGTATTTGGGGATTTTGATTTTGTAGGTTTTGATTTTGTGGATTTTGATTTTGTGGATTTTTTTTTAGCTGTGGATTTTGTGATTTTGAATTTTTTTTTTGTGGATTTTGTGGCACTCCCCTGCTCAAATGGCCAAACCGATCTCAATTCTGAAAAAATATTTTCTTGCACCTTCTTTGTGGAAGGTTTATAGAAAAAAAAATATTCAAAACTTTTTAATTTTGCGGCCGAAAAATGCGGAAACCTGAGACTTCACAATTTCTTGCGTTTTCAGTATGTACATTGTATACCACAAAACTACCGTTTCGGAATATCTATGAGCGCTTTGAAGGGAAACGTTCCTACCCGGGTTTCCATAAAATATATTTTTACAATATGGGTATCAAATGAAAGGTATTGATAAGAGTATTAACAAGGGGTCAATTTCGGTTTCATATCAGAACCCGTGTGTGGCCCAGAGGCGACCCTAGGAGGCGTTTATACCTTATGGGTATTAAATTAAAGGTATTAATAAGGGTTTTAACGATAAGAGGGTTTCACGTTCATATGTGAATTTTTTAAAGAGAGGAGGCGATGGTACGATACGGGTGTCACGGTTTATGGCTATGCAAATGGGTACATAAGTATGTAGCTTAAACTGTATGATTTTGCAATTTTCTTCCGTTAATTTAAACAGAAAACATGATGAATGGGCAGTGGCGTCAAAAACTAATTATTTTTATGTTTCATAGTGCAACTACCTTTCTTTCTTTCTAATCAAGCAAATAAGGACATGTAGGAATTGCTATTTACGCGGTGGAACGACTAAAAATCGAAAATGAGCCTTTAGAGAAAATCAAAAATTCCATATCAACAATTGTACTCCAAAATGCTCCATGCCAATTTTTAATTGTTTCAATGGCAAATTACATATGGTTTAGTGCATTTTTTAATAGCTTGCCCATAAAATGTTTTATGTGAGCGTACCCTATGCCTTGGATGTCTTACTATTATACAAGTTAACACGGTGGTAGGTACTATTGAACTAAATTAGTTAACAAGTTTCATAAAAGTTCTTACAGCAGTGGTTGTCCACCAGCATTGCTTCATATTTATACAAACATTCGTGTGTACAAACATACATTTGCCAACCAACCTTACCAAACTACATTTGCTATTGCGAGCGTCCTACACTTAGGTTAAGTACATTTTTGCATACCAATGCTTCGTGCTAACAGTTGGTCACTAAAAAAGTACTTAAGCGCGCCTAGTTTTAGGTTGTTTAAAAACAAGTGGTGTGAAAATTAAATAATGGCAATAAAAGTGAAAAGTGTTAGACGAAGCGAAATCATGCACTCGCTCGTGTCTGAAAAGTTTTTGACGCATCAAGTACGTAAACCCATATAGTGATAAGGTTGCTTTGAAAGAAATAGTGTTAAACATGTACTCGTGTGCGGCTGCATTTGGGGAATATTTTAGATGATGCACCGAGCTTCTTTTTTTTTTGAGGGGTAGAGGGGGTCGCACAGAACACAAAACAAAAGACCGATTTTGAAGGCAAGCTATATATTTTGAGAAAAAATCGTGTTTAAATTTGCAAAATTGTATGTAAGGAAGCTTCAAATATAGAATTAAAACCACTTCACAATGAACGATATGTCTCACCACACTGCATATTTTTAATATCTTAGCCTTCTAAATCGAAAATCACATTATTACTAATAAAAATTAAATCAAGTATTTTATCCAACTTGTTAACAAAACTATTGACTTGTACCAAATTAAAGCTTAAAAGAGTATCTATAAAATAAGATTCATGAGCAGAATTAACATTCAATGGTGTAAGACCTGATCTCGAAAAACTACTTGACCAATTAACATTACTAAGGTTAAAGTCACCCAAAATACATATTTGGTTATCACTTAGCTTATTTACAACTATAGACGAAATGTTGTCAGCATGTAGTCGATAGAGGAACTCCCCACTATTTGGCGGAATATAAGAAACCGCAAAGAACAAAGATCCATGTGTACTTTTTACACAAACACACAGTTGATCAATTATAGAGTCATCATTCGCAAGTGAAACTAAATAAGCTTGGTATTTCCGTTGCACCGCGATGAGGACCCCACCGCCTCTTGCTAAACCAGTTTTGGTCATATCTCTATCTTTTCGGTAAACATTATAGAGATTTGAATCAAAATATTCTTCGTCAAAAAAGTTAGAACTAAGCCACGTCTCAACAAATATAAAAACATCAAAGTCTAGTTGTGAGCTGGCAGCGCGAATATTTAAAGACTTCGTCCGCATACCAGGCATATTTTGAAAATATACATTTAAACCATTACAGTTGCCAGTTGTTGTTTTTAAATGCGATCCTTTTGCTTCTCCTCTTTTCGAAAAAAAACGAAAAGGGCGTATGATCACATTGGCAGGCCAGAGATCAGCTGAAGGCAACTTATCATGAAAGGCAACAGAAGCACCTAGCTTAAAATTGACTTTTCTTAAGCTGTTACCTTGCTTAAGTAAAGCAAAACACAATAAATGTTTTTTATCAACAGCTGCATGCGAAACAATATAATCGAGAATATTGTCGGCAGTGACAGAAGGCGAAAACGACGATAAGTGTAGCCATTTCATGCGGCCAACCACCTCCAAATCTGTGTTTGCGCTTGCACCAATTATATTTATTTCACTCAATTGCTTGCGATTAGATGGTGTTTGTTTATTTATTGGCGATTTCTTACTCTTCGAATTCGATACCTTTATCCACTCGCCATTTGTTCATGACGGCATTTGATCAGCAGTAGATGTATGTAAAGAATTTCCAGCAATTATCACGAATTGAGGGCAAAGCAACATCAAAAAGAACATTCGCATTATTGCTAACCTCAGTGTTAGCAACAATAGCAGCAGGCATAGTTTTGTTATTATCAACAGCTTCAGCAGGTATATAGCTGACATAACGCGACTAAATCACCTTGAAAACCTGCATAAAGTCACTATTTATTATATTTGTTGCGCCAAACGACGTAATTTGGAAGCACGAATTGTACTTTTGGATATTTCTTTAAAAATGCTTCGATTGTTCCGTTGATCCGGACATTAATGAAATCAAGGGCTCAATTTGGGCTTGTAATACTGGCAGTTTGCACAATACAATCCCACTGTTTAATTTGTATATCTTTTCGCAACACAATACTGACAAATTTTGTTCTTTGTGCCAATAACAACTTTTGTATGTGAACCGTAATCAACTACGAGATCGTACACTGAAAAAAAAAATCGACAGTAAACGGCCGTCAAATTGATAGTAAACCCTGTCATTTTTCGTCCAACAGTGGGTAATATAAATTTTGAAAGTGAGCCCCTATCATTCTTCGAATATACTATCATATTGACATGAATTACTGTAAATTTTAAAGTGGACTCATATCATTATGCAAAAATCACATGTTTTTACTGCCAATTTTACAGTAAATACTGTAATATTTACAGTATTACCATCAATCGCTTGAAAGTGGGTTTGATATGTTACTTTCAATGTGCACTTTCAACTTTTTTATTTCAGTGTATTCGAACGCGACTCGTTCTAAATTGTTATGAACACGGGCTTGTCTACGAACACGAACGATCAAATTGTAACGTTCACTATCATTAGATCGATTACGAACAACCTCACTACGCTATCCTTAATCTCTCTCCCGTTCTTCCCTTTCGTCTTCACTTTGAGCAGAACGTGACCTTGAATTTCGGCCACGTGCGACTACATTATATCGTTCGCGTTGTTCTTCTGAGCGGTTAGACAATCGTCTAGCATTACGGGTACGACGGCCAATATTGCGTGGTATTAGGGGCATAATCACTGCTCACAAAAAATTCACTTTTAAACTTAAGGAAAAGGAACTAAAAATTTATTATTGCCAGCACAAAAACACAGTTGGTTTTTTATTTATAAAAATTTTCAATAGCTGCCAATCACTGAATCCAAAGGTTAAGATTTTTTTTTAAATATTTTTTAATCACTAATTATATTAGCTAAATTTTCCAATGTTTACTATAGTTTTAACATATGGGTGTTTCCACGGTCGCGAACAGTACGTTCGTACGCGCTTATGGGCCAAAAAACAAAGTAAACATAGGTTTTTGTTTTTTTTTTTTTGCTACTTTGATAGCATTTTGGAAGGTCAATTTTAGGTGCAAGAGGCAGGTTTGTTCGATTTTTAGTTTAGACTGTGGGGGCAATAAACATGTGGTCGCGAACGTACGCATAATGGAAGTGACTTTTTTGTGCAACTGGAAAAATTCAAAATTCAGAGAAATGGAATGGATTTTTTCAAAATGGTTGATAACATATTGAAGTGGCATAAAGTCACTTTCTTTTCGTTTATTTAGCTTTAAAATATCTTCAGTACATTTTTATATATACGCTTAAATACCGGTCGCGAACGTACGGGTCGCGAACGTACGATTTTTCCATACACTAGTTCTAGTTTTTGTAGCTGATGTTGGCAGCCTCCCGCCTAGTTTGAACTTTAACTGCAATTCTACTTTTAGCTTTGGTTCTATTAGTCTCTCTTCTGAAGATGTTATTACTGGCATTAATAAACTTAAACCATCTGCGAAAACTGACTCTGATGGATTTTCAGTTCTATTATTGAAGAATTGTCCAGCTTTAGTTGTGCCTTTATTACTAATTTTCAATTTGTCATTGTCAACTGGAGTTTTCATTGATGATTGGAAACTTACTTCTATTAGTCCTATTCATAAGGGTGGCAGTAAGAATGATGTCTGTAATTATAGACCCATTTCAAAGCTCTCTACTGTTTCGAAACTTTTTGAAACTATCGTTAAGGATAAAATGTACTTTGTATGTAAAGGCTTGATTTCGCTAAACCAGCATGGTTTTGTCTCAAATCGATCCACAGTTTCGAATCTTGCATTATTCAGTGAGTATTGCATTTCATCTTTTTCTACGGGTTTTCAAGTTGACTGCGTTTATACTGATTTCTCAAAAGCTTTCGATAAGGTTTCACATTCTTTATTGATTTATAAGTTAGCTCGTCTAGGGTTTCATTCTGTTTTTCTGAGATGGATTCAGTCTTACTTATGTGACAGAAATTGTGTGGTATCCTATTACATTCCTCATTCGGTATTACAAAGTTTGGATGAAATAAAAGATCTTGGTGTAATTTTTTCTAGTAATTTCTCTTTCAAAAGTCATATAAGTCACATTATATCGAAAACCTACTCAGTACTTGGATTTGTGAGGCGGAATAGTGCTAATTTTTCTGACCCTTACACCCTCAAGTTGTTATATACCGCCTTTGTTCGTTCTAATTTGGAATATGCTGCATTCATATGGAGGCCAAGTCACAATATCTATGTTAATAGGATTGAGCGGATCCAAAAGGTTTTTCTTAGATATGCTTTACGCTCTTTGAGCTTTGATGATCCAATTCCATCTTATGAATCTCGCCTGCTTTTAATAAATTTAAAAACTTTGGAAGCCAGAAGAACAGTTCTCTCGCTCTCTTTTGTTTACAATATAATCAGTGGTGACATTGACTGCTCTTGTCTTTTCAGCGTAATCTTCGTTAACTACTCTCTCTTTGCTCTTCTATTTTGTTAATTGTAGAGCTTTTTACTCGCGTAATGCTCCTCTTGTTCGAGCCTTGATAGAATTTAATTTAATCTCGAGTCTTATCCAACTTGATTTTTCAATTTCGAAGAGTGCTTTTTCTGAGATCCTAAATTCTTTTTTCTAGGTTTTTAGTCTTAGTTTTCATTTTTATTTATCTTCTTATTATTCTGTAAGAAACTTTTGTTCATAGACTAAATAAATAAATAAATAAATAAATATTTTTTCGGTGAATGTGTGAAAAAATAGCAACAAGTTTTAAAAATTTTTCCTAGATAAATTTGATATCGGTAATTTTAGGGTAAATATTCAATGAATAAATACTTTAAGAAACTTATGTAAAATGATGGTCAAAAATTTAAAAGCTTTCAAAACGATTTTTTCCAAAATTATTTGTTTAAGCGACTTAAGCAAATTCTTTCGTTCATTTGATTTGCACACTCTTTTATAATTCTCAACCAGCTTATGAAATATTCTGAAGACATTGTTTATGGCTGCATAACCCAAATGGGGTTTTTCACAACGAAATTGAGGAGGCCAGTCCCGTGCAATGCCTCAGAGGCAACAGTGATCGCCCCCAATTAATAAAAACAAGGTGTAGGGGTGCACTGCAGACTTCCAGGTCTATATACACACTGAAAAAAAATCTGCAGTAAACGGCAGTCAAATTGATAGTAAACCCTGTCATTTTTCGTCCAACAGTGGGTAATATAAATTTTGAAAGTGAGCCCCTATCATTCTTCGAATATACTATCATATTGACATGAATTACTGTAAATTTTAAAGTGGACTCATATCATTATGCAAAAATCACATGTTTTTACTGCCAATTTTACAGTAAATACTGTAATATTTACAGTATTACCATCAATCGCTTGAAAGTGGGTTTGATATGTTACTTTCAATGTGCACTTTCAACTTTTTTATTTCAGTGCAGCAAATAAATTAAATCTTATATATAAAATTCTCGTGTCACAGTTTTTGAAATCATACTCCTCCGAAACGGCTTGACCGATTCTCATGAAATTTTGTGAGCATATTGAGTAGGTCTGAGAATCGACCAACATCTATTTTACATTATTCCGGGAAGTGGGCCAGGGACCGAAATATTCCAAACTTCTTTATTTATTGTGCGATTTTCTTCAAATTTGGTACAAAGGTGCCACTCTACTTTTGTTAAAATTCGGGGTTTCTTTTTTTCCGGGAAGTGGACCAGGGATCGAAATATTTCAAACTTCTTTATTTATGGTGCGAGTTTCTTCAAATTTGGTACAAAGGTAGTCTTTTACTTTTGTTAAATTCGGGCTTTCTTTTTCTCCGGGAAGTGGACTAGGGACCGAAATATTCCAAACTTATTTATTAATGGTGCGATTTTCTTCAAATTTGGTACAAAATTTGGGGGTTATTTTTCCGGGAAGTGGATTAGGGACCGAAATATTTCAAACTTTTTTATTTATCGTGGGATTTTTTCCCTAAATTTGGGCAGAGTACGCCCAACGTCTGCCGGGTCCTTCTGGTAAAATATAAGAAGATTAACTATATGTCTAGATGTATAAGTATTTGGGATTTGAAAACATCCCTGGAAAGAGAGAAATCAATATTTAGCCTACTCGAAAGTTTGTTGAATTTTGCCAGAGAACGAAAAATTGGGTCAAAAAGGACGTAGTTCGTCCTGAAAGAGCTCAAATAAAAAAGAAGGGAAGAAACGGAGGGTTATAATGTTGAAAAATAAATATTGTTCTGAACTTTCTCTGCCTGTAAATTGTCTTCTCAAGTGAGGGTAACAGAATTTTATGAACTACTTACATCCCGAGCAACGCCGGGTACCCTGCTAGTTAAATAATAAAATAATAATAATTTACTAAAGGTCGTCCCTATTAACCCGCGCTTTGCACACCCCCGACCTACTCTCTAAAACTAATAAAATAATAAAAATATCAATCAAAATAAAAAAAGTACTCGCTCCCTAAAAGCTTAGACAATATTTAACGAGAAAAAAACATGTAAGTAAATTCTTTTAAATTTTGCTGCTATTGTTGTCCACACAGGTGTGTACAGATACCTATGCACTTTTATTCATAGTTTAATTCAATAAATGTGTTTAAGCCTAGGGTGGCTTTTCGTATTTCGATAATCGACGCCCGTCAGCTCGATATTTCAATACGATATTGAGCGCTTCACGATGCATTTTTGGTTTCCGTATTTCGATGTATCCACTATCGTTTTCATACTTAAGGAAGTGTTTGAAAAGTGCTTTATAGCTGTCAAAATTGGTGTGTAATAAATAAAAAATAAAGAATAATTTCAAAGTTGAAATGTATAACTAGCTCGTTTTTTGATTTTGGACGATTCTAGTTCGAAAAACGCGTCTTTAAATAGAAGGAGGACAAGGGATGTATACAATCCATTGGAGTTTAAATAGTAAGTTTAACACATTTTTTAAAAGTACGGAAAAATATTTATTAATTTCGAATCAAATACGTTTGGGAGGAGGCATTAGGAGTATGTACATTCAGCCAATCTTTAGACAAGCAGCAACTCTGGAAATATTAGCAGGAGGCGGTTACCAATGGCAAACGGGTGGCGCATACACAGCACCAATGGGACAATGCACACTTTCGAAGTTCTTTCGACACACTTTGTTATCCATGGAAGCAGACCTCTGTCGGCAATTTAGCCATTCGAAACATTTTGCAAGCTATTTTGTAGATAGCGCATCGTGTTTTTCCATGAATTCTAGCATAAGCTTAAGTTGAAATATATCTGTAAAATGTATTAATACAAGAATTTAAAATTTCAAAAATAGCATATTTACTTACATTTTGTTGCGATTGACTGCTGAGAAAATGCAAAACGAGAGAAAAAGTGGTGTCGAGCAGTTTCTATCGATCATTCGATAAAATACAACAACATTTTTTGTTAGGGAAAGCAAGAACGATATTTTGATACTCGTTTTTGCTCGATATCGAATTACGGAAAGCCACCCCTGCATTACCATCTCGACCTCACCTGGAGATGACGCTGGTTCCGTTCCCTTTTCAGTGTATCCTCTCCTTTTCTTGCTTTTTCCCCTTTTTGTATATTTCCTACCCGAATAGTCCCGTAATGTGGCGCCACCTATAGCCGAGGCTATAGAAACCCGAACATCCCTATACTCCTTATTCTATTACCAGCGACAATATATATATCTTTTGTTTTATACAGTCCATTTTATTTTGAATACACATATATATATACATTAACTTTTTGTGTTTGAGTGCATACTTTTGTTGGATAAAGTCGGTAAGCGATATTTTACGTCGATTGTTTTAAGGACCGGCTCACCGTAGTTTCCCCGTTTCCGGATTTCATGAGGATTTCCGGCCCCTATTTTCTTCCCCGATCGAACATGGGCCTTCGAGCCGGACCTTTAAAACAATCAAGATTTTAGTTCATCGATTTAATTGTTTCCTTATTATAACTTATCCAACAACAATCCTGCAAGTCACCCTCGAAATATACTCATTTACCAACAATTGCCAAGTCCCATTGGAAATAAATCCATTTCACCACTCTATTGTGAATGAGTCGTGGAAGTAGAAGTGGACTCTCTATTTACGTTTTCTGACAGCAGCAATTGGCAAGGGCAAACAAATGATCCAGCTGCAGGAATAACAAGATCGGTAAGTTTTTTCATTAATTTGTTCACATAAGCTGATTTTTCAGGACAAAGGAAGACAACTACACGATATACAGCTCAGCATTTTGGCGATTAGCAGGACAAATACACAGGAGAGACCACAGCAGCATTCCCAATCATCAAAAAGGGATTCGCTTTTGCAAGGTAAGCTAAACTAATTGATTGTAGCGTTTTCGTTTGCCTTTTTTCAGCATCCTTGCCGTAAAAGGTGAAGCAAACACCCACAAAGGGAAGCGGTGAGGAATCCTGCCATCAAACCCCAGCAAACAACGGAAAAAAGGTCGATAAAACAACGTTAATAGTGTGCGCAAACCACAAAAGACTACCGGTGCGGAAAGGCTGTTACGCGAACAGATTTCCCCTGGTGCAAGGGTTAAACTAATCCCGAAACGCGGAAATGTATAAAGTCCCTGAAAATTAGGGCAGTGCAACTAGTGTATAATGTCCCTGAAAAGTAGGGCAGTGCAAAGAAACAAGAGCGGGTGAATCGGCAATCCCCTACAATAAGCCAACCAACAAAAGTGCTAGTGAAAGTCCCTGCGACCAGTGCTTAGTGCGAAGAAAACTAAATAGGGCAGATCAGTGCAGTGCTACGAGAGGCACTTAAGCAAAGTTCCCCAAGTGAAGTGAAGTGTGAGGGACCAGTGCAAATCGTGTCAAGGCTTTCTATCAAAGGCCCCCTATCAAGTGGCCCAACGCCTGCAACACCAACAAAGCCCCCCTATCAAGTCGCCCAACACCTGCACCAACCAACAAGGGCCCCCTATCAAGTGGCCCAATGTCTGAAGCGCCCAAGAAAGGCCCCCTATCAAGTGGCCCAACGCCTGCAACACCAACAAAGCCCCCTATCAAGTGGCCCAACGCCTGCACCAACAAAGGCCCCCTATCAAGTGGCCCAACGCCTGCACCAACAAAGGCCCCCCATCAAGTCGCCCAACACCTGCACCAACCAACAAAGGCCCCCTATCAAGTGGCCCAATGCCTGAAGCCCCCAAGGTAGGCCCCCTATCAAGTGGCCCAACGCCTGCAGCTACCAAAGAAGGCCCCCTAACAAGTGGCCCAATGCCTGAAGCGCCCAAGAAAGGCCCCCTATCAAGTGGCCCAACGCCTGCACCAACCAACAAAGGCCCCCTATCAAGTGGCCCAACGCCTGCAACACCAACAAAGGCCCCGTATCAAGTGGCCCAACGCCTGCACCAACCAACAAAGGCCCCCTATCAAGTGGCCCAACGCCTGCAGCTACCAAGAAAGGCCCCCTATCAAGTGGCCCAACGCCTGCACCAACCAGCAAAGGCCCCCTATCAAGTGGCCCAACACCTGCACCAACCAACAAAGGCCCCCTATCAAGTGGCCCAATGCCTGAAGCCCCCAAGGTAGGCCCCCTATCAAGTGGCCCAACGCCTGCAGCTACCAAAGAAGGCCCCCTAACAAGTGGCCCAATGCCTGAAGCGCCCAAGAAAGGCCCCCTATCAAGTGGCCCAACGCCTGCACCAACCAACAAAGGCCCCCTATCAAGTGGCCCAACGCCTGCAACACAAACAAAGGCCCCGTATCAAGTGGCCCAACGCCTTCAGCTACCAAGGAAGGCCCCCTATCAAGTGGCCGAACGCCTGCACCAACCAACAAAGGCCCCCTATCAAGTGGCCCAACGCCTGCAACACCAAAAAAGGCCCCATATCAAGTGGCCCAACGCCTGCAGCTACCAAGGAAGGCCCCCTTTCAAGTGGCCCAACGCCTGCACCAACCAACAAAGGCCCCCTATCAAGTGGCCCAACGCCTGCAGCTACCAAGGAAGGCCCAATATCAAGTGGCCCAACGCCTGCACCAACCAACAAAGGCCCCCTATCAAGTGACCCAACGCCTGCACCAACCAACAAAGGCCCCCTATCAAGTCGCCCAACACCTGCACCGACCATGTGGCCCAACGCCCCCTATCAAGTGGTCCAACACCTGCACCGACCAAGAAAGGCCCCCTATCAAGTGGCCCAACGCCTGCACCAACCAACAAACGCCCCCTTTCAAGTGGCCCAACGCCTGCACCAACCAACAAATGCCCCCTATCAAGTGGCCCAACGCCTACACCAACCAACAAAGGCCCCTATCAATTGGCCCAACGCCTGCACCAACAAAGGCCCCCTATCAAGTGGCCCAACGCCTGCACCAACCAACAAAGGCCCCCTATCAAGTGGCCCAACGCCTGCACCAACCAACAAAGGCCCCCTATCAAGTGGCCCAACGCCTGCACCAACCAACAAAGGCCCCCTATCAAGTCGCCCAACACCTGCACCGACCATGTGGCCCAACGCCCCCTATCAAGTGGCCCAACACCTGCACCGACCAAGAAAGGCCCCCTATCAAGTGGCCCAACGCCTACACCAACCAACAAAGGCCCCCTTTCAGGTGGCCCAACGCCTGCACCAACCAACAAATGCCCCCTATCAAGTGGCCCAACGCCTGCACCAACCAACAAAGGCCCCTATCAATTGGCCCAACGCCTGCACCAACAAAGGCCCCTATCAAGTGGCCCAACGCCTGCACCAACCAACAAAGGCCGCAGCAACACACAACGGCCCTTATCAAGTGGCAGCAACCAAGAAAGGCCCCTTTCAATCGGCCCAACGCAGCAACAACTCACTTAATCCCAAGGTAGCCAAGCATGGCAGGAATCGGAGTAAGTGAATAAAGAATTTCTTTTACATATATACGCACCTACATCTTCTCTATATATATAAAATTCTCCTGTCACGGTGTACGAGGCCAAACTCCTCCGAAACGGCTTGACCGATTTTAATGAAGTTTTGAATGTATATTCGTTAGATCTGCGCGATGGTTGTTATCTATTTTTTATGTTTCTAAAGTCAATTCGTACATTTAATTCATGTTTTCAAATGGCATCATTCGGAGCAACAGAAATAGTTAGGAACTATAAATGGTCACCAATTCAACTCAAAATTCAAAATTAAAGGCCAAAATTTATCATAAAGTAGGCCCATTGCTGCCAATGAAAAACGAATCACCCAAATTTTTATTTCAATTGCATAGGTACCTTGCCGCCCTATGTAGGTATCAGCATATCTTTAATAAAACTCTAGAAGAGTTGTGTCTGTATACTGAAAATTTCTTTGAAAACTGACTGGGGATGACTTGGGAAATGTTTAGGCACAGCTAAAGAGTCAAATGGAAAGGAGATGACAAAAGGTCGAAGTTAGACTATTAAGAAACGGTTTAGTTGGTTGCCGTAGACATAAAGGGGATATAATTTGGGAAAATAAATATTGTTCTGAACCTTCTCTGCCTGTAAATTGTCGGTGGCGCGAACTAAAGTCAGTGGAATTAACGTCAGAGACGTTAATTCGCACCCCAAAAGCGAATTAATGTCAGTGACATTAAGACGCATGCCAAAAGCGAACTAAGGTCAATATTTTTAGCGAACTAACGTCATTGACATTAATTCGCATTAAGAAAGCGAACTTAAGTCAGTACATTTTTTTTATATTCCAAACTTTCATTTTTCATTATCACCTTCGACTTATGATCATTATATCATGAATCTGGGATTTAAAGAATGAATCTGGGATTGACTTAGGTCAGATCCCCAATTGGGGGCGTGATCCATGGTATTTATGTGTAGAACTCCTTTCCGCATTGGCGGCCTTCGGCCGCGCTTCAAAAAATAACCCTGGGCTACGCCATTCCAACTCTGGGTGGTTGCCATAGCCGTGGCTACCGCCACTAGGGTCACCCCTGGTCCACATTTTGGTCAATATCTCGGAAAACGGGTCGCGCAGGGTCTTGAAAAATAGATGTTGGTCGATTTTCAGACCTACTAAATATGCTCACAAAATTTCATGAGGATCAGTCAAGGGGAGTGCCACAAAATTCATAAAAAAAAATCCAAAATCACAAAATCCATAGCTAAAAAAAAATCCACAAAATTAAAATCCACAAAATCAAAATCCCCAAAATCAAAATCCCCAAATACGAAATCTTTACGTTTTTTTAAAAGCAGTATCACAAAATCCACAAACACAAAATCCACAACTATTTACATATGTGCACATATAAGGCAATATAAACATATAGACATGGATTAATAATGGATTTAAAGAAGCAATATATGTATGTATGTAGGTATGGACATATATTGTAGCAAAAACAAATACTTTAGCGCTAAAGGAGTTATATGTACGCGACAAAAAAATTCAACATTGTATTGTTTACCACAGTGTGGGGCAAAGCACAGGTTTTAAGTTTGTTAGTTTTATCAAGTTATGCACAGAAATCATTCATTCATTAACAACTTCCCTGTCCAATGAGTCGTATGTGACTCACGAGAGCGTTTTCAAATAAGCTCATGAGTCACATGTGACTCATTTCCCTATACAACTTTAAGAAGCTTTCTTGCTATGCACGTGCCGTTATTTATTTGTGAATTCTATGTGAGCGTATAGCAAAAGACCCAAACTTTAGGCAATTGAAAGAAAATTTCGCAATTTTTTTCTGAAATTGTAAAAATTGTCCATATATACATATGTATATGTATCTAAGTATGAATGATTTAAAATGCAAATATTACCGTTACCTTTTTACAATCACTTTACCAGCGTTCGGACTTAACAAATTGGTTTGCTCAGTACTAGATATGAGAAAAACTATAGTAGAGTGGACAAATGTGCAGTAGATTTTATAAAATTGCACTTAAATGATTTGTAATATTTGTAAATTAAAAAACTTATTTTGTGAAATTATATGAAAAACAACGAAGTTTGTATTTATTTATGTTGCCCAAATATGTAATATTTATTAACGTTATTGTGAGTACTGCATTTTCCTTTATTTCTCTATAAAATACTCATTAAATCCGTATACCTTAAATATCTGGAGTTTTAATTTTGATATAAAAAATACAGAATTCCACATTTCCTGTGTTTCAAATTAGGTTTGAAACCGCCGCGATTTTAAACCTAATTTGAATGTATTTCACACAGGAAATGTGGATTTTGTGATGTGGATTTTAATTTTGTGGATTTTGATTTTGTGGATTTTGATTTGTGGATTTTGATTTTATAGATTTTGTGGTACACCCTCAGTCAAGCCGTTTCGGAGGAGTATGATTTCAAAAACTGTGACACGAGAATTTTATATATACATAAGACTAGCAGGATGCCCGGCGTTGCTCGGGATGTAAGTAGTTCATAAAATTCTGCTATCCTCACTTGAGAAGACAATTTGGTGGCTCGAACTAACCTCTTTTTTAAATACTCATCAACGCCTTTTATTTGATACCCATATTGTAGAAAACCCGTCTGGGGTCACTTCTGGTCCACATTTTGGGCGATATCTCGTAAGCGGGGTAGCATAGGGTCCTGGAAATTACCTTTTTTTAAAACACTCGTCGACACCTTTTATTCGATACCCATATCGTATAAACACCCTCTGGGCCACATTTTGGTCGATATCTCGGAAGACGGGTCGCATAGTGTCTTGAAAAATAGATGTTGGTCGATTTTCAGACCTACTAAATATGCTCACAAAATTGCATGAGAATCAGTCAAGCCGTTTCGGAGGAGTATGATTTCAAAAACTGTGACACGAGAATTTTATATATAAGACTAGCAGGATGCCCGGCGTTGCTCGGGATGTAAGTAGTTCATAAAATTCTGCTATCCTCACTTGAGGAGACAATTTGGTGGCGCGAACTAACGTCAGTGGAATTAACGTCAGTGACGTTAATTCGCACCCAAAAAGCGAATTAATGTCAGTGACATCAAGACGCATGACCAAAAACGAATTAAGGTCAGTGCCGTTAATTCGTATAATATTTTGACTTTAGTTCGCTTTGGACATGCGAATTAATGTCACTGAGGCATTTGGGTTTGAGATTCGACGAAGTAGCGCCGCAGGCTAAAATTTGACTTAGGTCAGATCCCCAATTCGGAGCGTGATCCATGGTATTTATGTGCAGAACTCCTTTCCGCATTGGCGGCCTTCGTGAAAGTGTTTATATGATATGGATATCGAATAAAAGCTGTTGATGAGTGTTTAAAAAAGAGGTAATTTTCAACACGTGGCACGAGCTTCAAATAACAACGGATTTTGTGTTGTAAGCACACTTTTTTTATTTATATCGAAAATGTTGTTGGAAACGGCCAGTGGAATTTAATCTATATATATGTTATAGACTCCGGAACTACCTCGCCGATTTTGTTCATATTTACAGGATAGCTCAGTAGGAATCCGGAGAGTGTTTATGTAAGGTTTTATTCAGGGAAGGGGACCAGGGACCGAAATATTCCAAACTTTTTTATTTATACTACGATTTTCTTCAAATTTGGTACAAAGGTACCACTTTACTTTGTTAAAATATGGGGTAACTTTTTTTGCGGGAAGTGGACCAAACTTTTTTTATTAATTGTGCGATTTTCTTTAAATTTTTTATTAATTATGCGATTTTCTTCAAATTTTGTACAAAGGTAGTCTTGTACTTTTGTTTAAATTTTGGGTAATTTTTTTTCCGGGAAGTGGACCAGAGACCGAAATATTCCAAACTTTTTTATTTTTCTTGCGATTTTTTCCCTAAATTTGGGCAGAACAATGTCTGCCGGGTCCTTCTAGTATATGTCTATAGACACATAACATTTTTACGTGCATGTATATGCATATACCCCTCTAACTGCGAACCCTTATCCCCAACACACCACCTTGTGTTAGGTGATAACCCCTCCCGCGGTTTTCTTTTCGAGTTTGAAAATCGCTTCAACGAGTCTCCAAGTAACGATCACACCGCATTCTCTCTTGAGATTCAAAAAGAGGAACTCAAGGCTCTTTGGGAAAAGGTTAAGGAGGTTTATTCTTCGTATTCACGAAGCCTGCCTGATGACGAGGATAGTACCGCACGTATGGCAAAAGTTCGGTACCATGACTTCTACACAGCATACCTTACGTGCGCTGCACTGATGGGTGAAACCATCCATAACTTAACGTTTATTCGTCAGACTTCCTCAACCGTCAATCCCAGCCCCCGCGAAAATAAACTGACTTTGCGCTCAGGCGTCAAGCTTCCACCATGCGACACTGAAATTTTCTATGGTGACTATACAGCATGGCCATCATTTGGGGATCTCTTCACGGCTATATATATAAACAACTCACGTTTAAGTGCAGTAGAAAAACTCTTCAACCTAAACCAAAAAGCTCGTGGTGAGGTCAGAGATATCGTGAAGAAATCCCCACTCACAAATGATGGTTTTGCCATTGCATTGCAAAATCTCTCTGAAATTGGCAAGTTTCCGGATGCGACTTTGGCACTATGGGAACAGGGAATCACAAATAAGAGTGAAATCCCGAGGTGGGAGGATCTGGACAACGGTGTCCGATATTCAGGGTACCCGTTCGACACGAGGAGCAATCAGTCGAACCTCAACATCAACCTTCGATATCAGGAAGGTATCCGCACACCATGGCCAATTTGCACAGGCCACATGTAGGTTATGCCCGAACGTGTCCCATACGTTAAATTTTTAGCCATGAAGGTGGATGAGAGGAGTCGGGTGGTTAGGAGGTATAATTTATGTATAAACTGTCTGTCACTATTTTCTTAATTAATAAAAATGTACAATAAAGTAAATACATAATCTTAAAATAATAAATTCAGTAAGAAAATAGTTAATGACATAATATTCTACAATAAAGAGCAGTGGAAATGTCATTTTATAATTGTTACAAAAATGGGGGGGCATAAGTAAAATACAAAATGTAATTGCAAATAACATGAGTAAGATAAAAATTATTAAATTAAATATAGTATAAAAAATGTATGTATAAACAATTAAGGCAAAGCATTGGATGCAAATTCAGAACCTACATCAATATGTATTATGTTAAACCTACAGCGGTAGTGAATTATACACTATATAATAGGTCGCAGCAAAACTTCGATACTTTCATGGTTGAAGCCAAAAAGCCATTTTTTCACCTCTTTGAGGAACAATGAAAGCGTTCTAATAAGCTGTATATCGTCGTAACTTGAGAAATAATTTACAAGATACTGTGGCGTAGCAGTTACGAAAGAGTATGGTGCGAAAGCTCGGGACTGTTATGTGAACTAACGATCTACTTCTCAGATTGTATGGATTATATATAGGACTTTGTGTATATCCGCTTCTTATGAAAAAAATTTTCAAAACTTTAAAGTAGTACAAATGACGCAAAGGAAGAATGTTCAACTTTTTGAAGAGATCCATGGAATGTGTCATGCGTCCAACGCTACATATTCTACGAATAAGACACTTCTGCAAGACTAAAAGCGGACGAACCTTATTAGCGTATGCACGACCCCAGCAACTGATTCCGTATTGTAATTTAGAGTGGATTAACCCATGGTATACCATTAGCAATAATTTGTCCGATCATAGTTTTTTCAAGCTGTAGAAGGAACGTATGGCTGATAGAAGATAAAGCTTCACAGCCGAAATATGCGAAGACCAACTTAGGCTTTGGTCTATTACAACTCCTAAGTACTTAAAGTCAGGTTAAAAGTAGCTACAGCATTTTGTTGAGTGCAATTATTAGAGCATAATTTACCTATATCGCATGCAGTTCGAGGCATGGAAAGTAAATGCGTTATTTGGTATGTCCTTGTTACCAAGCCTAAAATACATTAATTTTGTTTTGTTGCTTACTAACAGCTTGTGGCCTGCGAACCAAGATCTTAGCATATGTAAATCGTGGTTGATATCTACAAAAAGATTAAAAGAGTTGTCTAATCCATATGCAATGGCAAGGTCGTCAGCAAAAGCAGTAACCTTCCCAATAAAAGGCAACGAAAATATTGAATTGATATAAATCAAAAACAAAATTGGCCCAAGTACCGATCCCTGGGGCACACCGAGCATTATAAATTTGGGTTCACTCAAATAATTTCCAATTTTAACTTTTTGAGCTCTTTTCGTTAGGTAAGATTCAAACCATCTTAAGATGTTACCACGAAAACCAGGTGAATATAATTTGTTCAAGAGAATAGTATGGTCAACCATGTCAAACGCTTTCGTAATATCAACGAATAGACTAGCACAACTCTTTCTTTCATCAATGGCCTTATAAATAAATGAACAGAAATCTAAAAGACCGTCTTCAGTGGAGAGACCGGGCCTAAAACCAAACTGCATAGGAGAGAAGAAATTTATTTTATTCAGATATGCCAAAAGTCTACCCTTCACAGCTTTCTCGAAAATTTTTGAAATGGAAGATAACAAGGATATGGGCCTGTAGTTGTTTTTATCTTTTTTATTCCCTCTTTTAAAAAGAGGTATGACAATAGCACACTTTAAGTCTTCTGGAAAAACTCCAGAGAGTACACTTAAATTAAATAAATGTTTTAAAACGTCAACAATATAAAATCCTATGATCTTTATGATCGTTGTTGTTGAACGACTTAATCAAAAACTATGCGGAAATGGGTAAATAAAAAAACATATTATAATAAATTATATATTACATAAATTTACATGAGAATATGTAGCCATAAATCTGAATTCATCGTCCAGTTCCGAACAAACAAGAAAGGGAAAAATATAAACAAAAAATTTGTTCTGAATTGAAAGATAAATCCAGCCTAAGAAAAATATATACTAATGTGTCACTTATGTATTTACCTAATTAACTTTTTATTTTCTTTCAGGAGTAAATATGTTTTTAAAAATTCATTTCTTACACTCCCACTTAAATTTTTTACCGCAAAATCTTGGCGACGAAAGTGACTAGCATGGCGAAAGGTTTCACCAGCAAATGAAAGTGATTGAAAGTCGGTATCAAGGATTCTGGGATGTCGCTATGATGGGCGACTACTGTTGGTTTCTCATAAGAGAAACCGATCCTAATCTAAATAAGCGTCAAAACAAGACACATAACTTTTTCAATTATAAAATAAGATCATAGAGTTAAGACAGAACCATATGTACATATGCTATTATTTGTAGGGTACTTAAGTATTAAATGGATATATTTACTTGAATGCTTATAACTTTTGTATTAGTTCATCGATTTTGTTCACTGATAGCTTGTTTTTTTTTGTAATAAAACAGAGCTTAGAGGGGGGAAACAATATCTGCAAAAAAAACAAAAAGTTTTCGAGATGCTTCCTCGCAAAGCACAAATTTTTTTATATTTTTACAAAAAAAATTTAAAAAATCCGTAATGATTGTTCACTATGTTTGAATCTGCAGGACCTAGCAAAAAGTGTTGTATGTACTGATTATAGTAAATTTTATCAGCTTTCAAATTTTTCAAACCGTTTTCGAATAGCTCAATTTGTTCTTGAGATATACACGATTAAGTGGAGCCATCTTTTCTGTTTTTTGAAATAACGGTAAATCGTAAATATCTCAAAAACGGTACCATTCAAGTAAAAATAACTTTGATTTTCGGAATTAGGAGGTGATTTTACATAGGAATTTCACTATGGCGTCTCTGGTGCATTTTGGCTGTAAACCAGTGTTATTTGATTATTTTTCTGTACTTAGGAAAGTAGAAAACTCGTCGTGAAAAGTTTAAAATCGTATGTATGAAACCTATATACGCATACAAAAGAGAAGGATATATTGTTTAAATTCAACGACATTTTTAAGACATCAGCACTTTTTAGACTTAAGCTCGTAACTTCGCAATCGTAACAGTTTCGTATAAAATTTCCCACACCACCTGCAGGGTAAGTATTATTGGCATTTGCATAAAAGTTGTAATTAGGAATACAGTAGTCATTAGCTTCATATGAAAAAATCCAAATCTCTGAAAGGAATATAATATCCGGAAGCTTATTAAAGACTTCAAGATTGCATACTAAAGGATCAAAATTACGCCTTAGACTTCTTATATTTTGATGCAAGATAGTAAACGTATTGTCTTCAGATGCCAGTAAAGAAGAATCTGTGATAACATTTGTGGTAGAACTGTGTGATTTATAAAAACGGATCTTGAGTTCATTATTTGAAGTACACAGATACTAAAATAAAAATTAAATTAAGAAATAACATTAAGGTCAGCAAACGGTTTTATAATAACAGGCCTATCATTTACAGACTTTCTCATAAAAATTCTGGAATTGGACAACCATAAATATTTATAACCTTTTTCTTTTTTCACCTTACTAGCAGCTGAAAACAAACCTCTAAAATAGTAGTTAAAACTATTATTAATATATATATTTTTCTTGCTGTCATCAGAAAATAGTGAAGTATTAAGTTTTTAGTTTGCCGATCTCTTCGCTAGCATAAGTTTTTTCTTTGTAAAAGACGATTTCAGCTTAATGCAAACTATACTTTTTTTAATAGTATTTTACGTTTATTGCTTCAATCTCATTGTCTAATACCTCCACATTTAATGCGTCCCTGAAAATTTTGCCTATGTACTCTTTTGCATTTGACATTTGGCACTCCACCAATTTCAATGCAGTTTTCCAATTGTTTTTGCTCCATATAGTTTAGCCTACTCTCCAGATTATCTACCCTATTTAGCAACATTTCGTTTTCCTCTTTTAATTGCTTCAATACGCTTAAACAGTCAATGTTTATTTGTTTGAGGCTGATAATCTCTTTGTACAATTGTTGTAGTTATTTCCTTATCGTTCTCGCATTTATCTTTGGTCAGCTCAAGCAAATGAACTGTGCCAGTCTGTTCTGCTGCGTTCGCTGCTTTGCGCTGCTCACCTGTTCGTTGCTTTGTGCGCTCATCTTCTTTGGCGGGAGGTCTTGCGCAATCAAGAGAGAAGTTTTGCTTATTTGTTGCTCCCGATGTACTGGGTTGTTGATGTTGGTTGACCACTGACTGAGTTGGCGTTGTTGTTGGAAGTAAGGTTTTTCTGCGTTCGCCGCTGCATTTGTCACATCGATATTATCTGTTGCTTGCTTTGAAATATTCTATGTCAGCAGACTTTAAATTTACACAATTGTAGTGAAAATAGCATTTACAATCGGAACACTCAATACTATTTTTGCTTAAGCGTTCAATTCTCACTTTACATATTTGGCAATTCATTTTGAAAAATTAAATAGGTTAATTTATGTGAATTTAAATCAAAGCTAGCGACCCCACGTTCACTTTACTTCACGTTCACGTTCAATTTTACCAAATGCCAAGGTAAGTGGTATTAATGCAACGTCAGCGCCACATGTCCGAAAAATAGCACTACTTACCATAGGCTCCCCGGTCGATCCCCAGATAAGGATTGAAGCAAGAGCCCTCGTTCTTCCCCAATTGACCGGGAGACTTCCACAATTCTCAGATGACCAAGCATATCTTGGTCAACTACCCTCTATGCAGTTGGCTGACGTCAACTTTTACAAAAGTCAGCAGGTCGACCTAATCATCGGAGTCGACCTATACCTAGCTGTCATCAAAGGGCCCTTCAAAAGTAATGTCTTGGGTTTTTTTTGGCTCAGGAAACCGTATTTGGATGGGTCCTGACTAGACCCGCCCCTTGCCCCCTCAGAGCGGTTCCAGAGAACTGCGTCTCCCTATTCACTGAGACATCCAGCGCTCAGCTCACTCGTTTTTGGGAACTGGAGCAAGTCCCCACCAAAAAGCAAACCACACCCGAGGAAGCATATTGTGAAGAGCATTATACCAGCACGACAGTGAGGAACGATAAAGGAAGTTACATTGTGGCACTCCCATTTCGACGGGAATTTCCAGAGGACATCACGATGGGATACTCACGAAGCAGCGCAGAGAACCAGTTTGTGTGAAACGAGGCAACGATGCACCGAAGGCCGGAACTAAGGAACGAATATCATCGGGTCTTGCGAGAATACATTTCTCTAGGTCATATGACCCCCGTGAACCCAGCCGAACGCAGGTCATCAGCGACCATCATGCAGTCATCAAACCAGACAGCACCACAACCAAGGTGCGTGTGATCTTCAACGCCTCGAGCCCCTCATCAAACGGAGTCAGCCTCAATGACGTACTCTACCCTGGACCCGTTCTTCAAGCCGACCTAGTTGCGCTTCTCTTGAAATGGGGCTTTTTTAAATAAGTTTTTAACGCAGTTATTGAGAAGATGTATAGACAGATTTTTCTACACGCAGACAACACTCAATTTCATAGAATCCTCTTTAGAGAGTCCCAAAACGAGGAAATTAAGGAGTATAAACTCCGCACAGTGACATTTGGTGTGAACTGTGCGCCATATTTAGCCATAAGAGCCCTGCTGCAATTAGCAGAGGATATCAGCTGCAGATTCCCCCTAGCCTCTAAAGTCTTAAAGCAGCATATGTATGTAGACGACGTCCTGGCAGATGCCCATGATAAAGAAACCGCAATACAAACGCGGGACGAACTCACCGACGCACTCAAAGGTGCGGGATTCCCTCTTCGGAAATGGACAGCTAGCTCGAAAGAGTTTCTGGCAGCCTTGCCAAAGGAGCATCTGTTAAAGGAAGAGTTTCTTGACATTGATGACCTAAGCGAGGCCAGAATGTTAGGCATTCGGTGGAAAGCGGCACGCGACATGTTTCATTTTTGTGTACATGAAATCCCCGTAAAGGTTAACTACACCAATCCGGCCGGGTGGTTAGGTCTCATAGTAGTAGAGGCAAAAATATTGATGCAGGATATTTGGTTAACCAAAATAGATTGGGATGACAACCTTCCACCCGGTCCACGGCGGCGCTGGGAAAATATTCTGAAAAATTACACCCATATCTCCGATATCAAGATCCCTAGGTGGATTCACTTCACACCCTGGAATGAAAACGAGTTCCATGGGTTTTGTGATGCGTCTGAAAAGGCATACGCAGCAGCCTTGTACGTGAGAGTCCGCGAGATCGACAGGAAAGGACCCCTATGTGAACTTGCTAGTAGGGAAAACTAAAGTGCCCCAGTAAAACCGTGTCTCTACCGCGGCTGGAATTGTGCGGAGCTTTGCTATTGGCCGAATTAATACATGCTTTACTTCCGTAGCTTGAAATCGCACAACCAGTCGTCTATGGACGGACTCCACCATCGTTCTCTTGTGGCTGCGGAAGCCTCCATGCTGCTGGACCACCTTCGTAGCGAATAGGGTCGCCAAAATCGTCGGAGTGCGAGGATGGAATCATGTCGACTCTGGCGATAATCCAGCAGACCTAGGCAGCCGCGGCGTACCCCCTCAAGAGTTGGCAAAGAGCACAGTGTGGTGGCATGGTCCCAACTGGCTAAAGTCACCACGTTCGGAGTGGCCGCTCAAAACCAACGGCCACCTGATGGAAACCGAGGTGGAACAAAGAGTTATTACGACAGGTGCAACAGAATCATTGGATATTCTGGAGCGGTTCTCTAGTTTCTGCAGAGCCCTTAGGGTGATTGCGCGGATATTCCGGTTCTATCACAAGACGCATCAGGTACTCAAACTAACCCCCCGCGAATATACCTCGGACATCACAGCTCACGAAATTAAGACGGCGAAAAATCGTCTTATCATCCTCGCGCAGAAGCGGTGCTACTCCGAAGAGTACGAGGCCTTGGCAGCATCCAAGGCTATCAGCTCAGAGAGCCACATTCGCACCCTCAATACATTCATTGACCGTGACAGACTCATGCGAGTAGGGGGGAGACTACCCAGTCATACTCCCCTACGATTGCCAGTTTTCAAGGCTTTTGGTCGAATTCCTCCATCTGATCGCCCTACACGGGGAAATCAATTCATGGTAAGGCTGTTGCGGGCAGAGTACTGGATCATCAGGGTCAAAAATTTAGTAAAAACCTAATTAATAAATGTAAAGTTTGTCTCATTTATAGGCAGAAGACACAAGAACAGTTGATGACAGCGCTGCCGCCAGAGCGAACGGAGTTAAGCCGCCTATTTACTAACACCGGGGTGGATTACACTGGTCCGTTCGAAATAAAAAATTATACGGGAAGGGCGTGATTAATAACGAAGGGGTACGTCTGCGTCTTCGTGTGCTTTTCTACGAAGGCGATCCATTTGGAGGCGACAAGCGATCTATCGACCACCAAGTTCCTCGGCGCCTTTTCGAGTTTCGTGTCGTGACGAGGGTGTCCCCGAAATGTATATTCGGACAACGGGATGAACTTCGTCGGAGCAAACAAGGTTTTACGGCAAGACTTTCGGAAGTTCGTGGCAGAGGCGGCTAGACATACCACGTCAAAGTACGCCCACCAGGAAATCGCATAGCATTTCATACCACCAGGGTCACCCCACATGGGGGGATTGTGGGAAGCAGGAGTAAAGAGTTTTAAGGCCCACTTCCGGAAGGTTGCCACTCAAATGCGATTTACGATGGAAGAACTGTCAACCAAGGATCGAAGCATGTCTCAACTCGAGAAAAATTATTCCGCTGTCAGACAACCCCGAAAGCACCGAACCACTCACCCCTGGACACTTTTTGATTGGTGGATCGATCGAGCTCCTACATCAATCATCAACCAGTGGCAGAAACGATCCATCAAAGGTTCTGCCAGAAATCAAGGAGTTGCATAAGAGAGTCAACTGCACCACCCCCACCGAGAGGTAGAAGTCGACGATTTAGTGGTCGTTAAGGAAGATAACTTACCCCCGAGTGAATGGCGACTTGGCAGAGTTGTGAAGTGTTTTTCAGGGAAAGATAATCGCGTCCGGGTCGTGGAAATCCGCACTGTTCGTGGTGTGATTACACGACCGATAGTTAAACTTGTCAGATTGCCTGTGGAAACCTCGAACTAACGAATTTTTTCTTTCCAGCTTTATTTTCTCTTTCAGAGCACCCACCGCAATCACAACGAACGTACAATGCCCTGTGTGCAAGCACAACCACCGTCTTTTATTTTGTCGGAAACTACGCCAAATGGAGCCCGAGGAGAGACTACGTGCCGTCCTCCTCCACCGCCATTGCGCCAATTGCCTGTCGCCGCGTCACATGGCAGCTGTCCATCCAGCGGACGGTGCGATCAATGCCAGGAACGGCACCACAGTCTCCTGCATCCCTGGGGAACCCCCTTAAACGGGGAAGACGTGCCACCGAGCCTGGACACGGCAGACGTTCGGCCAAATCGGCGGCCCCGACCATACAGGCCTCGCGAATTATGCGAATCCAGTGAAGAAGTACTCGAAATTGACGTAAGCGAAGAAGACCTCCAACCAATCAACGCACTGGTGCCGTCGAATGCTGAACCGCAGGTACTCAGACCACCTCTGTCGGGTATACGGTCGGTAGTTTCGGCAGGTACCACGCCATACGCGTCTACGCCCTCGCCACCGGCAAAGAAGATATGAGGAACAGGGTTAACGCCGAGTGATAAAAGACTCCCGAGAACGAATCCAGGGGCCTCGTCCACACTCTCCGAATCGATCCGTCTTTATTGACTACGGTGTTGGTTAAGATCGTCGTAGGAAAGCGAACCCACAAGGTGCGCGCACTGTTGTTGTTGTTGTTGTAACACTACTTTGCCCTGCCTAGGTAGTCAGTATCAACCTTACCCAATATTGTCATCGAACTCTTCTAACGGAAGTCCTAGAAACCTAGCGGCTTCAACAGGGGAGGACCAGAGGGATATGGGTGTTAGAAGAGTAGGCTCGGATGAGCAGACAAAAAGATGGTTAGTAGTATGGGGGGACAAGCCGCATGCCGGACAAACATTAGGCAAGTCGGGGTTCAGTCTGGATAGGTAAGAGTTTAACCTATTACAATATCCAGACCGGAGTTGGGCCAGCATCACCCTAGTCTCCCTAGGCAGCTCGCGCTCCTCTTCGGCAACGGGTGGTGTTGTTGCCTGAAGAACGGCGTTCACCGGGAGAGAGCCAACATAGGGATTTACCGAATTTGTGTGGATGAGGGTGACGGCCTGCCGGTGCACCTTAGGATCAAACGGCGTGGAAATCAGGTGCCGGATCTCATCGTAGTGTTTGCGTAGATGGCTCCTTATGCTCCTGGGGGGCGGATCCTCGTTGATCAGGCGTCCGTTCGGATGCTGCGGTTTGCAACAGTTGAACAGGAATTGCCTGGTCAACATCTCGCTTTGCTCTTTAACGGCGAGCATTTTCACTTCATTATGTAAGTGATGCTCAGGAGACATAAGAAGACACCCAGTGGCGGTACGAAGGGCGGTGTTTTGGCAGACCTGTAGCCTCGTCCAGTGTGTGTCAGCTAGCCCCGGCGACCATATAGGCGTCACGTAGCTCAGTACCGGCTGGCCAATTCCTTTATATGTAGCTAGTAACGTTTCTTTGTCTTTACCCCAAGTGCTGCCAGCTAGGGACTTGAGGATTTTGTCACGGCTTTGGACTTTATTGGCAATTGCGGTTACATGAGCGCCGTATTTGAACATGTTATCAAACGTCACACCTAAGATTTTGGGGTGTGAGACAGTTGGTAGCTTGACACTATCAACGTAGACGTCTAATTCCATGTTCACTTGCGTTGTCCACGTCGTAAATAGGGTGGCCGAGGACTTATTCGGTGACAATGCCAGGTTTCTCCCGGCGAAGAATTCGGACACGGCTGGGAGGTATGAGTTAATTCGAGAGCAGAGTTCTTCTACGGAGGGGCCTGTTGCCAGAATCGTACAGTCGTCGGCGTAAGAGACGATCGAGACACCCTCTGGGGGGGGGGGGAAGTTTCGATATATAATAGTTAAACAGGAACGGGGATAGGGCACCACCCTGTGGCACCCCTTGTTTAACTATTCTGGGTTTTGATCTTGCGCCTCTGAACTCAACCGACGATTGACGACCACTCAAATAGTTGGCAGTCCAACGTTTAAGACAGGGAGGAAGGGACGAATCTTCAAGGTCTTTGATTAGTTGCGCATGGTTGACCGTGTCAAAAGCTTTGGCCAAGTCAAGCGCAACTAGCACTGTCCTGTGGTTTGGACGCTTTTGGTTTAGTCCGTCCCCTATCTGAGTGGTTATGGCGTTCAGCGCGGTGGTGGTGCTGTGATTTTTGCGAAATCCCTGCTGATGTTCGGCGAGCCGCAGGTTTGCGGTGAAGTACGGCAACAAGGTGGATTCCAACACTTTCACTACTGGCGAGAGGAGAGATATCGGGCGATATGACTCCCCTACGGCAGCTGGCTTGCCAGGCTTTAGTAGTGGGACCACCTTTGCTTGTTTCCATCTTTCAGGAATAACAAAGGTGGAAAGGGAAAGGTTGAAAATTTGTGTGAGGTATCTTATGCCTTCGTCGCCGAGGTGCCATTGGGGCCCATATATTTGGTGTTCTTGGATCTCCGAATAGCCTCATGAACTTCTGTTGTGGTGATGGCAATGGGCGCATCGCTGTTTTTGTGTTTGTGCGCTTCCCTGGTGGCTCGGCGAATATCTTTGTTCAACGTAGGATGCATTACAAATTGTCGGCAGAAGGCGCTCGCGCATCTTTTTGGCTTCGATTGAACCTTATCACCGAAGGCGATGGATATTTTGTCGTTAGGTTTAGTCGGGTTGGACAAAGATTTCACCGTCGACCATAATTTGCCAACTCCTGCCGAGAGGTTGCAAGACCTTAGGTGCTCTTCCCACTTAGCGCGTTTGTGCTGGTCTACTAAGCGTCTGATTTCCGCATTGAGATCCCTTATTTGAGGATCCGTGGGGTCAAGGCGTCTAATATGGTCACGTTCATTTGCCAGGGCCGCTGCCTCTGCGGGGAAGAATGGACGCACTTCGTTTATTCTACCTGACGGAATGTGTTGATGGGAGGCTGAAATTAGGGCCAAACGAAACGCCTTTTCCCCTTCTCGTACGTCAGACGGGGTAGGAAGAGCAGCGAAGGCGCTCTCTGTGGTGTTGAGAAAACCCTCCCAGTCGGCTTTATTGAAGTTAGTTTAAGTGCGTTTCTCAGCGGTGACAAAGTCGGTGGGGCGATCGATAGAGAGCACTATAGGTAGGTGGTCTGAAGCAAGCGTCAGCATCGGTCGCCAATCAACGCAGTTTATTAGACCAGCACTGACTATGGTGATGTCTGGCGAGCTAGAGCAGTTTACCGCCACTCTAGTGGGGGCATCCCCATTTACCGTGCAGAACGTCGAATCATCTATTTGGTCAGCCAGCTCCTGTCCCCTACCATCGGCCTGCAGGCTGGAGTGCCACAGGTCGTGGTGTGCGTTGAAGTCACCAAGGATGACGCAGTTCTCGCCCCTGAGTAACGCACGAATGTCAGGGTGGTAATCCCTGTTTATGATTTCAAGGTCGACATCGCCTGACCGGACAACCATACCTTGACGTTCTAAGGTGGTGTCCCTCGGGTCGATGTCAGGCTCAAATAGACGATACTGCACAGATTGATGCGTGATGAATGCCAGACCACCCCCAAGCCCTCTCGCACGGTCACAACGGTGTACATTGTACCCGTTGCAGGTCAAAAGAGACGACCTTCCACCTAACTTTGTCTCCTGAATCGCCGCGATCTTGATGTTCAGTCGCTTCATTAAATTTGTCACTTCAACAATTTTGCCGGTTAGGCCATTGCAATTCAATTGCAGGATACCGAAATGTGTAGGGGGAGCAGAGTTGATGCTGGCCGTCAAGGACTGGTGCGTATGCCTAGGTGGTAATAGGCTGGGTCGCGCACTACGGCGCAATCTTGAAGTCGAAGGAATCGCGTTACCAGAAGGTAGAGGCGAGTCGGACGACGTTGAAGGTTGCGTAGCTCGACAGCATGGCGCAACGTACGTACCAGTCCATAGGTTCCTGTTCGCGAGTCCAGAGCATATGAGCAGGTGACACAGGCCAAGGCAGTTATTGCACTTGACTGATGCCAACGGCGTATATAATCTTAACCGACAAACAGTGCACGTAGTATAAGGGACCAGGAGCTGATGGTTGTGGCTTATACTCGTGCTAATGCTGGAAGAAGAGGGGCTGACCGAGGGGGTGGGAGAGAGCGGACGCTCAGCATTGCTCAAATCCACTTGGGAAGTGCTACGTAGGGAGTAGCTGTGAGCTGCTGTGTGAGATGTTGACGCCTGTGGGCGTGAGCGGCCGCTCGGAAGGTCTACTTGCTGATGTGCATTGTTAGTGCTGTAGTGAAACTGCACGCACACTGCGTGCGTATGAAACACACCCCATGCTTGTGCGCAGTCTGGCAGCGCATTCAAGCATTTAACTAAGCTGCCAGCTGCACACAGCGCATGCGCTAAAATGGCAACGCAATGGCTGATGAAGCTAAAGAAACCGTTTTGAGTTTCAGTTAGTTTTCATCAGTCATCGCGTTGCCTACACCCGTGTAAAAAAGATTATAGTTATATTAATTAAAACTAAGTGAAAGAAACAAAAAAGTGAAACAATAAATTATATAAACTAAAACTAAAAACTTAAATAAACTGTGTGCAAAACTTATTTGTTAAAGTGGTGGATTAGCGGGTGCACCCAGCGTGCACGTATATACAGTGTCTCACAAAACCGCTGTAAGTATGTGCGCTTTATATGGCGACCGTGGGCCAGCCTGCAATGGCCACGATGACCGGCTGGAGCCCTATATGACTAAGTTGCATTTTATGCAAAAAAAAAAAATTGATGCACTAAAAGTGCGGTGAACAAAAATATATATAAAAATATATAAAATGTAAAACAAAAAAAATTATAAAAATCTTCAAAAAAACATACAAAAAAAAAAAAATTATAAAATGTTTGAAAAACACAAAAAAAAATATAAAAACTATAAAAATATCTACAAAAAAAAAAGTTTAAAATGAACTGAGGAAAAATTTTTTTTGGATTTTCCATGTGCTAAAAAGCACATTTCGTTGAAAAAAAAGTTTAAAATGAACTAAGAAAAAAATTTTGATTTTCCATGTGCTAATAAGCACATTTTTGTGAAAAAAAAACTGTACCACTTGAACAGTTTCTGAAACATCAAAAATAACATTACAATACTTGTGTGCGAACAAGTAAGTGTAAAACGGCACTTCGGTGTACCAAAAAAAGCAGTGCCAAAGTTGAACAGTTATACATTTTCAAAAAACAACAAAAATAATGTTGCAGTACTTGAGTGCGAACAAGTAAAACGGCACTTTGGGGGTACAGTTCAAGCCTGCTATAGACACTTTGTGCAGTGTTCGACATTGGTACATACATACATATAAATATACACCTTATACATATAAATTTGCCTAGCTACAACACAGCAAATGTGCTTAGCTACAAAAAGCTAACGGCCAGTAGTTGGCTCGGCAACAGGTGCTTGGCACCGAGCCACAGTCATATAATTTTTGTCACGCGAAGCCAGCGGCAGCGCATTGGATTCAGTCACGTCAAGCCGACGGCAGCGCTTTGGAACAACAGCAGCAGAGAACAACGGCGAGTAGCAGCAACAACTTGGTAATGGCGGTAGCAGTAAATTAGGTATGGCGCACAGTGTGCAAAATAGTAGATAGACAGTCAAAATTTGTAATCAAAATTTGTAATCAACTTGCTCATCATTTAAATTTTTTTTTTTGCTCTAACATTTATATTTCAAACTGTTAACTTGTTCGCATACGACTATTATAATATAAAAACTAAAAAAAAAAAAAATTTAAAATTATAAAAATTAAATTTTTTTTTAAAACTGGAAAAAAAAAACAAAAGGATTTGAAGCAGATAAGTCGGGGGTGGGCAAAGATTTTTTTTATTTACTTTCAATAATAAATTTTCATAACATTTTTTTAATCTCTTAAAAACTTTCTTTTATATTTTATTTTTGCCCTACTCTGCCCTACTTCTTATCCAATATGAACATGATTTTTTTTATTAAAAACGGTGCGTCCGTAAAAACAATTATATACAATTTTCATTAAAGCGGTGCGTCCGTGAATACCCCCCATAAATATGCAATTTTGAATAAAGCGGTGCGTCCGTGATTACCCCCACAAACATACATTTTTGATCAAAGCGGTGCGTCCGTGAATAGGTATAAGATAATACAATTTTCATTAAAGCGGTGCGTCCGTGATTACTTAAACCCAAATTTTACATTTTTCTACACATTTCCTTAAAATTTCAAATTCATTTAAAATGCTCAGTACAGTAAACTCTCGATAACATAAATTTTCTAAATCATAAAATTTTTGCTCAGTACAGTAAACTCCCGATAATTTGTTCAAATTTTTTTTGTCAAAATCACAACATTTCTTGCTCAGTACAGTAAACTCCCGATAATTTGCTCCATAATTTCAAATCTTTTTAAACTGTAAATTTCAAGATTATTCTTTTAAAATTTTCACATTCAAACTAAATTTCAAACATTTTGCCTAAAATAAATATTTTCCATTTTTGAATTTCTATGTCCGATTCTGAAAAATCTGATAATTCTTCCAAAAGTACAGTAAAAAGCAGTACTAATAGACTATCCTTGCTTGAAGATTTCTTAGGATTCGAAGAACAACCTAGTGAAGGACAAATTACTAATCTGTCAACTCAAGATCTAACTAGTGAAAACAAAGGTAAAAATCCATCTACCGAAGATTCAACCGGTAATAGTCAAACTACAGATTTAACTGATACTAGCCAAACTATAGATTTAACCGATAATAGTATAATTACAGATTTATCCGATAAAGATCTTGGTACCGAAAAACAAATTAGTAATTTCTCCATTCAAAACCCGAATCCTAGCGTTGCAATCATGGCTTCAGCAGAACAGAAAAAATCGTTTATTGGTACTTGATAATGCGAGAAAACTACAGTGGAGACCCGTTATCCCTTGCTTCGTTTTTAGACAAAATAGACTTAATAGAAGAATTATCAGATAATACTTTAACTCCTACATTCATTGCATTTCTAAAATCAAAACTCGAAGGAAAAGCTCGCGAATCTTTACCAACTGAAATAACTTCAATAAGTCAAATCAGAGATGCCTTACGTAGTAAAATAAAACCAGACAACTCGAAAGTTGTCGCGGGTAAAATCGCATCCTTGAGAGTAAGTAACAACAATTTTGCAGAATTTTCGAAACAGGTAGAAGAGCTTTCAGATTCGTTAGAACGTTCTTTGGTTATCGAGGGTATGACGCAGTCAAAGGCTCATGAAATGGCGGTAGAGCAGACTATAAGCGTGTGCAGGCTCAATAGCCGTTCGGATATGGTAAAATCCATACTAGCGTCAACCACATTTAAAGATTCAAGGGACGTTGTAGCGAAGATGATAATAGAACGCGAACAGGAGGTTAAGGAGAGGCAAGTTTTATCGTTTCGATCACGCCCAATAAGATCAAATAATAATTTTCGAGGGAGTTTTAGAAATAACAATAATTTCAGATTTAATAACGGATATAATAATGGCAATTTTAGATTCAACAACAATTCAAATAGATATAACGGCAATTCAAATTTTCGAAGTAATAATAACAATAGAGGCAATAATCGGTCTAGTAATTACAATAATAGTAATAATAATCGGTCTGGAAATAGAAGAAATACCAATAATCAAAGTTCAAATAATAGAAATACTGCCAGTGTTCGGTCTTTAAACGGCGAAGCCCCTCAGGAGCGAACCTTGAGGGAGTCGGAGCTAAACAACTAAGTAACTTTCAATCAATATATTGCTTAAACTTAAATTACTCAGAAAGCGCACATACTTACAGCGCTTTTGTGAGACACTGTATATACGTGCACGCTGGGTGCACCCGCTAATCCACCACTTTAATTTTCCAACGAAACAAATAAGTTTTGCACATGGGTTGAGGATGTGATCCAAGGTTTGGTAAGTATTGCAGCTTGTACACATTGGTTGGCTTTCTCTTTTTAAGATGTATTGGTGAGTTTTTGTAGTGTGCCCAAATCGGAGACGTGAGAAGATTCTAGTTTTGAAGCCGTGCATATTTGTTGGGCATTGTGGGGCGGTCCCATCTTTGTTGACTGTGAAGTAATGATCGTGTATAAGGTTTGCTCGTGATATTCGTAGTTCGTCTATTATGGCGCATCTGATGTGTCGTTTTACATCATCTGCTGGTCGTGGAGACTGATGTGACAGAGTCAGACATATGTGGCGGAGCGATACTTGATCGACGACGGCCACTGGACGTCATAGGACGTGAACAGCAAGGGGCCACAAAAGTTTTATAAAAACTAGCGGGTCTATGAGTAGAGGGATTTAGTCCGGAGCAACTAGTTAGATGCAACCATCTGCTACAATTAGAGCATTGTACAGAATGTGAACGTTTCACATAAATTTTCTTCCAGCATACACAGCAGATCCATTCTCTAGGTCCGGGGTTGGATTCAATACCAGCCCGGAGCAGGAGAGTCTTGAGCAGTCCCGCTGCAAGGAGCTGAGGATGACATTATTGGGGGGAGGATAACTGACGGTTTAGGCAGGGGGGTAGTGAAATAACAGCCCTTGGTCGGGGAAACCCCGTGTCATTCCGGTACGTAGAACCGGCTGTCGTGGGAATGTGCGTGCACTCATCGAGCCTGGGCGTCCCATGTCAACGATCTCCAGGAGTTTGGCACAACCCCTGGCAGACCCCTCCTTCCACCGCTCAAGCGCTGTCTCTCTGGTTTTTGGAGCCGATACCTATGGAGTAATTTTACGACCGGGGCTCATGCCCGCGACCCCGGTACGACCGGCCGCACAGAACACTATTTTCGAATGGATCATATTTGGAGTGACCCCATACTAAGGAGAGGGGTCAGGAGTACATAGGTCTAGTTTAAGGAAAATGTTAATGACTATTAATGAATTGTTATGAATTTTGAAATGTTAAAGTTATTTTGCAGTGATGCTGCAAGGCGGGCGGCATGTTTAAGCCTGCATTACCATCTCGACCTCACCTGGACATGTCGCTGGTTCCTACTCGTTACCTCCGTTCTCTTTTCAGTGCATCCTCTTCTTTTCTTGCTTTTTCCCCTTTTTGTATATTTCCTACCCGAATAGTCCCGTATTGTGGCGCCACCTATCGCCGAGGCTATAGAAACCCGAAAATCCCTATACTCCTTCTTATTCTATTACCAGCGACAAACCAGGTTAGTTCGACTCTTGTATATATCTTTTGTTTTATACAGTCCATTTTATTTTGAATACACATATATATATATATTAAGGTGCCTCGCCAAAAAAAGTTGCACTGTTTCCACCGGAATTTCAAAATTCACTCTTTTCTAAGGCCTCCCCCAAAATATTTCGAAAAAATATTAAGATTTACCGGAGCTAAGCCGCGTTAAAAAAACGCTAAAAATACCTTTTTTTATGTATAAAAGGAGTATGAAAAAATATTTTTTAATAAAAAGCATCTGAGATGATAGAGTGCAAAAGGTAAGCATAAAAAAGTTTAAAAATTTTATCAATACTATTATTGTATACCTGTGTGCTAATATTCGCAATGTGTGAAATTGGACCAAAAAGGGTTAAATTTTGCAGAAATGGCAACGTCCGGAAAATACCTTTCAAATGATATCCTAATCGTCCAAATCCGTCAATAATTGGCTGAGTTATTAAAGTTTTCCACAAATCTACCCCTCGAGATATGACCAAAAACAGCATCATACATCTCAATATTTGGATTGCGTTGATAAATTTTGCAAACTTTTTTATGTTTACCCTTTGTACTCCAGCTAATTCATTATGTCAGGTGCTTTTCATTAAAAAATATTTTTTCATAGTCCTTTTATACGTAAAAAACGATAATTTTAGCGTTTTTTTAACGCGGTTTAGCTCCGGTAAATCTTAATATTTTTTCGAAATATTGTGACCAAGATCTTAGAATACATTGAAGATTATAATTCCGATGGAAACAGGGTGTCCATTTTTTTTTGTATGGAGCGTGAGGCGCCTTAATATATATACATTAACCATTTGTGTTTGAGTGCATACTGTTGTTGGATAAAGTCGGTAAGCGATATTGTACGTCGATTGTTTTAAGGACCGGCTCACCGTAGTTTCCCCGTTTCCGGATTTCATGAGGATTTCCGGCCCCTATTTTCTTCCCCGCTCGAACAAAATGATTATAAACTGCAACTTTTTTATTCAAATAGATTCAAGTCGATGTGAAATTCAATCCAACGTCAGAAGAGAAATTGTGGAACATCTGCAAATATTTCTGCATCAAGAAAATGGCATCGCAGTAATACGAAAGACATTTCATTTTTATATATCACATATATTATTTCTGTAAGGTCTTTTTGTGTTTGCTCCTAATCAAAAAATCAATTTGTACAGCAACGCTATTGTGACTGACATTCATCAGACTTCAGAGCGGTGGTGCCAGAATCGGGAATATCGCCCTTTTTCGGGGATTTTCCGTCTGCCAATGTAATTTCGAAATGGTTTTGTATTTGTTTACTTTAGGGGTTATTTGCAATCAAAGTTGCAAGTTATCATGTGGTTGTTCTAATCATTAGGCCGTCCTTAAAAATGTCCAAAAAAGTGTTCTGCGCAGAAATGCTGAGTATGGCGTAGCCGGTGTTGGACTGGATGAGTGTTATTTTTAATAAGCAACTCGGAGAGGTGCTCTGCACACAAATACCATGGATCCCCATCCGAATTGAGATCGGACCTGGGTCCTTTTTCGGGATTTTGATCATAATTTTTCACTGAAACAAAAAATTAAAAAAGCGCTAAGGGATTCGTGATCCTGCGGCCAATACACGTTTTTTGAGCCCTCTCCCATAATTTTTTAAAATTTTTTTGCAGTTGACAAATAAAGGAAACAAATACAGATGCTCGCGCCATAGTTCTTTTCAGGTGTGTTTTTCCATGCTAAAAAAAAAATGTGGCACTCTTTAAACTACTTTGGTAAAAAAAATAAATGTGAGTGGCAACACTGCGCTGGACTGGTAGTGGTGTAAGTCTTTGATTTTGATTAAAAAAAGACAATGGTTAATGGACATTCTTTTCAAATGTTCAAATGTAGATGGCGCGCGGACGGGTAATTGCCAGTAGTGAAAGTCTGTGCTAAACACCTGTTGCAAATATTTTTATTATTCTTTCTCACAACAAGTGCAGTTGATTTTATTTGTTAATTAAAATTAATCTTTTATTTATTAATTACCGCAGTGCTTTTGTTTAAGCGTATTTTATAAAAATTAATTTCTTTAAATAAACCATTGTGAATGCACAAAATAATCAATTTGTACTGCAACGCCATTGTGAATCAGAGACTTTATCTACTGGGTTGCAGATGTCGCTGAGGGTAGTGGTGAAGTTCTGTGCGCAAGGCGCACGGGTCAATCTAGTATAGAGATAAAAGCACAGTGAACACTTTGAAGTTTTTCAACAGGATTAAACAAGTATTTCAGCTATATTTAACTTATTTTCAGCGGAACGAAGAGCGCATAGCCTTGACTTCTTGTTTACTACTCTTTCCTCGTTCGTTGTAGATTTTGATACTATAATTTTTTATGGCGACTTCAATATTAATCTACTTGTTCGTGACTTGTATAGGCAGTCTATTAAATAATATGTCTAGTGTTGGTCTAAGTATTGTCAATATGGATGTACCAACAGGGTTTGGTATTACTTTTAGACATTATAGTTCAATTGACAACAGAGGTTTGTTTTCTGACTTGTCCTATGTAAATTTAAGTGAATGTTGGCTTTTTGTTACCGTCAAATAAGGTTGAGTTCCTCAATAATATAATTCTGGAAGTTTTTAACAAGCGGTGCAGTGTTATAAAGCGATATGGCCTTATAACTCAATGGAATGTCAAATAACGCCATATGGTTTATTTCCATATAAGGAGTGAAATAAAGCCATTAGGTGACATTTCATGGTCCCAATTGGCAAAATCCAAAGTAATAAATTTTTTTTACTTGGAACTATGACACTGTAGGCTGGGGTCATAATCCCAAATTAAAAATTAGATAAAATCCCAAGTATGGGATTATTCATATTTTATAATATTATTTCAAATATAAAAAATCGCGCGATTTTTAATTCCAAATTTTAATTTTTTATCATGATTTCAAAGTACTTTTTCAAAATTTTCAATTGTACCGCTTCGAGTGTTTTAAACCGTAGATTTTCGTTCACATTGATTATTTAGAAAAGGTGAGATATAGCGGCAGGGGGGGCGGGAGGGGGGGGGCCACGCGGTTCGCGCCGCTCCCCGACGGTTGCCACTCGCGTCGACGGCGGCGCGACACCCGCCACGGCGCGCTTTTTTTTATATGTGTATATGTAATGTGTAAAGGAGTTGTTTCCTCGTTTTGGGACTTATTTCATGTGGGAGTTATTTCATGTTTTTCAGTTTGTAACCGTAGCAATTACACTATTATGGAGTTATTTCCACTTTGGTCACTCAACGATTATGATAACATTGCACATGGGTGTATGCAATAAATCCATATGGTTTAATTTCTCGTTTCATTGAGTTATAAGGCTTTATTGCCTATGGCTTTATAGCACTGCACCTTAACAAGCATGTACATATTCGATCTAGCAAACCTGCCAACATTTCTTGCCCGTGGTATAATTACCTTTTTATACCTTTCATGAACATGAAATGGTATTATAACTTTGGTCCGATGTTTGTAAGTATGAGAAGAAGAAGAGATAGACCCACAATTAAGTATACCGAAATGATCAGGGCGATGAGGCGAGTTGATTTAGCCATGTCCGTCTGTCCGTCCGTCCGTCTGTTTGAACGCAAACTAGTCCCTCAGTTTTAGAGATATCTCGATGAAATTTTGCAAGCAGGCGCCATTTTGCATAGGATTAATCATTTGTCGGAACCAGCAAGATCGGACCGATACAAAGCATAGCTCCCATACAATCGATTGTTCCGATAAATTGGTTTTGGCCTATAACTCTTGCAATTCAAAAGCTAGAAACGTAAAATTTTGCAAGTTTAGTACATATTGTATTTGTAACGTGTGTAGTGAAAATGACTCAGATCTGACCAACATGACATATAGCTCCCATATAATCGATAGTTTCGATAAATGGGTTTTGGGATCTCAATTTTGCAGTTAAAAAGCTAGGAACGTTAAACTTTGCACGTTTGCTACATATTATATATGTAACATATGTAGGCAAAATCAGCCAGATCGGACCAACATAACGTATAGCTCCCATACAATCGATTGTTCCGATAAGTGTGGTTTGGCATTCATCCGAAGACAGCCCTTTCCTTACTTGTTATTGCTGCCATCAAACACACAATAGAGGATTCCAACGGTGGAGGAGGCTTAGTACCTATGATGCATGGCAGGCCTACAAAGCCGAAAGAAATACTGCTACTAGGGTAGTACGACGAGAGAAATATAAATTTTTCTTCGAGAGTGAATTCTCCACTACCTCCGAAATCTTTTTGGCGTAATTTAAAGATTCTACGAGTGAGCACCAATCCGAAAAGTAATATAAATGTGGACACCCTTAATGATATATTTGTTCAGAGTCCTTTATGTGCTGTGAATAACAATGTTTTTGTTTCGAATCAAAATAAGTGTTACTCTGGCAATATTTTCGGGTTTTCGGCGGTAACTGAATGTGACGTTGCAAAATGCATTCTAAGAATGAAAGGCAATGCCATCGGAACTGACGGAGTCCCAATTCAATTTATAAAAATAATACTACCCCTTATCTTGCACTCTTACCCGCATTTTTAGCCACTGTATTGCTGAATCTTGCTTTCCTGGGGTGTGGAAGTGTGCCATAGAAAGGCCAGTCCCTAAGAAAGGAGTTTCAAGCTCAGTTGCGGATTAAAGACCTATAAGTATTTTGCCAGCCTTATCTAAAGTGTTTAAAAACTTTTAGCATATAGCCAGAAAGAGTCTGCATTTACTATTTCAATCGGAATTCAGAGCCAGTCACATTTGTTAAACTGCTCTATTAGAAGTAATGGATGATATTCGCATCGATGAAAGCCATCTTACATTTCTATGCCTACTAGATTTTTCCAAAGCTTTTGACGTTGCTATGTTGTAAGTGCAGGCTTATTTTGGATTTGCGAAAATCGCTTCGATGATCATAGAAAGTTGCAAACTGAGTTGCTTGGTTTCAAAGTTAATTCTGATGTTGTTGTTGTAGCGCTACTTAGCCCTGGTAGGTAGTCAGTATCTTATCCAATAATGTCATCAAACTCTCCTAACGAGAGTCCTAGAAACCTAGCGGCTTCGACAGGGGTGGACCAGAGGGATATGGGTGTTAGAAGAGTAGGCTCAGTTGAGCAGACAAAAAGATGGTTAGTATTATGGGGGACAAGCCGGATGCCGGACAAACATTAGGCAAGTCGCGGTTCAGTATGGATTGGTAAGAGTTTAACCTATTACAATATCCAGACCGGAGTTGAGCCAGCATCACCCTAGTCTCCCTAGGCAGCTCGCGCTCCTCTTCGGCAACGGGTGGTGTTGTTGCCTGAGAGAGCCGACAAAGGAGTTAACCGAATTCGTGTGGATGAGGGTGAGGGCCTGCCGGTTCACCTTAGGATCAAACGGCGTAGAAATCAGGTGCCGGATCTCATCGAAGTGTTTGCGTAGATGGCTCCTTATGCTCCTGGGGGGCGGATTCTCGTTGACCAGGCGTCTGTTCGGATGCTGCGGTTTGCAACAGTTGAACACGAATATCAAAAGGATATATTATACTTTTATACGCTACGACATCCGTCAGCGTACCAAACCACTCCCTGTTGAAACCTCAGTCAACACCTTTCTTTTCCTTCCTTAGGAAACGGGGTCCCATATTGGACTTTGAACCACTTCCTATTAAAACCCTCAGCAACACCTTTCATTGGGTACGCATATTATGTAAACACTTTTTAGAGTCACACGTGGTCCACATTTTGGTCGACATCTAGGAAACGGGGTCCCATATTGGACTTTGAACCACTTCCTATTAAAACCCTCATCAACACCTTTCATTTGGTACCATATTGTGCAAACACTTTTTTGAGTCACTGCTAGTCCATATTTTGGTGAATATCTCGGAAATGGGGTCCCATATGGGACTTTGAACCACTTCCTTTTCAAACTGTCATCAACAGCTTTAATTTGGTACCCATATTGTGTAAACACTTTTTAGGGTCACACCTGGTCCACATGTTGGTCGATATCTAGGAAACGGGGTCTCATATTGGACTTTGAACCACTTCCTATTAAAACCCTCAGCAACACCTTTCATTTGGTACCATATTGTGCAAACACTTTTTAGAGTTAGATACACCTGGTCCACATTTTGGTGAATATCTCGGAAATGGGGTCCCATATTGGACTTTGAACCACTTCCTAGTAAAACACTCAACAACACCTTTCATTTGGTACCATGTTGTGCACACACTTTTTAGAGTCACACCTAGTCCACATTTTGGTCGATATCTCGGAAACGGGGTGCTATGGGACTATGAACCACTTCCTGTTAAAACCCTCATCAAGACCTTTCATTTGGTACCCATATTGTGTAAACACTTTTTAGAGTCACGCCTGGTCCACATTTTGGTTGATATCTCGGAAACAGGGTCCCATATGGGACTTTGAACCACTTCCTGTTAAAATCCTCATCACCACCTTTTATTTGGTATCCATATTATCCAAACTCTTTCTAGGGTCCCACCTGGTCTACATTTTGGTCGACATCTAGGAAACAGGGTTCCATATTGTACGTTGAACCACTTCCTATTAAAACCCCCATTAACACCTTTCATTTGGTACCATATTGTGCAAACATTTTTAGAGTCACACCTAGTCCACATTTTGGTGAATATCTCGGAAATGGGGTCCATGGGACTTTGAACCACTTCCTTTTTAAACTGTCATCAACAGCTTTAATTTGGTACCCATATTGTGTAAACACTTTTTAGGGTCACACCTGGTCCACATGTTGGTCGATATCTAGGAAACGGAGTCCCATATGGGACTTTGAACCACTTCCTATTAAAACTCTCAGCAACACCTTTCAGTTGGTACCATATTGTGCAAACACTTTTTAGAGTCACACCTGGTCCACATTTTGGTGAATATCTCGGAAATGGGGTCCCATATTGGACTTTGAATCACTTCCTATTAAAATCCTCAACAACACCTTTGATTTGGTACCATGTTGTGCACACACTTTTTAGAGTCACACCTGGTCCACATTTTGGTCGATATCTCGAAAACGGGGTCCCATATGGGACTTTCAACCACTTCCTGTTAAAACCCTCATCAACACCTTTCATTTGGTACCCACATTGAGCAAACACTTTTTAGAGTCACGCCTGGTTCACATTTTGGTCGATGTCTCGGAAACGGGGTGATATGGGACTTTGAACCACTTCCTGTTAAAACCCTCATCAAGACCTTTCATTTGGTACCCATATTGTGCGGTGTTCTGGCAGACTTGAAGCCTCGTCAAGTGTGTGTCAGCTAGCCCCGGCGACCGTGTTGGCGTCGCGTAGCTCAGTATCGGCTGACCAATTGCTTTATATGTAGCTAGTAACGTTTCTTTGTCTTTATCCCAAGTGCTGCCAGCTAGCGACTTGAGGATATTGTTACGGCTTTGGACTTTATTGGCAACTAGCAGGGTACCCGGCGTTGCTCGGGATGTAAGTAGTTAGGGGGCCTTTCAAAATCAATAATATACTTTAAGATTTCATATTTATATAAATATAAATATAAATATAAGGTTTTCGTCAAAACCCCTTGGCATTCAATGTGTTAAAATTACAAAAAAACAAAAGTAGCATATGCAATGCCTACGTTGTTTTATCATGTACCTATGTAAATTCAATACAAATAATTTGTGTTATTTAGGATTTCAGTTCGTGGTTTAAATTCGCTCGTTCATAATCATTTAGTCGTTTATTCGTTCCCAATCATTCATTAAATCATGGATTTGTCTAGCTCTGGTGAGTATCTGTTATCTTAAATTGCAGAAAATAATATTTAGGTATATTAGTTGTCAACAGAATTTGCGACGGGATCAACAGGAGCCCTATGTGTGAAACTTACTCCAAACTCTGTTGGATTATCTGTGGAACGAGTGGATTCAAAAATATCGGAAAATGACGAAGAGGATGGAGAAAAGTTTTCAGCAGGATCTTCAGATTATTATATGCCAGAAACGGATGAAGAGCAGGATACTCTCGAGGGGAAAATTTAAAAATCTTCGGTAAAGCAACATGAAGTGCTCTGCGAAATCGCGGAAGAAAGCAATGATGAAAATGTAGAATTGACAGTAACACGAAAAAGAAAGGTGAGTTAGTTAAAAGGTAATTTACGAAGACGTCTCCTACAATTATGGATTTGTTGTATTCAATAGCGTAAGAGCAAGCTTTGGATGCAGAACACAAGAAAGAGTGACAGGAGTCAAGGAAAGGCTTATGTTACAAAGAGTGGTAAAGTAATTAAGGAACGTCCAGAACACTTCTCTGAAGAAGATCGTAAGAAAATCAATGCAGACTATTGGAGTTTGGGCGATTACTGCAAGCAACGTATGTTTCTTAGTAATAACATAAAAGTGGAGAAGTGCAAGAGGACATTAACGAGAGAATCACGGCGGTCGAACACTCTAAAATACTTTCTAAATGACAAACAGGTCTGTAAAAAGTTCTTTTTAAATACTTTGCACGTGTCAGACTGCGCGATATCTGTATTAGCCAAAAAAAAGAATCAAAGAGAATTTGTTGACATGAGGGGTAAACACGGAATGCAAAGAAAAGTAGACGCGGAGATAGCAATTCTTATTAAAGAGCACATAGATTCATTTCCAGTAGAAAGTCACTATACTCGTTGTTGTAGCGCTACTTAGCCCTGGTAGGTAGTCAGTATCTTAGCCAATAATGTCATCAAACTCTCCTAAAGAGAGTCCTAGAAACCTAGCGGCTTCGACAGGGGTGGACCAGAGGGATATGGGTGTTAGAAGAGTAGGCTCAGTTGAGCAGACAAAAAGATGGTTAGTATTATGGGGGACAAGCCGGATGCCGGACAAACATTAGGCAAGTCGCGGTTCAGTCTGGATAGGTAAGAGTTTAACCTATTACAATATCCAGACCGGAGTTGAGCCAGCATCACCCTAGTCTCCCTAGGCAGCTCGCGCTCCTCTTCGGCAACGGGTGGTGTTGTTGCCTGAGAGAGCCGACAAAGGAGTTTACCGAATTCGTGTGGATGAGGGTGAGGGCCTGCCGGTTCACCTTAGGATCAAACGGCGTAGAAATCAGGTGCCGGATCTCATCGAAGTGTTTGCGTAGATGGCTCCTTATGCTCCTGGGGGGCGGATTCTCGTTGACCAGGCGTCTGTTCGGATGCTGCGGTTTGCAACAGTTGAACAGGAATATCAAAAGGATATATGTATTATACTTTTATACGCTACGACATCCGTCAGCGTACCAAACCACTCCCTGTTGAAACCTCAGTCAACACCTTTCTTTTGGTATCCATATTGTCCAAACGTTTTCTAGGGTCACACATTTTGGTCGATATCTAGGAAACGGGGTCCCATATTGGACTTTGAACCACTTCCTATTAAAACCCTCAGCAACACCTTTAATTGGGTACGCATATTATGTAAACACTTTTTAGAGTCACACGTGGTCCACATTTTGGTCGACATCTAGGAAACGGGGTCCCATATTGGACTTTGAACCACTTCCTATTAAAACCCTCATCAACACCTTTCATTTGGTACCATATTGTGCAAACACTTTTTTGAGTCACTGCTAGTCCATATTTTGGTGAATATCTCGGAAATGGGGTCCCATATGGGACTTTGAACCACTTCCTTTTCAAACTGTCATCAACAGCTTTAATTTGGTACCCATATTGTGTAAACACTTTTTAGGGTCACACCTGGTCCACATGTTGGTCGATATCTAGGAAACGGGGTCTCATATTGGACTTTGAACCACTTCCTATTAAAATCCTCAGCAACACCTTTCATTTGGTACCATATTGTGCAAACACTTTTTAGAGTTAGATACACCTGGTCCACATTTTGGTGAATATCTCGGAAATGGGGTCCCATATTGGACTTTGAACCACTTCCTAGTAAAACACTCAACAACACCTTTCATTTGGTACCATGTTGTGCACACACTTTTTAGAGTCACACCTAGTCCACATTTTGGTCGATATCTCGGAAACGGGGTGCTATGGGACTTTGAACCACTTCCTGTTAAAACCCTCATCAAGACCTTTCATTTGGTACCCATATTGTGTAAACACTTTTTAGAGTTAGATACACCTAGTCCACATTTGGCTGAATATCTCGGAAACGGGGTGCTATGGGACTTTGAACCACTTCCTGTTAAAACCCTCATCAAGACCTTTCATTTGGTACCCATATTGTGTAAACACTTTTTAGAGTCACGCCTGGTCCACATTTTGGTTGATATCTCGGAAACAGGGTCCCATATGGGAGTTTGAACCACTTCCTGTTAAAACCCTCATCACCACCTTTTATTTGGTATTGATATTATCCAAACTCTTTCTAGGGTCCCACCTGGTCCACATTTTGGTCGACATCTAGGAACCAGGGTTCCATATTGGACGTTGAACCACTTCCTATTAAAACCCCCATCAACACCTTTCATTTGGTACCATATTGTGCAAACACTTTTTAGAGTCACACCTAGTCCACATTTTGGTGAATATCTCGGAAATGGGGTCCCATATGGGACTTTGAACCACTTCCTATTAAAACCCTCAACAACACCTTTGATTTGGTACCCATATTGAGCAAACACTTTTCAGAGTCACACCTGGTCCACATTTTGGTGAATATCTCGGAAATGGGGTCCCATATTGGACTTTGAACCACTTCCTATTAAAACCCTCAACAACACCTTTGATTTGGTACCCATATTGAGCAAACACTTTTTAGAGTCACGCCTGGTCCACATTTTGGTCGATATCTCGGAAACAGGGTCCCATATGGGACTTTGAACCACTTCCTGTTAAAACCCTCATCAAGACCTTTCATTTGATACCATATTGTGCAAACACTTTTTAGAGTCACACCTGGTCCACATTTTGGTGAATATCTCGGAAATGGGGTCCCATATTGGACTTTGAACCACTTCCTATTAAAAACCTCAACAACACCTTTGATTTGGTACCCATATTGAGCAAACACTTTTTAGAGTCACGCCTGGTCCACATTTTGGTCGATATCTCTTAAACAGGGTCCCATATGGGACTTTGAAACACTTTTTAGAATCACACCTGGTCCACATTTTGGTCGATATCTCGGAAACGGGGTCCCATATGGGACTTCGAACCACTTTCTGTTAAAACCCTTATCAACACCTTTCATTTGGTATCCATATTGTGTAAACACTTTTTAGAGTCACACCTGGTCCACATTTTGGTCGATATCTCGGAAACGGGGTCCCATATGGGACTTTGAACCACTTCCTGTTAAAACCCTTATCAACACCTTTCATTTGGTACCATATTGTGCAAACACTTTTTAAGGTCACACCTGGTCCACATTTTGGTCGATATCTTGGAAATGGGGTCCCGTATGGGACTTTGAACCACTTCATTTTAAAACTCTCATCAACAGCTTTAATTTGGTACCCATATTGAGCAAACACTTTTTAGAGTCACGCCTGGTCCACATTTTGGTCGATATCTCGGAAACAGGGTCCCATATGGGACTTTGAACCACTTCCTGTTAAAACCCTCATCAAGACCTTTCATTTGATACCATATTGTGCAAACACTTTTTAGAGTCACGCCTGGTCCACATTTTGGTTGATATCTCGGAAACAGGGTCCCATATGGGAGTTTGAACCACTTCCTGTTAAAACCCTCATCACCACCTTTTATTTGGTATTGATATTATCCAAACTCTTTCTAGGGTCCCACCTGGTCCACATTTTGGTCGACATCTAGGAACCAGGGTTCCATATTGGACGTTGAACCACTTCCTATTAAAACCCCCATCAACACCTTTCATTTGGTACCATATTGTGCAAACACTTTTTAGAGTCACACCTAGTCCACATTTTGGTGAATATCTCGGAAATGGGGTCCCATATGGGACTTTGAACCACTTCCTATTAAAACCCTCAACAACACCTTTGATTTGGTACCCATATTGAGCAAACACTTTTCAGAGTCACACCTGGTCCACATTTTGGTGAATATCTCGGAAATGGGGTCCCATATTGGACTTTGAACCACTTCCTATTAAAACCCTCAACAACACCTTTGATTTGGTACCCATATTGAGCAAACACTTTTTAGAGTCACGCCTGGTCCACATTTTGGTCGATATCTCGGAAACAGGGTCCCATATGGGACTTTGAACCACTTCCTGTTAAAACCCTCATCAAGACCTTTCATTTGATACCATATTGTGCAAACACTTTTTAGAGTCACACCTGGTCCACATTTTGGTGAATATCTCGGAAATGGGGTCCCATATTGGACTTTGAACCACTTCCTATTAAAACCCTCAACAACACCTTTGATTTGGTACCCATATTGAGCAAACACTTTTTAGAGTCACGCCTGGTCCACATTTTGGTCGATATCTCTTAAACAGGGTCCCATATGGGACTTTGAAACACTTTTTAGAATCACACCTGGTCCACATTTTGGTCGATATCTCGGAAACGGGGTCCCATATGGGACTTCGAACCACTTTCTGTTAAAACCCTTATCAACACCTTTCATTTGGTATCCATATTGTGTAAACACTTTTTAGGGTCACACCTGGTCCACATTTTGGTCGATATCTAGGAAACGGGGTCCCATATTGGACTTTGAACCACTTCCTATTAAATCCCTCATCAACACCTTTCATTTGGTACCATATTGTGCAAACACTTTTTAGGGTCACACCTGGTCCACATTTTGGTCGATATCTTGGAAATGGGGTCCCGTATGGGACTTTGAACCACTTCATTTTAAAACTCTCATCAACAGCTTTAATTTGGTACCCATATTGAGCAAACACTTTTTAGAGTCACGCCTGGTCCACATTTTGGTCGATATCTCGGAAACAGGGTCCCATATGGGACTTTGAACCGCTTCCTGTTAAAACCCTCATCAAGACCTTTCATTTGATACCATATTGTGCAAACACTTTTTAGAGTCACACCTGGTCCACATTTTGGTCGATATCTCGGAAACGGGGTCCCATATGGGACTTTGAACCACTTCCTGTTAAAACCCTTATCAACACCTTTCATTTGGTACCATATTGTGCAAACACTTTTTAAGGTCACACCTGGTCCACATTTTGGTCGATATCTTGGAAATGGGGTCCCGTATGGGACTTTGAACCACTTCATTTTAAAACTCTCATCAACAGCTTTAATTTGGTACCCATATTGAGCAAACACTTTTTAGAGTCACGCCTGGTCCACATTTTGGTCGATATCTCGGAAACAGGGTCCCATATGGGACTTTGAACCACTTCCTGTTAAAACCCTCATCAAGACCTTTCATTTGATACCATATTGTGCAAACACTTTTTAGAGTCACGCCTGGTCCACATTTTGGTTGATATCTCGGAAACAGGGTCCCATATGGGAGTTTGAACCACTTCCTGTTAAAACCCTCATCACCACCTTTTATTTGGTATTGATATTATCCAAACTCTTTCTAGGGTCCCACCTGGTCCACATTTTGGTCGACATCTAGGAACCAGGGTTCCATATTGGACGTTGAACCACTTCCTATTAAAACCCCCATCAACACCTTTCATTTGGTACCATATTGTGCAAACACTTTTTAGAGTCACACCTAGTCCACATTTTGGTGAATATCTCGGAAATGGGGTCCCATATGGGACTTTGAACCACTTCCTGTTAAAACCCTCATCAACACCTTTCATTTGGTACCCATATTGAGTAAACACTTTTTAGAGTCACACCTGGTCCACATTTTGGTCGATATCTCGGAAACGGGGTGCTATGGGACTTTGAACCACTTCCTGTTAAAACCCTCATCAAGACCTTTCATTTGGTACCCATATTGTGTAAACACTTTTTAGAGTCACGCCTGGTCCACATTTTGGTTGATATCTCGGAAACAGGGTCCCATATGGGACTTTGAACCACTTCCTGTTAAAATCCTCATCACCACCTTTTATTTGGTATCCATATTATCCAAACTCTTTCTAGGGTCCCACCTGGTCTACATTTTGGTCGACATCTAGGAAACAGGGTTCCATATTGTACGTTGAACCACTTCCTATTAAAACCCCCATTAACACCTTTCATTTGGTACCATATTGTGTAAACACTTTTTAGGGTCACACCTGGTCCACATGTTGGTCGATATCTAGGAAACGGAGTCCCATATGGGACTTTGAACCACTTCCTATTAAAACTCTCAGCAACACCTTTCAGTTGGTACCATATTGTGCAAACACTTTTTAGAGTCACACCTGGTCCACATTTTGGTGAATATCTCGGAAATGGGGTCCCATATTGGACTTTGAATCACTTCCTATTAAAATCCTCAACAACACCTTTGATTTGGTACCATGTTGTGCACACACTTTTTAGAGTCACACCTGGTCCACATTTTGGTCGATATCTCGAAAACGGGGTCCCATATGGGACTTTCAACCACTTCCTGTTAAAACCCTCATCAACACCTTTCATTTGGTACCCACATTGAGCAAACACTTTTTAGAGTCACGCCTGGTTCACATTTTGGTCGATATCTTGGAAATGGGGTCCCGTATGGGACTTTGAACCACTTCATTTTAAAACTCTCATCAACAGCTTTAATTTGGTACCCATATTGAGCAAACACTTTTTAGAGTCACGCCTGGTCCACATTTTGGTCGATATCTCGGAAACAGGGTCCCATATGGGACTTTGAACCACTTCCTGTTAAAACCCTCATCAAGACCTTTCATTTGATACCATATTGTGCAAACACTTTTTAGAGTCACACCTGGTCCACATTTTGGTCGATATCTCGGAAACGGGGTCCCATATGGGACTTTGAACCACTTCCTGTTAAAACCCTTATCAACACCTTTCATTTGGTATCCATATTGTGTAATCACTTTTTAGGGTCACACCTGGTCCACATTTTGGTCGATATCTCGGAAACAGGGTCCCATATGGGACTTTGAACCACTTCCTGTTAAAACCCTCATCAACACCTTTCATTTGGTACCCATATTGAGTAAACACTTTTTAGGGTCACACCTGGTCCACATTTTGGCGATATCTCGGAAACGGGTTCGGACATTGGAATTGAAACAAATTCCCCTTCAAAGTGTGTGTTAACGACTTTCATTTGATACCCATATCGCAGAAATACCTTTCAGGGTCCCAGCTGGGCCACATTGGGATTCAAGACCTTAATCACCTAGGGATATAAAATATAGTTATAAACCTATTCTCATACCCCCCAAATATACATACAAAATTTCATTAAAATCGACCAAGCCGTTTAGAAGATTTAAGCAGTGGAACACCGTGACACGAGATTTTTATATATTAGATATGAAAATTTGAACAGATATATAAATATTGCTCATGATTTTTATTAAAAAATAGTAAGAACATAAAAACCAGACAATGCTTTCGGAAAATTATTCGTGACCTTTACCCAAGGAAACTCAAGGGTTTAATACTCAATTGCATTGAAGCCTACTAGCAAGTAATCATCTAGTGTAAATTAGTTTTTTACGCGATGTATAATGTATAAACGTGGCTTCCAAAATCAGTGCGTTAACCCTTTCAAGGAAAATAACCATAAAGTTTTGCAGTCGTGGCTTGAGAAAGATATCTGAAAGCCTTAGGAAAAAATATATGTTTCTATCAATGAATGGTCAAATCTGCAGATCTTGTAGAATTCAGTTGAGTGAAATTTCCGCCCAGTCTCCGATGTATCAAGAATGCGAATCAGTAGTAGAGGTATTGTATAACGTTAAATTAATTTTTTATAATAAATAAATATACATATGACCGATTTTCTGGGAAAGTAAACCAAGTATTTTTTTTTTTTGGCAAATATTGCAAGCACTGTGGTCTTTTTCTTTTTTTCCTACATGCAAACAAGGGTACATATACTTTGAACCACTTCCTTTTAAAACTCTCATCAACAGCTTTAATTTGGTACCCATATTGAGCAAACACTTTTTAGAGTCACGCCTGGTCCACATTTTGGTTGATATCTCGGAAACAGGGTCCCATATGGGACTTTGAACCACTTCCTGTTAAAACCCTCATCAACACCTTTCATTTGGTATCCATATTGTGTAAACACTTTTTAGGGTCACACCTGGTCCACATTTTGGTCGATATCTCGGAAACAGGGTCCCATATGGGACTTTGAACCACTTCCTGTTAAAACCCTCATCAACACCTTTCATTTGGTACACATATTGAGTAAACACTTTTTAGGGTCACACCTGGTCCACATTTTGGTCGATATCTCGGAAACGGGTTCGGACATTGGACTTGAAACAAATTCCCCTTCAAAGTGTGTGTTAACACCTTTCATTTGATACCCATATCGCAGAAATACATTTCAGGGTCCCAGCTGGGCCACATTGGGATTCAAGACCTTAATCACCTAGGGATATAAAATATAGTTATAAACCTATTCTCATACCCCCCAAATATACATACATACAAAATTTCATTAAAATCGACCAAGCCGTTTAGAAGATTTAAGCAGTGGAACACCGTGACACGAGATTTTTATATATTAGATATGAAAATTTGAACAGATATATAAATATTGCTCATGATTTTTATTAAAAAATAGTAAGAACATAAAAACCAGACAATGCTTTCGGAAAATTATTCGTGACCTTTACCCAAGGAAACTCAAGGGCTTAATACTCAATTGCATTGAAGCCTACTAGCAAGTAATCATCTAGTGTAAATTAGTTTTTTACGCGATGTATAATGTACATATAAACGTGGCTTCCAAAATCAGTGCGTTAACCCTTTCAAGGAAAATAACCATAAAGTTTTGCAGTCGTGGCTTGAGAAAGATATCTGAAAGCCTTAGGAAAAAATATATGTTTCTATCAATGAATGGTCACATCTGCAGATCTTGTAGAATTCAGTTGAGTGAAATTTCCGCCCAGTCTCCGATGTATCAAGAATGCGAATCAGTAGTAGAGGTATTGTATAACGTTAAATTAATTTTTTATAATAAATAAATATACATATGACCGATTTTCTGGGAAAGTAAACCAAGTATTTTTTTTTTTGGCAAATATTGCAAGCACTGTGGTCTTTTTCCTTTTTTTCCTACATGCAAACAAGGGTACATATAACAATAATTACAACAATTTCATATCGTCGGCTTAGGTCGCAAAGGTGCTAAGTCCACCTTTTGGGTTTTTTCAGGTTTTGATGCAGAATGCTAGAAACAGTTAATATACACTACTTACATCATGAATTGCATAACAATTCTGTTTTTAAATGCGTTTTTTGCATTGATTAGAAAAGGTGCTAAGTCCACCAATGAAAGGAAAAGGTGCTAAGTCCAAGCGAATTTGAAAATTTAAAGTTAAAGTATATGTGGCATATTCATATTCGTAAAATAGTAGCTAATAAAGTTAGCGTGGGTTTTTTGACACAATTTCCAACGCCCTATATGTCATAAAAACCGACATAAACTTAAGTACCTACTTTATTTCGACTATGAATGCATATGTTAAATGGGATCATCTACGTCAGCTGACCTCACTTCTCCTTTTTAACTGACACATAACTTTTTGACCTTGATTAGTAAAGACAAATGTTTGGGCTATCATATTCAGACTTCCAAGAACCTAAATCACATTTACTTGTCGACTTTCACAAAAGTCCATTTTCGTCAAAAGTTGTGCAATAAAATCTACTCCTGCTTTTCTGCTATGAATCGGCGATAGTAAAACGCTGTTGTGTGATAAAAAGAAACGCCTAGGGTTTTAGAATAATGTATTTTGATCCAAATATTGCTACTAATTGAAGAGTAACAGAGCTTCAAAAAATAGGTCATTTGAGCTTTAAGCGCGGATTGTGGTAGAACTAGGCTTAATATAAGAAATCTAAGACCAGGTAAACGGAAGAACCTCTAAGAACCCTCATACTCAGAAAATTGCTTTGGTTCACTCGCAGGTGTTTTGATTTGGGAAAAGGTGCTAAGTCCAGTGAAAAAAATTAAAAGTAGCTGGCAAAAAGGTGCTAAGTCCCAAAAATGCATATAACTCGGCGAAAATTAAAATTTTTTGTTTTTTTATGAGCGTCCACTTATTGTACTCTAAAATTGAGTAACATGACGTAAAAAACCGAAATCCCTAATTTAAATTTATGTTTTTATATTGTTTTTTGTCTCTCCTGTAAAATTTGAAAAATGGTACTTAGCACCGTTGCGACCTAAGCCGACGATATACTTTTATTTGTAACCAATTAATATATACTAGTATCGCCCGTGGTCGAAATTCGACCAATTTAAATTTTCTTCAGCTCCTCTAAAAATAAAACTTTGAAATAAAATACTTATTTTCGAAAAAATGTACCGAAATAGTCGGGAACTCTTTAGCTTTGGGGTCAAAGGGTAGAAGTTATGAAAAATGTTGAGTGCTACATCAAAACATGCGGTTCGGTGTCCCTGATAATAATATGCAGGCGGAAGGTCAATACTATAAGCCAGTCAAAATTTATCAACAAAAAACCTTAAGTACATTTTTTACTTGGCCTTATGTTATTGATTTTGTTAGAAGAACTTCAGAAATTTTAAGTAAAGGACCAGCCCCCATGCACTCAACAACGGTTTTTATAGTGCTTTTGATCCTATCAATCCATATTTACCTACCAATAAATTCAATATTTCATTATCAACTCATGGCAGTGTTATATGATGCATTTAAACTTCATTTGTACATATATTTTTGTATATTTATGCCTGCAGATACGTTAATTTGTCATATTTTTTATAATATAAGTTTCGAAAAATTTATTTACCCCTTCAAAAGTCCAATTAAAAGCAAAACCTTTAAAATTCCCAAAATATATGATGAAAATACCATTACTCAGTTTTACTCCACTTTCACGGAGTGGCACCAATGACAAATGTTATAAAAAATGTGCATTTTGACAGCGCTCTCTCGAAACGAAGAGTCTCAAATCTATTTATCTATGGTTAGTAAAAGGAATGAGGGCAAAAAATTTGAAAATTTGAGCAAGTGTTTCACGCACCGAGTAGAAGAAACCAAATGCGCAGAAATTTTCGGCAGAGAGAATGACGATTTCTCAATTTTTCGGTAACGTTTATAATCGCATGGCTTCCCCTCATAAGTATGTACATATATGAATGTATGTATGTAAAATGAATGAGTTTTAAAATCTTTGAGCTTACAGGATTGCCCATATGCGTGAGCGTGTATAATTGTACAATTTTTATACCAAAATGGGTATAAATGTATACTACTTGCAGGACACCTGACTTCGATTCTCGGGATTCTCGTTGAATCGGGATTCTCGGTGAAGACAAAATATGGAATTGTTTTTTTTTTTTTAATTCTTTTAAAGCAAGGAAAATTATTTAAAATGACGCCAGCAACTACTTATACTTTCCAGCGTCTACTTACAGCTTTGCTCTAAATGAGACAATTGGTAATATTTTTCTGGCCAATCTTCAATAAATTAAAAAAAAAATATTATGATAAAAGGTTTTCATATGTTACTATATGTTTCAAGGCAAATATAATTTATAAAAAAAAAAAACCTTAACCTGCCTCGGACCCGTGCTTTTGAACCTGTAAACGCACGCATCAGAGCCGGCACCTTTACCACTGCTGTATCATGTATAACATTTCTGTTGTGAATCAGAGACTTTATTTACTGGGTTGTAGATGTCGCTAAGGGTAGTGGTGAAATTCTTTACGCAAAGCGCGCACGGGTCCATCTATCGTACATCGAAACAGTTACATACTGTTGTTTTGGCTTTTGGTAAAAGCTTTTATATATGTTGTGCTGTTGGAGATTACAAAATAGTTGGAGAGTTCCGGAAAGTTTGTAGGCTTCTTTTTTGTTTAATAACAAATAAACAAAGCATAATTTTCAAAATTTTTTTTCGCGAGACAATAGAAATAGTCCATACCAAGATGGCAATATAACTTTTATAGGGATCTATCTATAAATACTATATGAAGTTGGGTTGCGAAAATTACTATGGGTAGAGTGTTAGCCTATTAATATATAGATACTGCTGAAATTGTTCATAAGGTAATGAAAACATGCACCAACTGAAGTGATTAGATTTCGGCTTGTAGTAAGGCTACAGATTATTTTCAACAACATTTGAAAGGTAATAACTCCTGCTTTACATTTCTTTGCATGGATTTTGACATTTTTCTTTTTTCTCTTCTATTTTTGAAAATTCCTCTTCTGGTGTTGCTATCAAATATTTTATTCTATATAACTAACTTCATTCTTAGTATGAAAAATACATTTTCTGCTTAGAAAATATACTTATCCAATATTTTATTGTAGTAGACTACTACTTTTTTATAATAATGGAATAAATTGGTCACATTTGTTCGAGCATGTCCTATGAAGGCACTAATTGTACCCTTTTTATACCAAAATGGGTATAAATGTATACTAATTGCAGGACACCTAACTTTGATTCTCGGTGAAGACAAAAATGGAAATTGTTTTGTTTTTTTTAATTCTTGTAAAGCAAGGAAAATTATTTAAAATGACGCCAGCAACTACTTATACTTTCCAGCGTCTATTTACAGCTTTGCTCTAAATGAGACAATTGGTAATATTTTTCTGGCCAACCTTCAATAAATTAAAAAAAAAAAATATTATGATAAAAGGTTTTCATATGTTACTATATGTTTCAAGGCAAATATTATTTAAAAAAAAAAATCCTTAACCTGCCCCGAACCCGTGCTTTTGAACCTGTAAACGCACGCATCAGATCCGGCACCTTTACCACTGCTGTATCATGTATAACATTTCTGTTGTGAATCAGGGACTTTATTTACTGGGTTGTAGATGTCGCTAAGGGTAGTGGTGAAATTCTTTACGCAAGGCGCGCACGGGTCCATCTATCGTATATCGAAACAGTTACATACTGTAGTTTTGGCTTTTGGTAAAAGCTTTTATATATGTTGTGCTGTTGGAGATTACAAAATAGTTGGAGAGTTCCGGAAAGTTTGTAGGCTTCTTTTTTGTTTAATAACAAATAAACAAAGCATAATTTTCAAAATTTTTTTTCGCGAGACAGTAGAAATAGTCCATACCAAGATGGCAATATAACTTTTATAGGGATCTATCTATAAATACTATATGAAGTTGGGTTGCGAAAATTACTATGGGGAGAGTGTTAGCCTATTAATATATAGATATAATCAGCAATATAAGCGATTATTGCTTGTGACAAACAGAAAAATAACAAGTACAATTAATTATATGTATACTAGCTGGGTACCCGGCATTGCTCGGGATGTAAGTAGTTAGGGGGCCTTTCAAAATCAATTACATGCTTTAAGATTTCATATTTATATAATATTATTGCCTACTGAAGAATTTACCAAATTCGAATATTTTGAAAAAAGAGTATTGAAAACCGGTTTTCAAAAATTTTCTTTTGCGGTATTCGTTGGAAATGTTAGGGGGCCTTTCAAGAATTAAATTTTGACAAATTGTGCCACGATGAATGCAAATTCAAATGTTGATTTGATATCATATTGTAGGGTAATATTAAGGTTTTTGTGCAATAACATTTTCACCGATAACTCAGTTATCTATGAATTTATCGAAATATATCGAAGTCCAAATGAAACCTGCGGCCTTCCCCTTTCGTTTGATACCCATATTGTAGAGCAAGTTTAAGGTTTTTGGGAAATAATATTTTCACCGATAACTCAGTCATCGATAAATTTATCGAAACCTATCGAAGTCCAAATGAAACTTGCGGCCTTCTCCTTTCGTTTTATACCCATATTGTAGGGTACTGTTAAGTTTTTTGGGCAATCACCGATAACTCAGTTATCGATCAATTTATCGAAATATATCGAAGTCCAAATGAAACATGGAGCTATCCCCTTTCGTTTGATACCCATATTGTAGGGTAATATAGAGGTTTTCGGGCAATCGCATTTTGACCGATACCACAGTTATCGATCAATTTATCGAAATATATCGAAGTACAAATAAAACCTGGGGCCTTTCGCTTTCGTTTGATACCCATATTGCATGGCAAGTTTAAGGTATTTGGGCAATCACATTTTCACCGATAACTCATCATCGATAAATTTATCGAAACCTATCGAAGTCCAAATGAAACCTGGGGCCATCCCCTTTCGTTTGATACCCTTATTGCAGGGTAATATTAAGGTTGCCGGGCAATCGCATTTTGACCGATAACTTAGTTATCGATCAATTTATCGAAATATGTATATCGAAGCCAAAATGAAACCTGGGGCCTTCCCCTTTCGTTTGACACCCATATTGTACGATCTTTTCATACCTATATGCGAAATATCATAAGTATAGATTCAATTACTTAGAGTTATATCGAATTAAAAAATTTCGAAAAGTTACGGTCCCGAGAAGGGTCGGAGCCCCTAAAATAAAAATAAAAAATAGCCTATAGCTCCTTCCAGACTATAACCTGTAGGCGTGCCAAATTTCAACAAAATCCGTCTGGCCATTCTCACGTTTTTATGGAACAAAAGCAAACGTCTGGAGATCCCAACATCCAAACATCTAAACATCCAAACATCGCTACATTCACATTTATAATATTAGTCGGATTATTGCCTACTGAAGAATTTACCAAGTTCGAATATTTTAAAAAAATTTTGAAAAAAGAGTATTGAAAACCGGTTTTCAATAATTTTCTTTTGCGGTATTCGTAGGTAACGTTAGGGGCCTTTCAAGAATTCAATTTTGACAAATTGTGCCAGGATGAATGCAAATTCAAATGTTGATTTGATACCATATTGTAGGGTAATATTAAGGTTTTTCTGCAATCGCATTTTTACCGATAACTCAGTTATAGATAAATTTATCGAAATATGTCGAAGTCCAAATGAAACCTGGGTCCATCCCCTTGCGTTTGATACCCATATTGTAGGGTAATATTAAGGCTTTTCGGCAATCGCATTTTGACCAATAACTCAGTTGTCGATAAATTTACCGAAATATATCGAAGTCCAAATGAAACCTGGGGCCATCCTATACCTATATGCGAAATATCATAAGTATAGGTCAAGTATACTCAGAATTGTATGGGGGGAAAAAATATCAAAAAGTAATGGACCCTAGAAGCGTCCGAACCCAAAATAAAAATAAAAAAATAGCCTATAGCTCCTTCCATACTATAACCTGTATGCGTTCCAAACTTCATCAAAATCCGGCTTGCCATTCTCACGTGATTGAGTAACAGAAGCAAACGTCTGGACATCCAAACATCCCTACATTCACATTTATAATATTAGTATGATTATTGCCTGCTGAAGAATTTACCAAATTCGAACATTTTGAAAATTTTGAAAAAGAATATTGAAGACTGGTTTTCAAAAATGTTCTTTTGAGGTATTCGTTGGTAACGTTAGGGGGCCTTTCAAGAATTCAATTTTGACAAATTGTGCCAGGATGAATGTAAATTCAAATGTTGATTTGATACCATATTGTAGGGTAATATTTTGTATATGTGAAATTGTTCAGACCGGACGTATAAATTTTTGCTCCCGTAATTTCTGCTTAATAATTGATAAATAGTGTTTAAAAGCTATACAAATTATTAATTTTTTGCTTTTCAATTAAGCTGATGGAACATAAAAGAAAATTAAAGTCGAAATTTAGAAAGACAGTGAATTTCTGAGTTAAGTGGTGGCAAAGAACGCAAAATGCCGCCATTGGAGTGCAAATAGACGAATCAATTTTATTTTCAGGTGGCTGTGGCTGTTTTTTCTGTATCAAATGCAGCAACTTAAAAAGAAGAGAAACTGAATTGATGAGTGAAAATGAAAATATTAAGTGGTTAGCACAAATACAAAGTTTATTGAAATTAAACATTTGATAGAAAATGGTGGTCAAAACAAAATTGGCAAAACATTATTCAAAGATATTGTTGAAGAAACAATATCTCGTAATATTCAGCAGCTGAAATCAAGCTTGGCTACGGAGTTTAATAAACTCCTTGAACACAATGTTGACATTAAAATAAATGAATTCCGAAAAGATATGCTCGCGGAGTTATCAAAAACAGTTGAAAATAATAGAGAAAAATTAAGTGAAGTTTTGGCGGAAACTAATGTAAACAACAACAACACAAATGCTAACAAAGAATTGTCTTATGCACAAGCAGCCAAACAAAGGGAAAATATGATTGTTATTAAACCAAAAGATAAAGCAAAGAAAAACAAACATACGAAAGTGGCGCTTAAAAAAGTAATAGAACCAACAGAATGTCAAGTGACAACACTGAAGGAGATTAGCAACGGCGGAATAGTAGTGCAATGCATGAATAAGGAATCATGCGAACTAGTGCAAAAGAAGATTGCGGAACAAATTGGAGATGAATTTTAAATGGAGAAATCTAGAGAAAAGAAAGAGACTGAAATGTTTAAAGTTATTGGTTTAGCAGAGAGACTAAGTAGTGAGCGCTTAGTAGAGTGCATTACAAAGCAAAACCACATATGTGAGGGTAAAGAATTTAAAGTTGTAAAAAATTTTGAAAACTATAGTCGCAGAGAAGAATGTTATAATGCTCTTGTTGAGACTGATATTGAAACGTATGAAAATATAATAAAACAAAAGATAATTAATATAGAGTGGGACTCTTGCATTACTGTTGAGTATGTAAGAGTATTTAGGTGCTTTAAATGCTTGGGATTTAATCACAGGGCCACATATGTGGTTTTAATAAAAAAGCTTGTAGTAACTGTGGAGCAAGTCACGACACCAAAAATTTTTTGTCAAAAGTTCTTAATTGTGTAAATTGTAGCGAATTGGCTCAAAAAAACATATAGATGTGGATGTGCACCACACCGCGTATGATAAAGAATGCCCAGCACTTAAAAGATATCTTGAAAGTAAATCATGATATAGAAAGAAGCAATCAAGAGATAAAAATATAATCTGCCTGTACCTAAATATTAATAGTATTTTGAGTAATAAATATGAATTAGAAAAAGTAATTGAACAAGTAAATCCAGCAATAATATTATGCGCTGAAACATGTACCACAAATCACGTTACGAATCAAGAGCTAACCATACTAGCGTACAAACTAGTGCGGTGTTCTGATATATGTGCATGATTCTATTGAATTTAGTATTAAATATAATAAAGCGTCAGGTAGAAATATATGCTGCATTTTTATAAAATTAAAGCATATTAACCCAAAATGGCAAATCGGTGTAATTTACCACTCACCTAGCACAAGTGATGCGGATTTTATAAATTATTTACGAAACGTTTTAGGCAGTAATTGCGAAATTTCAGAGAGTAATATTGTTGTTGGTGATTTTAACATTAATCTCAATAATACATCAACTTATAGCACTCAACTAATTGAACTGATGAAGTCATACTCGATGCACCAAAAAGTTAACTTTGATACTCGTATAACTTATACATCAAGAACTAAAATAGATTTACTTTTTTCTAACACTGATGATATAGTGTGTGAACAGTTAGATGATCACCAAATTTCTGATCATGAAACAATCCAATTTAAACTTAAAAGTAGCCCTAAATTTACAATGAGAAGCTCAATAAAGATTACTTCCTGGGAAAATTATAATAATGAGGTCCTTATTGATCAGTTACGCCTTTGCGATTTTAGCAACTTTGATACTTTTGATTTGGAAAGTAAGGTGGTGTATATTAATAATAATATTTTGAATGTCATGCGTAGCATTACTTTTGATAAAGAATAAATGGTACGACAGCGAGCTAGCCAATATGAACAGGCAAATGGGATGATGGGATGAATATAGGACCATTAAGACAGAATATAAAAAGCTTATTAAAATAAAAAAAGCCAAGCACATGGAGTATAACATAGATATCAATAGAAACGATAGTAGAGCGATGTGGAAATACTTAAAAAAGGCAATTAGCATGGAAAACGAAAATCCGTCAATTAAAAAAATAGTAATAAATGGTCAATTATATCATAATGAGTCTGATATTGCGAACGAGCTGAATAAATATTTTGTAGATAGCATCACAGACATTTGCAGAAACATTCAAGTAGTTGATAGAGATGTCAACATATTTAATCAGTTAAGTTGTGTTTTTAAGTTTGACCCTGTTAGTACGGTTGACATCGAAGACATTGTAAAAAAGTTCAAATCCAAGCTAGGTGGAAATAAGTTATTATCAGATGGAGTAGTCAAAGATGTTGTACCTTATGTAGGCTTTTTCTATGCTCAAATAGTTAATGAGAGTTTGAGTAGTGGCATAGTTCCTTCCATCTGGAAAACTTCTACTATTGTCCCTATAGAAAAAGTTAAAAATACGATCAAAGCTGAAGAGATACGACCAATAAATACCTTGGCCAGTGACGAAAAAATTTTAGAAGTTGTCGTAAAAAACCAACTGGTGCAATATTTAGAAACCAATGATATACTCTTACCACAGCAATCGGGATTTAGACAAAAGCACTCGTGTGAAACAGCCTTAAACATGGTTTTAGCTGAATGGAAAGAAGAACTTAATAATAAAAAGTCGATCATAGCTGTATTCATCGACCTTAAAAGAGCTTTCGAAACTGTTGATCAAAAAATATTACTCGATAAATTATTAGATATTGGCATTCGAAATGTGGAATTAGATTGGTTTAAAAATTTTTTAACAAATCGAACGCAATCTACGTTATCAGAGAAAGTGGACGTCAAGATTGGCCTACCCCAAGGCTCCGTTCTTGCCCCTATTTTATTCAATATCTACATTAATGATATCAATTCTGTTTTGAAATTTAGTTCTATTAAACTATTTGCTGACGATGCGCTTATTTCAATAAATGGAAAAAACGAGAAGGATATAAGAGAAAAACTCCAGATTGATTTAAATGCTCTTCATATTTGGCTTTGTGCTAATAGGCTTAAAATAAATATCGAGAAAACAAAATATATGGTAATTACAAGAAAAAATATTGCGGATCTTGAACCCATTAAAATAAATAATACCGAAATTGAAAAGTTAATACAATTAAATACCTGGGCATCCGAATAGACAGCAAATTAAAATTTGATTCGCATATTGATTATACAATTAGTAAAATAGCAACAAAACTGTAGTACATGCAGAGAACTTGTAAAAATTTGAGTAGCCACTATAAAGTAAAAGTATACAGATCAATAGTTGAGCCTCATTTTATCTATTGCCCTACAATTTTCTTTATAATGAAAGATTCTCAAATTGAAAAGCTGCAAAAATGCAGAATAAAGCTATGCGCTTTATATTATGCAAACGGTATGATACCCCAATAAAAGATATGCTTATAAGTTTGAATTGGATGAGTGTAAAACAACAAATATTTTTTCATACTATGAAATTTATTTACAACATAAAAAACGGAAATTTACCCGATTATCCGCGAACAAGTATCAAATTTAACTATGAGGTTCATAACCGGGATACAAGACAGCGAAATGATTTTAAGTTACCGAACTATAAAACCGAGTCGGAAAAAAATAGTCTTTTTTACAAGGGGCTAAAATGCTTTAATGAATTGCCAGAAAGTGTTAAAAATTGTGATATTAACCTATTTAGAAAAAGGCTATATGAGTACGCCAAATCTTTAAGTATTAGATAGATTCTATGATTACATGGATTTATGGTACATATTTCCATTTCTATTCAATTAAAGATAATGTAATCTAAAATTTTCTGTTATAATTTAACATATTTATATCTAAAAAAATTGCAATGTAACTTTTTTCTTTTTTACATTTTTTACATTTATTTATTATATGTATATTTATTATAAATAATGTAATAATATTCTTTAAGTGTTGATCTAGGCTCGAAGAGTCGTAATAAATAAATACAATACAATATTAAGGTTTTTCTGCAATCGCTTTTTTACCGATAACTCAGTTATAGATAAATTTACCGAAATATGTCGAAGTACAAATGAAACCTGGGGCCTTCCCCTTTCGTTTGATACCCATATTGTATGGCAAGTTTAAGGTTTTTGGGCAATCACATTTTCACCGATAACTCAGTCATCGATAAATTTATCGAAACCTATCGAAGTCGAAATGAAACTTGCGGCCTTCTCCTTTCGTTTTATACCCATATTATAGGGTAATGTTAAGTTTTTTGGGCAATCCCCGATAACTCAGTTATCGATCAATTTATCGAAATATATCGAAGTCCAAATGAAACATGGAGCTATCCCCTTTCGTTTGATACCCATATTGTAGGGTAATATAGAGGTTATCGGGCTATCGCATTTTGACCGATAACACAGTTATCGATCAATTTATCGAAATATATGGAAGTACAAATAAAATCTGGGGCCTTCCCCTTTCGTTTGATACCCATATTGTATGGCAAGTTTAAGGTTTTTGGGCAATCACATTTTCACCGATAACTTATCATCGATAAATTTATCGAAACCTATCGAAGTCCAAATGAAACCTGGGGCCATCCCCTTTCGTTTGATACCCATATTGTAGGGTAATATTAAGGTTTCCGGGCAATCGCATTTTGACCGATAACTTAGTTATCGATCAATTTATCGAAATATATCGAAGCCAAAATGAAACCTGGGGCCTTCCCCTTTCGTTTGACACCCATATTGTACGATCTTTCTATACCTATATGCGAAATATCATAAGTATAGATTCAATATACTTAGCGTTATATGGAATAAAAAAATTTCGAAAAGTAACGGTCCCGAGCAGGGTCGGAGCCCCCAAAATAAAAATAAAAAAATAGCCTATAGCTCCTTCCAGACTATAACCTGTAGGCGTGCCAAATTTCAACAAAATCCGTCTGGCCATTCTCACGTTTTTAGGGAACAAAAGCAAACGTCTGGACATCCAAACATCGCTACATTCACATTTATAATATTAGTAGGATTATTGCCTACTGAAGAATTTACCAAATTCGAATATTTTGAAAATTTTGAAAAAAGAGTATTGAAAACCGGTTTTCAAAAATTTTCTTTTGCGGTATTCGTTGGTAACGTTAGGGGGCCTTTCAAGAATTCAATTTTGACAAATTGTGCCAGGATGAATGCAAATTCAAATGTTGATTTGATACCATATTGTAGGGTAATATTAAGGTTTTTCTGCAATCGCATTTTTACCGATAACTCAGTTATAGATAATTTTATCGAAATATGTCGAAGTCCAAATGAAAAATGGGTCCATCCCCTTTCGTTTGGCACCCATATTGTACGATCTTTCTATACCTATATGCGAAATATCATAAGTATAGATTCAATATACTTAGAGTTATATGGAACTAGCTGAGCCCGGCAAACGTTGGTTTGCCTTTGTTTTTTTGTTATTGTATACCTAGGATCAATATGAACCTAAGATCATTTTGAGCCTCTGTTAAAAAGAAAACTATGAAAATAAACACCACTAATTTTCTCAATTCATTGTATTTCTTTAAAAAATAACGGTTATATAAAATGATTTAATTAGCCAATAATAAATCCACAGCATATAAACTATTTTTTTCTATAACAAATTATTCAATAGCGAATATGCCCAATAAACAATGAAGTAAGCTAGTTTATTAAACAATGTTTTCCAAGCGTAAAAAGTAAATGTTTTCCAAACGAGTTTGTAACAAAAAAATTTCACAAACGTTTATATATGTTTTTCCAATGGTGTGGTAGCCTTGGAGAACTAACTTGAGGTGAACTCTCAGCGAGGTGAAAAATTTCTCAGTTTTCAAAAATAATGTTTGAAATTTTATATGCTTCATTTATATTCATTTTGTTATATGGGCATCGTGGTGTGACGGTAGTGCAGCTGGCCTACCACACAGAAGGACCTAGGTTCGAACCCCTGTACAGGCAACATGAAAAATTATTTGAAAAGGTTTTTTAAAACGGGTGTCATGAAAGGCTTCTCAGAAAATATGCACAAATTTGCCTTGCAGATGTAGACTGCATAAAAAATTGCACGCAGCACACCAAAAATTGTCCCTTTATTCCTCTTGTACCAAATAAGAATTTATTAAAAAAACAAAAAAATTAAGGAAATGGTCGGGATTCGAACTCGCAACCTTCTGAGCAAAATCCCACAACGTATTCGTTAGGCTATTGGCCCGTTTTCACCGTTGTCGCCCAAATTGGAGTTTAATCAATCAGTTTTCAACAAACCCTTACTGTACATTGAATAAAACGTTTATTAAACATTGTTTTCCAAGCATCAATTCCAATTGATTAAAAAGGGACCACTTTCGTTGAGTGTACAATGTTTTCCAAACGTTTTCCAATGATTATAGTAAACGTTTTCCAAGCTAAAAGATTACAAAAGTAAGTTTATTGTAAGCTTATAGTAAGCGTATTTTGCTTATTGGGTGGTAATATAACACCAGCACATAAACGTTTTTTTAAATTAAAAATTATTCAAAAGCGAAAATATGCTCATTTGATTTAATAGTTTTTTCCCCAATCAAATTTGAAATAAAAATTTGTCAAATGTTAAAATATTTTGATTGAGAGGAAGAGGGGTAGTGAAAGCTTTCTTACCTCGCGGTAATACTAACCAAGGTTTATGATACAAAAGCTACAATAAATAAGAAGTTCTTAATTTTCTTGTCAAAATGATATATTATCAAAAGGATATATTATACTTTTATACGCTACGACATCCGTCAGCGTACCAAAGCACTCCCTGTTGAAACCTTAGTCAACACCTTTCTTTTGGTATCCATATTGTCGAAACCCTTTCTAGGGTCACACATTTTGGTCGATATCTAGGAAAATAGGTCCCATATTGGACTTTGAACCACTTCCTATTAAAACCCTCATCAACCCCTTTCATTTGGTAGATACCATATTGCGCAAACACTTTTTAGAGTCACTGCTAGTCCTCATTTTGGTGAATATCTCGGAAATGGGGTCCCATATGGGACTTTGAACCACTTCCTTTTTAAACTGTCATCAACAGCTTTAATTTGGTACCCATATTGTGTAAAGACTTTTTAGGGTCACACCTGGTCCACATCTTGGTCAATATCTAGGAAACGGGGTCCCATATTGGACTTTGAACCACTTACTATTAAAACCCTCATCAACACCTTTCATTTGGTAGATACCATATTGCGCAAACACTTTTTAGAGTCACACCTGGTCCACATTTTGGTCGATATCTCGGAAACTGGGTCCCATATACGACTTTGAACCACTTCCTGTTAAAACCCCCATTAACACCATTCATTTGGTACCCATATTGAGCAAACACTTTATAGAGTCACGCCTGGTCCACATTTTGGTCGATATCTCGGAAACGGGGTCCCATATGGGACTTTGAACCACTTCCTGTTAAAACCCCCATTAACACCATTCATTTGGTACCCATATTGAGCAAACACTTTATAGAGTCACGCCTGGTCCACATTTTGGTCGATATCTCGGAAACGGGGTCCCATATGGGACTTTGAACCACTTCCTGTTAAAACCCTCATCAACACCTTTTATTCGATACCCATATTGTGTAAACACCTTCTAGGGTCACCCCTGGTCCATATTTTGGTCGATATCTCGGAAAACGGGTTGAATAGGATCTTGAAACTTCATATAAACCATAAATGGACCACTGCCCACGCAGTGTATAAGTTTGGCTGAAATCGCACTACGCGTTTATGAGTAGTTCGGCGACGTAGCTACATATACGGGGACTTATTTTTATACATATAGATATGTCGATATCTCGGAAACGGGAACCACTTCCTCTGTTAAAACCCTCATTAACACCTTTCATTTGGTGCCCATATTGAGCAAACACTTTTTAGAGTCACGCCTGGTCCACATTTTGGTCGATATCTCGGAAACGGGGTCCCATATGGGACTTTGAACCACTTCCTGTTAAAACCCTCATCAACACCTTTCATTTGGTACCCATATTGTGTAAACACTCTTTAGAGTCACGCCTGGTCCACATTTTGGTCGATATCTCGGAAACAGGGTCCCATATGGGACTTTGAACCACTTCCTGTTAAAACCCTCATCAACACCTTTTATTCGATACCCATATTGTGTAAACACCTTCTAGGGTCACCCCTGATCCATATTTTGGTCGATATCTCGGAAAACGGGTCGCATAGGGTCTTGAAACTTCATATAAACCATAAATAGACCACTGCCCACGTAGTGTATAAGTTTGGTTGAAATCGCAACACGCGTTTATGAGTAGTTTGGCGACGTACATATACGGGGACTTATTTTTATATTTTTATTTATTTATTTTTATTTATTTGTTAGGGTACAATTCGTTACACTTATAAGACTATGTCTTTTCACAGTGCATCAGTAGTTTTACAAAACAATGTTTAAAACTTAACAATACTTTAGAACTATCAAAAAACAAAAATAAAGTATTTGGAAGAGAATAGTAAGGAAACAAGAATACAGTATAGAAGGAAATAGGAAAAGAACAATGATAAAAAGAAAAGAAATAAAAAAGAAAAGAAAAAAAAGAAAGATTTAAAATATTGACAACTTGTAGCATTACATATTACCAAAATAGCTGTATAGTTCTGCTTTGTAGTTTCTAACATTTAATCCACCTTTTAACGAATTTGGGATCGAGTTCCAGAGTCTCACAGCGTTAATGAAAAACATTCTAGATGATGTCAAATAAGTGTATCTAGGAACAATTAAACTATAATGCCTACTGGACTTAGAATGTTGTAGCTTCTCATAAAGATACTTTGGGGTTTGCGTCTGCATTAATTTATATATATAGATAAAAAAATTTCGAAAAGTAACGGTCCCGAGCAGGGTCAGAGCCCCCCAAAAAAAAAAAAAAAATAGCCTATAGCTCCTTCCAGACTATAACCTGTAGGCGTGCCAAATTTCAACAAAATCCGTCTGGCCATTCCACGTTTTTAGGGAACAAAAGCAAACGTCTGGACATCCAAACATCCAAACATCGCTACATTCACATTTATAATATTAGTAGGATTATTGCCTACTGAAGAATTTACCAAATTCGAATATTTTGAAAATTTTGAAAAAAGAGTATTGAAAACCGGTTTTACAAAATTTTCTTTTGCGGTATTCGTTGGTAACGTTAGGGGGCCTTTCAAGAATTCAATGTTGACAAATTGTGCCAGGATGAATGCAAATTCAAATGTTGATTTGATACCATATTGTAGGGTAATATTAAGGTTTTTCTGCAATCGCATTTTTACCGATAACTCAGTTATAGATAAATTTATCGAAATATGTCGAAGTCCAAATGAAACCTGGGTCCATCCCCTTTCGTTTGATACCCACATTGTAGGGTAATATTAAGGCTTTTCGGCAATCGCATTTTGACCAATAACTCAGTTGTCGATAAATTTACCGAAATATATCGAAGTACAAATGAAACCTAAGGCCATCCTATACCTATATGCGAAATATCATAAGTATAGGTCAAGTATACTCAGAATTGTATGGGGGAAAAAAATATCAAGAAGTAATGGTCCCTAGAAGCGTCCGAACCCCCAAAATTAATAAAAAATAGCCTATAACTCCTTCCAGACTATAACCTGTATGCGTTCCAAACTTCATCAAAATCCGTCTTGCCATTCTCACGTGATTGAGAAGAACAGAAGCAAACGTCTGGACATCCAAACATCGCTACATTCACATTTATAATATTAGTATGATTATTGCCTACTGAAGAATTTACCAAATTCGAACATTTTGAAAATTCTGAAAAAGAATATTGAAGACTGGTTTTCAAAAATGTTCTTTTGAGGTATTCGTTGGTAACGTTAGGGGGCCTTTCAAGAATTCAATTTTGACAAATTGTGCCAGGATGAATGTAAATTCAAATGTTGATTTGATACCATATTGTAGGGTAATATTAAGGTTTTTCTGCAATCGCATTTTTAACGATAACTCAGTTATAGATAAATTTATCGAAATATGTCGAAGTACAAATGAAACCTGGGGCCTTCCCCTTTCGTTTGATACCCATATTGTAGGGCAAGTTTAAGGTTTTTGGGCAACCACATTTTCACCGATAACTCATCATCGATAAATTTATCGAAACCTATCGAAGTCCAAATGAAACTTGCGGCCTTCTCCTTTCGTTTTATACCCATATTATAGGGTAATGTTAAGTTCTTTTGGGAAATCACCGATAACTCAGTTATCGATCAATTTATCGAAATATATCGAAGAACAAATGAAACATGGAGCTATCGCCTTTCGTTTGATACACATATTTTAGGGTAATATAGAGGTTTTCGGACAATCGCAGTTTGACCGATAACTCAGTTATCGATGAATTTATCGAAATATATCGAACTAAAAATGAAACCTGGGGCCTTCCCCTTTCGTCTGATACCCATATTGTAGGGCAAGTTTAAGGTTTTTGGGCAATCACATTTTCACCGACAACTCATCATCGATAAATTTATCGAAACCTATCGAAGTCCAAATGAAACCTGCGGCGTCCTCCTTTCGTTTTATACCCATATTATAGGGTAATGTTAAGTTTTTTGGACAATCACCGATAACTCAGTTATAGATAAATTTATCGAAATATATCGAAGTCCAAATGAAACCTGGAGCCATCCCCTTTCGTTTGATACCCATATTGTAGGGTAATATTAAGGTTTCCGGGCAATCGCATTTTGACCGATAACTTAGTTATCGATCAATTTATCGAAATATATCGAAGTCCAAATGAAACCTGCGGCCTTCCCCTTTCGGTTGATACCCATATTGTAGAGCAAGTTTAAGGTTTTTGGGAAATAATATTTTCACCGATAACTCAGTCATCGATAAATTTATCGAAACCTATCGAAGTCCAAATGAAACTTGCGGCCTTCTCCTTTCGTTTTATACCCATATTATAGGGTAATGTTAAGTTTTTTGGGCAATCACCGATAACTCAGTTATCGATCAATTTATCGAAATATATCGAAGTCCAAATGAAACATGGAGCTATCCCCTTTCGTTTGATAACCATATTGTAGGGTAATATAGAGGTTTTCGGGCAATCGCATTTTGACCGATAACACAGTTATCGATCAATTTATCGAAATATATCGAAATACAAATAAAACCTGGGGCCTTCCCCTTTCGTTTGATACCCATATTGTATGGAAAGTTTAAGGTTTTTGGGCAATCACATTTTCACCGATAACTCATCATCGATAAATTTATCGAAACCTATCGAAGTCCAAATGAAACCTGGAGCCATCCCCTTTCGTTTGATACCCATATTGTAGGGTAATATTAAGGTTGCCGGGCAATCGCATTTTGACCGATAACTTAGTTATCGATCAATTTATCGAAATATATCGAAGCCAAAACGAAACCTGGGGCCTTCCCCTTTCGTTTGACACCCATATTGTACGATCTTTTCATACCTATATGCGAAATATCATAAGTATAGATTCAATATACTTAGAGTTACATGGAATAAAAAAATTTCGAAAAGTAACGGTCCCGAGCAGGGTCGGAGCCCCCAAAATAAAAAAAAAAAATAGCCTATATCTCCTTCCAGACTATAACCTGTAGGCGTGCCAAATTTCCACAAAATCCGTTTGGCCATTCTCACGTTTTTAGGGAACAAAAGCAAACGTGTGGACATCCAAACATCCAAACATCCAAACATCTAAACATCCAAACATCGCTACATTCACATTTATAATATTAGTAGGATATTAGTAGGATTATTGCCTACTGAAGAATTTACCAAATTCGAATATTTTGAAAATTTTGAAAAAAGAGTATTGAAAACCGGTTTTCAAAAATTTTCTTTTGCGGTATTCGTTGGTAACGTTAGGGGGCCTTTCAAGAATTCAATTTTGACAAATTGTGCCAGGATGAATGCAAATTAAAATGTTGATTTGATACCATATTGTAGGGTAATATTAAGGTTTTTCTGCAATCACATTTTCACCGATAACTCATCATCGATAAATTTAGCGAAACCTATCGAAGTCCAAATGAAACCTGGGGCCATCCCCTTTCGTTTGATACCCATATTGTAGGGTAATATTAAGGCTTTTCGGCAATCGCATTTTGACCAATAACTCAGTTATAGATAAATTTATCGAAATATGTCGAAGTCCAAATGAAACCTGGGTCCATCCCCTTTCGTTTGATACCCACATTGTAGGGTAATATTAAGGCTTTTCGGCAATCGCATTTTGACCAATAACTCAGTTGTCGATAAATTTACCGAAATATATCGAAGTCCAAATGAAACCTGGGGCCTTCCCCTTTCGTTTGACACCCATATTGTACGATCTTTTCATACCTAGCCAGCTCCTGTCCCCTACCATCGGCCTGCAAGCTGGAGTGCCACAGGTCATGGTGACGTTGGAGTAACGCCCGAATGTCGGGGTGGTAATCCCTGGGACAGCAGGTGACAGGAGGTATGTAAATGTTTATGATTTCAAGGTCGACATCGCCTGACCGGACAACCATACCTTGACGTTCTAAGGTGGTGTCCCTCGGGTCGATGTCAGGCTCAAATTGACGATACTGCACAGATTGATGTGTGATGAATGCCAGACCACCCCCAAGCCCTCTCGCACGGTCACAACGGTGTACATTGTACCCGTTGCAGGTCTGAAGAGACGACCTTCCACCGAGCTTTGTCTCCTGAATCGCCGCGATCTTGATGTTGTATCGCTTCATTAAGTTTATCACTTCAACAATTTTACCGGTTAGGCCGTTGCAATTAAATTGCAGGATACCGAAATGCGAAGGGGGAGCAGAGTTGATGCTGGGGGTCAAGGACTGGTGCGTATGCCTAGGTGGTAATAGGCTGGGTCGCGCACTACAGCGCATTCTTGAAGTCGAAGGAATCACGTTACCAGAAGGTAGAGGCGAGTCAGACGACGTTGAAGGTTGCGTAGCTCGACAGCATGGCGCAACGTTCGTATCAGTCCATAGGTTCCTGTTCGCGAGTCGAGAGCATATAAGCAGGTGACATAGGCCAAGGCAGTTATTTCACTTGACTGATGCCAAAGGCGTGTATAATCTTAACCGACAAACAGTGCACGTAGTTTAAGGGACCAGGAGCTGATGGTTGTGGCTTATACTCGTGCTGATGCTGGAAGAAGAGGGGCTGATCGAGGGGGTGGGAGAGAGCGGACGCTCAGCATTGCTAAAATCCGCTTGGGAAGTGCTACGTAGGGAGTATCTGTGAGCGGCCGCTCGGAAGGTCTACTTGCTGATGTGCATTAGTAATGCTGGTCGTGGAGACTGATGTGACAGAGTCAGGCATATGTGGCGGACGTGAACAGGAAGGGGCCACAAAAGTTCTTAGCGGGTCTATGAGTAGAGGGATTTAGTCCGGAGCAACTAGTTAGATGCAACCATCTGTTACAATTAGAGCATTGTACTGAATGTGAACATTTCACATAAATTTTCGTCCAGCATATACAGCAGATCCATTCTCTTGGTCCCGGGTTGGATTCAATACCAGCCCGGAGCAGGAGAGTCTTGAGCAGTCCCGCTGCAAGGAGCTGCTCGGAGGATGACATTGTTGGGGAGGGGCGGGGGGGGATAACTGACGGTTTAGGCAGGGGGGTAGCGAAATAACAACCCTTGGTCTTGGAAACCCCGAGTCATTCCGGTACGTAGAACCGGCTGTCGTGGGAATGACTCTGACTCCTGGGATGCAGTTATTGCCGCAACCATCATCCCCGATATAAAATTAAAGTTTTGCAAGGTCTTACTGGAAAGTGCTTATTCATACACTTTAGGCCACGTTCGGGTCAAAATAAAAGTATACGCGATGGAATTTAAAAATAATACCGTTGAGGGTGAAAATAATTCGCAAGCTTCTATGCGTGCTACTAAACGATTTCTGGAATTCGACAATGACGCTAAAGGCATTTGATTGAATAAAGCCAATCTGTGTATTGTTTATAATAATTTCATTTAGATATAAGTCAATATATAAGCTCACATGGCGGAGCCATATCAACCGAAGTAGATTTCTACGTGAATGATGATAATAGCAACATTGATGCTTTGCGCCGCTTTCCCACAATAAGAAAGATGTTCTTAAAATATAACACAGCTCTTCCATCCTCTGCGCCAGTGGAAAGACTATTTTCCTTTGCAGGAATTGTTAATAGATCTACGAGGCAAAATCTTAATGACTCTAATTTTGGAATGCTGGTGTTAAAGAAGGCAAATAAAAATTTAAAAAACTAGAACTTCAAACATATACATACTTATATGCTTACTTATTTGATGCATTTATTTATTTACATGAAACATAATTATAAACTATTATATCTGTGGTCATAAGCGATGCTAACCAGCCTTAATAGGGCATTGCGGATCTCTGTCCGGGTGGACCTTTCCCTTTCTCCGCTTTGGTTTGAACTATGGAAGAAGAAAATAAAAATAAAACTAAAATAAACAGGGAGGGCGGCTCTCCTCTTAAGAAGCCGGCAGGAGCTTGCTCCGCTCAGCGGGGTCTTAAAATAGCCGAGAGGACTCCTCGAGTGGTCCGAGGGCCGGTACTTCTCATGGAGGGGGTACTGACCAGAAGGCCTCCTTTGAAGAAGGCCGCCCTTCCCTTTGCTTCCACCAGTGGATCTGCCACCCAGCGACTAGCGTCTGGTGGGTCGGCTGCTGGGGGTCTAAGGGATGTGGAGGGGTCAGCTATGGGGTCAAGGACCAAGCAAATCAGGGCAGGGCTGAGAGTAAATCCGGCCCTGGTAGTCCGAAGGTTGGTACCTCTCGGAGAGAGGCCACTGACCTGGCGGCCCTCAGGGCAGTTTCCGCTCATCCCATAGCCTCCACTAGCAGGGCTGCCACTCAGCGACAAGCGTCTGGTGGCTGCTTCTAGGGCTGGGGGACATAAAAAGCCCAAATATCAAGACAGGCGTTGGGAAGCCCGGATTCTGCGTAGGAACGCCACCTCACCGATAAGGAAGGGGGAAGCGCTTGCAGAGCAGGACTTCCGAACGGGCCACGGCTTTAAAAACGTTAGCCTAAAGGTCTACAAGGCCGATGTGGAAGCCCTTGTTAGCCTCGAATCTCAAACGGAGGCGGTTGTTGTTGTTGTTGTTGTTTTAACAACAAAATCACTCCCCGAAGGTTTTATGGATTGTTGTCGAAATAACAGTCCTTGGCCCTTGCGGTACTGTCCGACTGTCGTGGTAGCGATTTGGTAAGAGCAGTGGAACCTTCTAGGTCATGTTATCCCTCCTTCCGAAAGCAAAGAAGAGAGGCGGCCGAACCCCCCGTTGAAGATGAGATGTAGAGCGCGAGTAAATTGTGATGCGGGTCCTCCAGATTAACCTGCATCACTGCAAAGCAGCGTCAGCTGCACTTCTGCTGCACCTGTCCTTAGGGGCGGTGGACATCATTTTAGTCCAGCAGCCCTGGATCACTGGCAATAGGATCTGTGGTTTGCGGACACCAGCGTTCAAGCTCTACAGCGCTAAAGATAAGGGTAGGCCTCGCACTTGTATACTAGCTAAGTCTACTCTTAATGTTTTTCTTCTACCCAATTTTAATGATGGGGATCTGACAGCGGCCAGCGTCGAGGTGCTGGGTAGAAGACTCATGTTCGCCTCCTTCTACTTAGCACATGATCACCAAGGCTCACTACCACCTGTTAATTTGAAGAAGTTCGTGAGCACAGCAAATCCACGAACTTAATACTTGGAGGCGATGCCAACGCTCACCATGCCCAGTGGGGCAGCATTGACACAAATGATCGGGGTGAGTCCTTATATAACTATCTTTTAGGTACTAATCGAAGTGTATGTAACAGGGGAAGTGACCCCACTTTCACCGCTACGAAGTCCTCGACTTAACCCTGGTCACCGACTCTTTCAGTAACAAGATAGTTTCTTGGAGAGTTCTAAAGGAGCACTCCTTTTCTGACCATAGGTATATTAGTTTCTCTATATCAGATGCGTATACGGGCCCTAAGTATATTAAAAATTTTAGAAGCACAAACTGGGGCTACTACATGCAGGGCATGTGTTCGGTATGGTGGGGTTCAGTCTGGACAAATAGGAGTTCAGCCTATTGCAATATCCAGACCGAAGTTGAGCCAGCATGACTCTAGTCTCCCTCGGAAGGACACGTTCTTCCTCAGCAAGAACGGGTGGTTGGGCACCGATAACGGGGTTCACAGGCCGGGATCTGAGGGATCTGTCCACCGACTCAGTGTGGAGGTCCTTTAGGGCCCGCCTATGGTCCCGCAGATCAAACTGCAACGAGATGTGATGCCGGATCTCATCATAATGCTTTCGGAGATGTTTCCTTATGTCTCTGTGGGGCGGAGTTTCATCCAATAGCTGTTGATTTGGATGACTGGGTCTATGGCAGTTCAAAAGGAACTGCCTACTTAAAAGTTCCGCATGCTCGCGAACGTTGAGCATTTTAGCCTCTTGGTGAAGGTGAGACTCAGGAGACATAAGCAAACAGCCTGTCGCGGTTCTGATTGCGGTGTTTTGGCAGACCTGCAATTTCCTCCAGTTGGTGTCGTGAAGTTTTGGCGACCATATGGGCGCAGCATAATCAATAACCGGTCGGCCAATAGCCTTATAGGTGACCAGCAACGTTTCTTTGTCTTTGCCCCAAGTACTGCCGGCCAGTGACTTGAGGATCTTGTTGCGGCTTTGTACCTTTGAAGCTATTGCGGTGGCATGATTAGCGAAGGTGAGGCTATTGTCGAATGTGACCCCTAGAATTTTGGGGTGGTTGACTGTAGGTAGTGGAACACCATCTACGTGGACATTCAATTCCTTCCCCATCTGCGCATTCCACGTGGTGAAAAGGGTCGTCGTAGATTTAGTCGGGGACAGGGTCAGGTTCCGCTTTGTGAAGAAGCTGGAAAGATCGTGCAGGTAGTCGTTCAGTCTAGTACATAGTTCGTCCGTGGAAGGTCCTTTGCCCGTGGCCATCACGGTGCAGTCGTCAGCGTACGAAACGATGGAGACCCCCTCTGGTGGAGGAGGGAGGCTCGAGATGTAGAAGTTAAACAGAAGGGGTGAAAGGACACCACCCTGCGGAACCCCTTGTCTAGTTCTTCTAGGTCTACATCTCTCGTTTCGAAACTGCAATGACGCCAGCCGACCGTTTAAATAGTTGGCAGTCCATCGTTTTAGGCCGGCAGGAAGCGGTGTCTCCTCCAGGTCTTTAAGGAGTGTGGCGTGGTTGACTGTGTCGAAGGCTTTCGACAGGTCGAGCGCCACGAGAACCGTCCTGTGGCTTGGTTGGTGTTGGTTCAAACCGAAGTTAATCTGCGTCGTGATGGCGTTCAATGCCGATGTTGTGCTGTGATTTTTACGGAAGCCACGTTGATGATTGGCCAGCTGCAGGTTTGCAGTATAGTATGGGAGCAAGACAGCCTCTAACAACTTCACTACAGGCGAGAGGAGAGATATCGGACGATAAGAATATCCTTGGTTCGCCGGCTTCCCAATATAGGAGGGGGACCACAGTCGCGTGTTTCCAGATATCTGGTATGACGAAAGTGGTCAGTGAGAGGTTGAATAGAGCCGCCAAGTACTTGTGCCCCTCGTGGCCGAGGTGTTTCAGACTCTTCATGGTAACTCCGTCGGGTCCGAGTGATCTGGATGGATTCGCCTTCCTTATAGCTTCCTTGACCTCTGCGACGGAGACGACAATGGGCGCGGCTGTATGTTTGTGTTTGGGCGCACGTCGAATGGCTTTCCTCTTAGCCCTATCCGCAGGAGAATGCAGTATAAATTGCCGGCAGAATGCGCTCGCGCATTTCCTGGGGTCGATTTGACGCAATCGCCGAAAGCAATGGCGACCTTGTCATTTTATTTGGTCGGGTTGGATAGGGCCTTGACTGTTGACCATAGTTTGCCGACACCGCCGGAGAGGTTGCATGACTCTAGGTGTTCCTTCCGCTTTTTCAATTTATGGTCATTGACAGTCCGACTGATTTCTGGGTTGAGATCCTTTATTCTTGGATATGCGGGGTTCAAGGGTCTCACTTGGTCACGTTCTCCTGCCATTGCCGCTGCTTCCGCAGGGAAATTCGGTCGAATTTCCGGGATTCTGCCAGCAGGAATGAAGCGGCCGGAGGCTGAATCGATGACTTTGCGAAACTCTTTCTCACCTTTGCATACGTCCGTCGGTGTGGGTAGGTCAGCGAAGGAGTGCTCTGTAAAGTTCGTGAAGCGGTCCCAGTCAACTTTACTAAAGTTAATGTACGTTCGTTTTTCTGTCGTTATGAAGTCGGACGGTCGTTCGATGTTTAGTAGGATGGGTAGGTGGTCTGATGCCAGTGTAAGCATAGGTTGCCAGTTAACGTGGTTGATAAGGCCCGCACTTGAAATGGAGATGTCTGGCGAGCTGTGGCAGTTACCTGCCACCCTAGTGGGGGCATCTCCATTCAATGTACAGAATGCCGAGTTGTCTATTTGTTCTGCGAGTGCGTGCCCTCTGTTATCTGCTGGCAAGTTGGAGTGCCAGAGATCGTGATGTGCGTTGAAATCACCTAGGATGAGGCAGTTATCGCCCCTTAGCAACGCACTAATATCAGGGCGATAGTCGCGGGGACAGCACGTAACAGGGGGAATGTATATATTTATCACTCGCAGGTCGACGTCGCCTGTCCGGACTGCTATGCTCTGGCATTCAAGGGTAGAGTCCCTGGGGTCAACGTCCGGTGTGATGAATGCAAGGCCGCCCCCATGACCGCTGGGACGGTCTTTCCTATGCACATTGTACCCATCTCGAGTACGTAAGTCCGAGTTAGCGTTCAGTTTGGTCTCCTGAATGGCGGCCAGTTTAACGTTGTTCGACTTCATAAAGTCTGTTATCTACGCGATCTTTCCAGCTAATCCGTTGCAGTTCAGCTGTAGGACTTTGAAGTGTGTCGGGAGGGAGGGTGAAGGCATGCTGGGCGTAAGGGACGGATGTGGTTGCCTGGATGGAGGTAGGCTTAGTCCCAAGCTGTGACGCAGTCTAGGATTCAGCGTGCCTTGGCCGATGTTGTGTGGCGTGGAGGGCGGCTGAGTACTGCAGCAAGGGGCTATAAATGCATCCGTCCAAAGGTTCCTGTTTGCAAGCCCAGAGCACATATGGATGTGGCACAGGCCAAGGCAGTTATTGCACTTAACCGATGCCGCAGGCGTATATAATCTTTGCCGACAAACAGTGCATGTGGTGAAAGGTACGAGGAGGTTATGTTCCTGATCCAAGTGCATGCTGGAAGTAGGGGGGGACGAGAGTGGGGACTGAGGTGAGGCGGGAGCAGCAAGGCTGCTGGTCGTGGCGACCGGTGATGGTAAGCGCGGTGTGGGTACGCCGGAGCGACAAGAACCGCGGGACGCACTTGCGCGCGAACAACATGGTGCCTCAAAAGTACTGAAAAAAGTACGGGTTCTGGGGATGGCAGGGTTAAGCCCTGAGCATCCATATCTATGCAACCATCTCTTGCATTTACTGCATTGAACGGAATGTGAACGTTTGACATATATTTTCTTCCAGCAGACGCAGCAGATCCAGTCTCTTGGTCCGGGGTTGGATTCGATACCAGCCCGTAACAAGAGACATTGGAGCAACCCTGCTGCAAGGGATTGCTTCGAGGATGACAATTTAGGAGTGGGACTGGACAAATTGGGCAGGGTTACACTGAAATAACAGCCTTTGGCCGGGTAAAACCCGGGTCATTCCGGTACGTAGAACCGGCTGTTGTGGGAATGAGGAAGGTTCTATCGAAATCCCCAACTCAGCTAAGCTACGTCCAAAAACCCGATGGGCAGTGGACGAACTCCACTGCGGAAACCATACGCTTCAAAACGTACAGTTTGGTATGAATCCGTTATCATTGACAAAATAATGTTTTCCGGATGGCAATAATAAGCAGCAAATACATTTCCATGCAAACAATTACGCCAGTCTTATAGCCTGTGTTAGCTGCGGTACCATCACAATTGATAGCGACTAAATGGCTCAACGAAACATTTTGATCATTTAAAAAACTTACTACGGATTGCTGAATTCCCTCTCCAGTGCTTAAAATGGGTGTGGATATCCAATAAATTTGGATTCTGGCTCCTTTACTAGCGTTATATGTTCTTCCACTGATCTACTTAATCGCTTTTTTTTTTATTAATTTCAGTATTCTTAAGGGTAAGGTCTCTTTTTCCATCAAGGAAATACCTTGCAGAAAAGAGTTTTCTTTCACCGAAGCTTGGGCTTCTTTGCGAAATTTTAAACGCTATCTAGAAATTTTATTTTTGTCTAGAATAATATTATCAATGTAAGATATAATTTTTTTTGAAATATCCTGGTCAAAATCTTTATTAACTTTAGCGGCTATAGAAATACGCAAATCTTGGATAAGAGTGGTCGCGAGTAGTGCTCCAAAGCGGTCCGAAGTATCAGTGCGATCTAAGGCCATGGCGTAGTTTAGCAAAGATATGTCGCACACATTCAGCGATGGCCCAGGACGCTCGGCTTCAAAATCTTCGGAGTTGGGAACGTACCCATCCGAGATTACTGACGGGTTAACACATTCAGTAATGGTATCAGATTCCAGTTCGCAAACACTTGTTGCTTCTCCTTCTAGAGAATCAATTTGTTTCAATCTTGCACTGCACTGATCTACTACAAAATGCTTTGCTGTGTGTGAGGTTTTACGACCAGCAGAACAATTACAACTCCCAATATCCCCAATACTACACCTGCACTTCGAAATTCGAAACATATTGTTCGATTCGTCCTTTTTAAATCGTATTGGATGTCTGATAACATCACGATACGTTTTTATAATATTTGTAAGTTTTGCAAGCTCGAGACCAGAGAAAACAATAATTCGTAATGAATTTTAATTGTCAGTTTTTTGGGAAAAATTGATAATTGGAGAAAAATTACAAAGCAAAAATCAATAGCGATGGATAGGATTACATGTTTCAGAGTTTCCAGGCTCATCATCAGACCCCTTTTCGGACACTGGGATGCGAACCAGATAACAGGAATTACTGTTCGATGCCACAATTTTAATATTTCGGCTGCCACAATTCCCGCATAACTTGAAAGCTTAAGGTTTTTTTGTTTTTTTTGATACCATAGTTCTTTAAAAAGAGTAAATACTAAACTGTGTCGCACTCCGTTGGTAACACTGATTTATTTAAATAACGTTTTTTAATAAACATGCTTCAATTTTATCGTGTGTCACAAAATTTAATAATGCACCAACTTTCTTTTTGTTTTACACAGAAATAACAAAAAAAAAAACAAGCTTTAACTGTAAATTGACTGTAACTTTTTTGTTTATTAGAATTTTTTGTTACTTCAAAGGCGAGAATTGCATAGCTGACTGAGTGGTTTATTATTATGAAGAGAAAAGTTTTATATAGGGGGGTAGAAATCGAGTTACGCGGTCTAACTCGGTTTGGGGTCTGTTTTGAGTAAAAGGACATTCAGGAGATATGTGGTACTAAAAAATACCTATTCAACGATATATCAAACTTTGCAATCGGAATATAAATAAAAAAGTTGTGAATAAAAATCGATTTTGGCTGTTTTTAGGACTCTCGCAGGACGAAAATTTTTATCATCCCAAATTCACCGCAGGGTCATCTTTCATCCTAGGGGGGGTAATTGCAAACTTTTTCTCCGACCCGGTCTACTGTACACCAATGAACGTTTTCGATAAAAACTATGTAGTAAGGTAAATGTCCATAATTTCGTGGTACTAAGGAATTTTCTGACTTTCTACCTCTCTTAAGTAAAAACGGATGAAGGAAAACTAAAAAAGTAAATTTTTCCCATTGAATTGATCTATTAAGATAGATTTCCACTTAATTTCAAACAAAACTAACAAATGTTTTTTTTTTATATAAATAAAGATGTGTGAGTACCTCAAATGTCCCTAATTTCGTGGCAAAAATTTTCTGATGTACCTAACTTCGTGGTAAAGTGTCCCTAACTTCGTGGTATTTGGTTAAACTCTAATTTTGTGGAAAATAAAAGTTATTTTCAACGCAAATTCCTAAAGATACACAAATTTATTTATTAAAATTTATGTTCAAAAATTTTAAATTTTAAATAATTTTTTTTTTTGTTATTGTATTTATGAAAAGAAAGCGTTTTAAGACCAAGTAAGTAAGTAAAAAATTACTTGTAAGCAGACCTGTTAAATTTGATTAGAACTTAGTAATCAATTGATTAGACGGATTTTTTAATTGTTAATGATTATTTCAATTGGTTTTCGAGAAAAGGCAATTAGTAATTGATTACGATTGAAAAAAAAAACCAATCAAACTGATGTAATTTGTTACTTTTCTCAAAATTACTTTTATTTATTATTACTAAAAATGTTTTTTTTTAATTTTTGTGTTTTTTGGTCTTTTAAGTTTTACAACAAAAATAAACAATAAAAAAAAATTTATGCAATTGATGTAACTTTTTTTTTTATAATTTCATAATATTTTTTTTTTTTTAATTTTTTTGGTGTGTTTTTAATATTTTTTGTATTTTTAATTTTTAAATTTTTTTAAATTTAATTTGGTTTTTTTATTCTTTTTTTTTATTTTTGATTTCTTGTTAACAATGTATGTAAATGCGCAGTATACCACGAAATTAGGGGGCATGCGATAAAATTGATGTACGTAATTTCGTGGTATCGCTTTAAGCGGTAATCTGAGTTTTATATTTAAATTTTTTTGTTTATTATCGCTATTCATTCATAACAAAAGCAAAAAAGTATAAATCTTGACATATTTTTTTAAATTAAATGAAAAATTATTGAATAAACAAAAGTTCTATAATGCCATTATTTCGTTAAAATGTTGTGCTTCGCAGAGCTTTTCGATTAAAATATTGACGAATGGGTTAATAAAAGTGTACCACGAAATTACGTCAAAATCTTCCTCAGGGGTTTCTTTAATAATTAAAATACTTAAAATAATAGGGTATCTTATGAAATGAGAAAGAAAATAAGGAAAACATAAAGTATTATATTCCCATAATTTCGTGGGTACCACGAAATTAGGTACATCACAAAAAACATGTGTCCCTAATTTCGTGGTATTTAAATATTAAATAAAATGTAAATGAAAAGTTATTGAAATAAGTTTTGCAGTAATAAAAACGTTTAAGAAATGTTAAATAAAACCAAAAAAATTATCATAAAAAAAAAAAATGTAATGATACAATTTTTACAGGCTTAACAAAATCGACTGGTCTCCTTAACAGTTTCCTTAAGAGGCCTCCCTACAAAAGGCTCATTTTCTGAGCTTCCAACTTTATAATGCTTGTTATTTAATAGGTTTAATTTTAAAAAATTTGTAAAATATCCATTATTACACCCGAAAAGTTAATCTTTATTATGAAATTTTCAGTTTAAAAAAAAACTCCCCAAATTCCTTGTTTGAAAGAAAAAATCGAAATACCACGAAATAACGTACTACCACGAAATTATGGACATTTACCTTATATATACCATCGCGATAAGCCTGGAACACCAGGCAACATACAGTTCCGGGTGCCACCAACATTTTCACGGATGGTTCTAAGCTGGACAGGAAGGAGGGGGCAGGCTTCTTTTCGCCGGATCTGGGCTTATAGGTCTCTTTCCGCCTTCCTGATCACTGTAGTGTGTACGAAGCAGAAATTCTGGCTATACACAGGGCTGTGAATCACCCCGGGTCTATGCATAAGGATGGCAAACGGGTTTTTATTTTCTCAGACAGCCAGACCGCGTTCAAGGCCCTGGACTTATTCGTCGACAACACAAAGTCGGTCACTGAATGCCGCAGATCTCTTAAGTACCGCAGCACTTCAGTATCAGCCTTATTTGGGTACCTGGGCACAGGGATATTGAAGGCAACTGCAAAGCAGACGAGTTGACCAGAAGAGGCACCACCGACCACATCCTTCCAGAATATGATTCGGTAGGCATACCTATGGCCACTTCCAAGCTTCGTATGAACGCAAGCACTATCAGAAAGGCAAATGAACTAGGGTCAGTCATCCCATCGTGTGAGACGTCCAGGCTAACGGGGCCCTCTTATGACAAGGGGCGTACAAAGGCTCTTCTGACTCTACATAAATCAGCATTATCAACCCTAGTTAGGGTCCTGACAGGGCACTGCTTAATAGGCACGCACGGTGCGGGGTAGCGACCTTCGATTACTGTCCAGCTCCTCCTCTGCCAGTGTCCAGCACTTAGCAGGCGTAGGTTGGCCATCATGGGCAAACCTCTCCTACTTGACCTTTCCGAGGTCTCTAGTTTTAAAGTAAAAGCTGTAGTGAAATTCATTGATTCCACGAAGTGGTTCGGCCCGTTTTAGGCAGGGAAAGGGTCCTTTTTCGGGACCGTGTGGGATTGGGCCCTTTGGTGGCCTAAGTATTGAGCAGTTACCTTGTGGTTTCGGCTCAGCCCATGCAACCTAACCTAACCTAAGTCTCTTATATTTATCTCCTTATACTGTACTTTCCTATCATAACAAATTTTTTGTTTTTCCTTACCTTCTTTTACTAATTTATAAGCTCTTTGTTGAGCTACTTGTAGTCTGTATTTGATTTCTTTGTCATATGCCTCATAGTTATATAATGGGCTGATTGTATTTTCTTTTTAGTTAAAATGATGGACTTTTCATCGAAAATAAAAATGTTAAAGGTCTATGATCAGTTTTTACTGTAAATCGTCTGCCATAAAAGTATGGTCGGAAATATGTAATAGCCAAGTGAATAGCCGTTAATTCTTTTTCTATTGTAGCTTTATTTGTTCCACCTTTTGTGAAAGATCTTGAAGCATAGGCAATTGGTAACTGTTTTCCTTAATATTATTGACTCAAGACTGCTCCCCAAGCAAACCCACTTAAGTCTGTTGTTATACAAAATTCTCTAGTGAAATCGGGATATTGGAGTATATTAGGGCTAATCAGGGCTGTCATGGAATCCAAGTCGGTTTTGCATTTTATCAGAATTGCAAATCAATATTGATTTCATTTGGTGTCATGAAACCGTGTCGGTTTTGTTATTTTCGAATGCAAACAAAATCGAATCAGCTGCTTTGTGTGGATCGCAAATTTTATTTTCGCTTTTTTGACAAAAATTGGTGAAATTCCATTGCTTTCTTCAATAAAATATACAAATTGAATAGAAATAAAAGTATATGAGTAAAAAATGGAATCTGCAGTTGCAGCGTTCATGTTGATGGAAGAAGGAAGTTGCGGGAAGGTCAAAATGAAAATTTTGAGGGATTGCAGCAACCCGCTTGATCTGCCGGAGACAGCGTAAGTAGATTTATTGCAAGGTGCGCTTGTAAATACTTATATGATATTTGCAGGTTCAAAGCGTGTTATAGGCTAAATAAAGAGGCTTTCCAAATGGTACTTGACACTATTGGCGGACACTTGGCACGATCTCAAGTTCCACCAGGACTGCAGCTAGCAGCTACGTAGCGATTTTTATATTTTCCCCAAGTACGAATAAAAATATGAGCCTCATTAATATTTATTTTTATTTAAAACCATCATTTACTTTCTATCTGCAATTGAAAAAAAAGCAAATCCAATAGCTGCCAGCTGCTTGGTTTATTTCCAATAGCAAATCCGATATTATCGGTTTCTGTGACACCTAAAACCGACATAATTCCGATTCGAACATGAAACCGATAACATTGGATTTCATGACATCAAAGCAATTTTTCCGTCGGTTTTAAATCCAATTCCAACAACTATTGGATTCCATGACAGGGGTGAATAAGAGCATTTGTTAAGTAACTAAATGATTTTTCGCAATCTTTTGTCCAATCAAAAATCACATTTTTCTTGCAGAGTCTTGTTAATGTTCTGGAATATTCTGCAAAGTTTGGAATAAATCTTCTATAGTTATTGCAAAATGTGACAAATCTTTTTGCTTCATCTGCAGTTTTAGGCGTAGGATAGTTTTGAACAGTTTTAAATTTGGATGGATCTGGTAAAATACCAGCACTAGTGCATTTATATTCAAGATACGTTACTTCTTGGCTGAAAAATAAGCATTTATCTGGGTGGAATTTTAAATTATATTTTCTACATGTTGCGAAGACATCTCTCAGATTTTTTATCATATGGTTTTCTGAACACCCTAATACGACTTAATCAAATCAATCTATATACAAAAATGCTTGTGATGGGTTTAAACCTGCAAAAGCTAATGTCATTATTCTTTGGAATGAGTTTGGTGCTACTTTATGGTCATAAGGCAATCTTTTAAAGCGATATGTGCCGTTATCGGCTGTAAATGACGTAAATGCCATTATTTCGTTAAAATGTTGTGCTTCGCAGAGCTTTTCGATTAAAATATTGACGAATGGGTTAATAAAAGTGTACCACGAAATTACGTCAAAATCTTCCTCAGGGGTTTCTTTAATAATTAAAATACTTAAAATAATAGGGTATCTTATGAAATGAGAAAGAAAATAAGGAAAACATAAAGTATTATATTCCCATAATTTCGTGGGTACCACGAAATTAGGTACATCACAAAAAACATGTGTCCCTAATTTCGTGGTATTTAAATATTAAATAAAATGTAAATGAAAAGTTATTGAAATAAGTTTTGCAGTAATAAAAACGTTTAAGAAATGTTAAATAAAACCAAAAAAATTATCATAAAAAAAAAAAATGTAATGATACAATTTTTACAGGCTTAACAAAATCGACTGGTCTCCTTAACAGTTTCCTTAAGAGGCCTCCCTACAAAAGGCTCATTTTCTGAGCTTCCAACTTTATAATGCTTGTTATTTAATAGGTTTAATTTTAAAAAATTTGTAAAATATCCATTATTACACCCGAAAAGTTAATCTTTATTATGAAATTTTCAGTTTAAAAAAAAACTCCCCAAATTCCTTGTTTGAAAGAAAAAATCGAAATACCACGAAATAACGTACTACCACGAAATTATGGACATTTACCTTATATATACCATCGCGATAAGCCTGGAACACCAGGCAACATACAGTTCCGGGTGCCACCAACATTTTCACGGATGGTTCTAAGCTGGACAGGAAGGAGGGGGCAGGCTTCTTTTCGCCGGATCTGGGCTTATAGGTCTCTTTCCGCCTTCCTGATCACTGTAGTGTGTACGAAGCAGAAATTCTGGCTATACACAGGGCTGTGAATCACCCCGGGTCTATGCATAAGGATGGCAAACGGGTTTTTATTTTCTCAGACAGCCAGACCGCGTTCAAGGCCCTGGACTTATTCGTCGACAACACAAAGTCGGTCACTGAATGCCGCAGATCTCTTAAGTACCGCAGCACTTCAGTATCAGCCTTATTTGGGTACCTGGGCACAGGGATATTGAAGGCAACTGCAAAGCAGACGAGTTGGCCAGAAGAGGCACCACCGACCACATCCTTCCAGAATATGATTCGGTAGGCATACCTATGGCCACTTCCAAGCTTCGTATGAACGCAAGCACTATCAGAAAGGCAAATGAACTAGGGTCAGTCATCCCATCGTGTGAGACGTCCAGGCTAACGGGGCCCTCTTATGACAAGGGGCGTACAAAGGCTCTTCTGACTCTACATAAATCAGCATTATCAACCCTAGTTAGGGTCCTGACAGGGCACTGCTTAATAGGCACGCACGGTGCGGGGTAGCGACCTTCGATTACTGTCCAGCTCCTCCTCTGCCAGTGTCCAGCACTTAGCAGGCGTAGGTTGGCCATCATGGGCAAACCTCTCCTACTTGACCTTTCCGAGGTCTCTAGTTTTAAAGTAAAAGCTGTAGTGAAATTCATTGATTCCACGAAGTGGTTCGGCCCGTTTTAGGCAGGGAAAGGGTCCTTTTTCGGGACCGTGTGGGATTGGGCCCTTTGGTGGCCTAAGTATTGAGCAGTTACCTTGTGGTTTCGGCTCAGCCCATGCAACCTAACCTAACCTAAGTCTCTTATATTTATCTCCTTATACTGTACTTTCCTATCATAACAAATTTTTTGTTTTTCCTTACCTTCTTTTACTAATTTATAAGCTCTTTGTTGAGCTACTTGTAGTCTGTATTTGATTTCTTTGTCATATGCCTCATAGTTATATAATGGGCTGATTGTATTTTCTTTTTAGTTAAAATGATGGACTTTTCATCGAAAATAAAAATGTTAAAGGTCTATGATCAGTTTTTACTGTAAATCGTCTGCCATAAAAGTATGGTCCGAAATATGTAATAGCCAAGTGAATAGCCGTTAATTCTTTTTCTATTGTAGCTTTATTTGTTCCACCTTTTGTGAAAGATCTTGAAGCATAGGCAATTGGTAACTGTTTTCCTTAATATTATTGACTCAAGACTGCTCCCCAAGCAAACCCACTTAAGTCTGTTGTTATACAAAATTCTCTAGTGAAATCGGGATATTGGAGTATATTAGGGCTAATCAGGGCTGTCATGGAATCCAAGTCGGTTTTGCATTTTATCAGAATTGCAAATCAATATTGATTTCATTTGGTGTCATGAAACCGTGTCGGTTTTGTTATTTTCGAATGCAAACAAAATCGAATCAGCTGCTTTGTGTGGATCGCAAATTTTATTTTCGCTTTTTTGACAAAAATTGGTGAAATTCCATTGCTTTCTTCAATAAAATATACAAATTGAATAGAAATAAAAGTATATGAGTAAAAAATGGAATCTGCAGTTGCAGCGTTCATGTTGATGGAAGAAGGAAGTTGCGGGAAGGTCAAAATGAAAATTTTGAGGGATTGCAGCAACCCGCTTGATCTGCCGGAGACAGCGTAAGTAGATTTATTGCAAGGTGCGCTTGTAAATACTTATATGATATTTGCAGGTTCAAAGCGTGTTATAGGCTAAATAAAGAGGCTTTCCAAATGGTACTTGACACTATTGGCGGACACTTGGCACGATCTCAAGTTCCACCAGGACTGCAGCTAGCAGCTACGTAGCGATTTTTATATTTTCCCCAAGTACGAATAAAAATATGAGCCTCATTAATATTTATTTTTATTTAAAACCATCATTTACTTTCTATCTGCAATTGAAAAAAAAGCAAATCCAATAGCTGCCAGCTGCTTGGTTTATTTCCAATAGCAAATCCGATATTATCGGTTTCTGTGACACCTAAAACCGACATAATTCCGATTCGAACATGAAACCGATAACATTGGATTTCATGACATCAAAGCAATTTTTCCGTCGGTTTTAAATCCAATTCCAACAACTATTGGATTCCATGACAGGGGTGAATAAGAGCATTTGTTAAGTAACTAAATGATTTTTCGCAATCTTTTGTCCAATCAAAAATCACATTTTTCTTGCAGAGTCTTGTTAATGTTCTGGAATATTCTGCAAAGTTTGGAATAAATCTTCTATAGTTATTGCAAAATGTGACAAATCTTTTTGCTTCATCTGCAGTTTTAGGCGTAGGATAGTTTTGAACAGTTTTAAATTTGGATGGATCTGGTAAAATACCAGCACTAGTGCATTTATATTCAAGATACGTTACTTCTTGGCTGAAAAATAAGCATTTATCTGGGTGGAATTTTAAATTATATTTTCTACATGTTGCGAAGACATCTCTCAGATTTTTTATCATATGGTTTTCTGAACACCCTAATACGACTTAATCAAATCAATCTATATACAAAAATGCTTGTGATGGGTTTAAACCTGCAAAAGCTAATGTCATTATTCTTTGGAATGAGTTTGGTGCTACTTTATGGTCATAAGGCAATCTTTTAAAGCGATATGTGCCGTTATCGGCTGTAAATGACGTAATGTGTCTTGATTCTGGACTTAATTCTATCTGGTGAAATCCAGATATTAAATCTAAACATGAAAAATATTTAGCTCTACCTAGTTGGTCTAGAATATCGTCTATTCTTGGTAACGGAAATTTATCTGCCGTTAATTTTTTATTTAGCTGTCTGTTATCAATAACTAGTCTAAATCTTTTTTCTTTATTACCAGGGAGTGAATTCTTGGGAACTAGGAGAATTGGACTATTATATTTTGAAATTGAAGGTTTTACTATATCATCTTGAATTAATTTGCTGACTTGTTTGTTATTTTCGCCTTTATGTGCTTCTGGGAGTCTATAATTTTTTATATAAACAGGACTATCATCCTTCATATGTAACTTTTGTTTGTAAAAATTGTTAGTTGTAATCGGTTCTGATTGTAATGAAAATATGTCGATAAATTCTGAGCATAACGCGTTAAGCGATTAGTTAGCGCGAATGCTGGAAAATTTTTATTCAATCTTTCTAATTTTTCTTTACTATTAATATCATTCTTATAATTGTGTAATTGTCTAAGTTCTCATAATTTATATTACAATATTTGATTACTGCATTGTTATTTGTTGTATTTATGATTCTTACAAATGAATGATGAGAATTTACTATAGTGTTTGCAAAAAAAAAAAATTATTTTTCCTATTTCTTGTTGTGGTATTAATAATTCGGGATTTTGATTTTCTATGTATATTTGTCTAATGAATTCCGATCTAGCGGGTACTGTAATGCTATTTATAGCCGGTTTATTTGTCATCTCAATGACTATATTGTCTTTGTAGTGATTTGGGCGTAACATTAGATTGTCCCCATTTCTATTATAATCCAAAATGCAATTCCTAAAATTCCATCACATGGGATTGGGAAATTATTTTCAACTATGTGGAATTTGTGCTTAATTAGGAAATAGTCATCTTTTAAATCTGCTTCAACTGTTCCTAATGTAGTTGTTATACCTTGACCAATGCCACTTAAATCGGTTGTACATGAAGTATTAATGGTGATATTACTATCAATTTGACCTTTTTTAATAATAGAGATATCTGCTCCTGTGTCTATTAGGAGAGTTGAAAAAGAGTTATTCAGAGTTGTTCTGGAAGATATGTAGCTGTTAAGATGTAAATTAAATGTACATACATATATATTACTTTATTTATTGTTGAAGTGGAGCTGGTTGGTTTTCCTGTTGGTTGCAATTGCGTACATTGCCGGTATTGTTTTGATTGGTTCTGAGTTGATTTCCAAAAGTTCTATTTCGATTTTGGAAATTATTATTTTGTCTATTACGCGTAGAATTATTGTAATATCTACGATTTTGGTTGCGTCTGTAATTGTTACTTCGGTAGCCTCTTTGGAAACTACCACGATAATTATTTTGTGTGTGAGTCAAATGCAACACCGAATTTGGATTACCTGTGACTTCAGTACAGCTATTAGTGAACTTATAAATGGCTTCGTTCATAGAAGTGAACGTACCAGCTTGGATGATAACCTTAACCTTTTCGTTTGAGCAGTTTTTGCATATGGCTTTTACCGGTGATTGTGTAGCGTATTTAGTTGCTAACTCTGGTGTAAGGCCATCAGAGGTATATGCTCCTTCTACCGACTTTGTGAGCTGTTCTACCTCGGCTGTGTATTGGTTCGCAGTTTTACTACGCTGTTGGACATTCAGCGGTTTCGCTGTTAATACTTCCACTGATTCTCCTTTAATAGCTGTCTGTAGCTTTCCTTTAATGTCTATAATTAATGATTCTATGCTTATATTGCTGTACCCTTCAGCTTTTAAACATTGATACAGCAATGGCTTCATGACCATCTTTGACTTGCCCAAGGATGTCAAGAGCATCCAGAAAACTTGGTCGATTTTCGGGTTTGCCATCGAACTCAGGTAGGATCGATGATGCATTTTTGATAAACTACTGTTTGTGCCATTTTGACCCTCTTTGTTTGAGTTTCCTTACTTACGACTATTTTATGAGCTTCCTCTATATTTGAAATTTCCTATAGTGAAAAGCTGCCAAAATCAATTTGAATATCGTGTTAAAATGAAGTTGGTCCTGGAACATCTATATTGTATCTAGACAGTGAGGAAACCAACCTATCTCTGACATATGAAAATATTAGTTTTGTCTCTTTTTGATGGGTAGGTTTAAGTTTACTATATATACCCTTCAAAAATTTGATGACCAGGTGGTCTAATTGGACTACGATTTAAAGCAAATTCGGAGCGATCTGGTTACGGGCATGGTTACATGTTATGCTCTCTTGGCCCATGTTAAATTTCAAATGCCGTTTGACATCGAGGCTGGTCGGCCACTTCGATTTGGCTAGGGCATTGCCAACTATACACCAATAATGATGAAAAGTTGACAGATCATTTTCAGATGTTGCAACTAAATCAAAAATATTTTTAGCTGTTTTTAGAAAATAGAAAAGATGTTTTGCAGCTTAGAAGAAATTTGTAGTTATATTAACATTTTCGCCATGTGTTATAAGAATAACCTGTTTTTCGAATTTCGTTTCATTATTGTCAAGATAGCGGATATTTAATGTCTATTCATATATGTATTTAGTTTATTATGAAGTATTTATAAAATTAATATCTCAGTTGTTGTTGTTGTTGTTGTTGTTTTAACAACAAAATCACTCCCCGAAGGTTTTGGGGAGTGTTGTCGAAATAACAGTCCTTGGCCGGATATGAATGCGGTACGCTCCGGTATTCCCTTGCGGTACTGCCCGACTGTCGTGGGAGCGATTTGGTATGACCAGTGCCACCTTCTAGGTCATGTCATCCCTCCTTCCGAGAGGAAAGAGAAGATGGGTAATGAGAGGTGGGAGGCATCATATCCGTAGATCAACCATCGAGTTGCACATCATATCTCAGTCGCCCCTGTTACTTGCTTAGAGCTCGCCCCATTCAGTTTCGGGTTCCAGCTTTTACTACCTTACATTGGCTCTTGCTAATTTTTTGGTTTTTGGCAATAACTTTTCACTGAAGCAAAATATTTCTTTTCCGCTCACGGATTATTGACACATAGGCCAAAATGCGTCTTTTGATATCCCTCCTAATATTTTTGTATGTATGTTAGCACAATATCCGTACCATCACATGATGTTGACAACATATCGACACATAGGAAATATTTTTCCCACCATTCTGTCGGCAACATGATCCCGATTGCATATTTACAAATGAACACCTGCAGACGGCAAATACGCTAACCAACAAGCAACACAAATCGTGGGAAGCGCGTCATCAGCAGTTTTGGCAGCTTAGCAGATTAGGAGATTTAGGGTTAGAGCTAATTAAAATAATTTTGTTAAGTTAGTTCTAAGTTGAAGGGATATAAATAAAGAGCATAGCTCCAAAAAATATATTTTTTTAATCGTTTGAACTCAATATAATTTAACTGGCGCCCGAGGAAGGACCAGCGCGCGAATGTAGTAAAGTGCCCGAAAATCAACAAGTACGGCCACGCGTTATTATAGTGTAAAAATAACAATGCTGCTTCGCAAAGACATCAAGGAAGGACAACATTAACGCCAAGGGACCGGAGTACGAAAGAAAACGGAGAAACCCAAACATTCGAAATCCCCTCCGAGGAAGATGCCACGCTGGTTTTTAATGTAAGGATTAGTACGTAAGGAATTTTTGAGAAAGTAAAGGATATTGTGAATTACTGTGAAGTGTTTTTAAAAGCAGATATATCAAGGAAATTACAAAACGAATGAAAAGAGTTATTACAGAAAGAAAAATTGTGGAAGTTTCAGGAAAAATTAGAAAGGAAAAAATTGTAAAAAGAAAGAAAAATTCAATTAGAGGAAAATTGTGAAAAATCGAGAAAAAAAAATTTTTGAATAGTTAAGAAAATAAAAAGCATGAGAGATTAAGAGAGCAAATTGTGAAAAGAAAATTGAGAAAGGAAAAAATTGTAAAAAGAAAGAAAAATTCAATTAAGGGAAAATTGTGAAAAATCGTGAAAAGAAATTTTTTTTGAATAATTAAGAAAATAAAAAGCGTGAAAGAGTAAGAGAGGCAATTGTGAAAAGAAAATTGAGAAAGGAAAAATCTAGGTTGAAAAGAAGATTGTTAAAAATAAATCAAAAAGAAAAGAAGGAAAATTTAAAGGAAGATTGTGAAATATTTGTTGAAACAAATCGAAAATCAACGGCAGGACGATATTTCTACCTTCTACCAGAAGGTCTACCAACACCTGTCGCTAATCTGAGACAAGATCGCATGTCTCGACCTTCGCGAGGAAGCCATTAGAACGATGACAAATTCGTATCGTGAAAAAGCTCTCGATACCTTCGTACGCGGGCTTAATGGCGACTTACCTCGTCTCCTCAGCATTCGCGAGCCCACCACATTGCCACAGGCCCTCAGCCTGTGCCAAAAACTAGACAATATGTCTTTTTGCATGAATCATGTGCACACTGTGAATAGATCACCTATACGACCTCCCCGATCTAACAGTAATAAACCCTTTTACGATGAAATAACCAACATGAATAATAACAGACCGTTTTACCCCGAACTAACCTACTCGGTACCCCCACCGAGGTATGGCTATAATAATGCAAGAAACGGAAACTATAATAATTATAATTAGACTGCGGATGTTTATGCAATTGCATATTTTTCAGGATAAGAGATAGCGATATGGTCATAAGGAGAAAAGTGCATAATTTTCTTTAAATATTCTTAATATAGATATTCAATTCTGCATATTTGACATATTGCATATAAGTTGCATATTTGCATATTTCTTGCATATATTAACAGATAGGCGGACAAAATCTACGGAGTATTATAATTTAGCAAAGGTACAACTTTTTTTTTATCTGGACAAGAGTGCTATGCAATCAATAGCATACCCTAACCGCCATATCATGTAGGTTTGTGTGGTTTTTGCCCAATTCTTATTCACTTAACGTGCCTTGCACATGGTTTAAACCGCATCGCAGAGGAAATTAGGCAGTATTTTCCTAATGTGAATAAGTTGATTTCTTCAGTGAAAAAAGTGTTCTTAAAGGCCCCGTCGAAATGTATAGAGAAATACTGCCAAATACTCCGCTACCACCACAACCAATATTAACGCGATGGGGTACATGGTTGGAAGCAGCTATTTTGTATGCCAACAACTTGAAATAAATCAAGGAGGTTTATTCTAAAGAATTAAATTCATAATTGTTTCTACTTAAAATTTATATTTACATATGTACATTAATAGGTTGTTATGCTTTTAAACGCAGATGACAGCTCTTCTATTGCTTCAGCCCAAAAGATATTGCAAAGTGAATCTCTGATGGCGGATTTAGTTTTCATAAAAACACATTTTGAGAGATTGCCAAATTGATTAACCAAATTGGAGTCTGGAGGTGTTCCTCTGGTAGATTCAATTACATTAATAACAAATACGTTTCAAGGGCTTCACGCTACACCTGGTCCTTGTGGGCAAATAGTATCAGCCAAAATTCATGCTGTATCAAAAAGGAATCCTGCTTTCGGGGACCTATTAAAAGTGGCAAAAATACTATCAGGCGACCACATATTGGAAACTGACGTTGAAATCCCCAGCCACTTTTGGAGTAAATTTAAATATGCTCCCATTACATCTTGTGATGTTGAGCGTTCTTTCTTAGCATACAAACTAATTTTAACTGATAAACGTCAAAACTTTTCCATTGAAAATTTGGAAAAAACAATTGTAGTATATTGTGCTCTTAACTACAACAAAATTTATTTGTTTTTTGTACTGTTTTTTTTTGTGCATACAACTTGCATATTATGTGCATATTGTAAACGTTGGATTAGAAGTTGTTTTTAAATGTGAATTTGTATTGGAGAATAAACAAAATACTGAATAAACGAGTTTAATTTTTTTGCATAAAAGTCCGCAGTCTAATTATAATAACTATCGACCACCCAATACGAACCCCCGAGGGCAATCAAATCAAGGTAACTTTGGAAATCGCCCAAACTTCCAACAAAATACGAACTTTGGGGTGCGTCCCAACAACAATATAATGCGGGCTTCAACAAACGGCCCAACCTACCACCAAAGCCACCAGTCCCAATGGAGGTAGACCCCTCCCTGCACTCTAGGCAACTTAACTATCAGAATAGACCTAACAAAAATTATAGGGGCCAACCCCAGCCCCAGAAACGCCCACTCTCCTCATACAAACGCAGGGCCACTAGGCACAAATGACTACCAGGGAGATCCGGGCCCGAACCAGATCTACGATACCTATCCCCAAGACGACTATTACGGAACAGCCCAACACGTAGATGGGACTACAGGGGGACAAACCAACTACACTTCCGAAGAACAAAACCAAACGGACCTGATTAATTTTTTAGATTAACGCCGTCCTCGCTCCCTTATTACGAATTTAAGACAAAATGCGGGCACACAGTGGATTTCCTGATAGACACAGGATCCAACAAAAATTACGTACAATCGACTAGAATAAGAAACCCATTACCAAACGAACCATTCAAGGTGGAATCAGTAGCAGGCGCTATTGAGATAACCCACCACACATTCATAGACGTCTTTGGACCGACCGTGGAAAAAATTAAATTCTTTATCCTACCACCCCTAAACTCATTCCACGGAATCATCGGTAACGACACTCTGAGAAAGCTTAAGGCCATAATAGACACTGAGAAAAGCACGATGACCATATTTCCGGGAGTCGTCATCCCCCTAAAGCAGCGAGCATCTCAGCAAGTTAACACTGTCAATGTAAATACTCCTCACCTGTCTGCGAAACAACAACTTAAGATAAAGAACATCATTACGAGGTGCCCCAATTTATTTTCCGACCCAGACGAAAAACTGACCTTCACTACCCTAGTAAAGGGAGAGATACGCACAACTAGCGACACGACTGTCTACTCCAAGCCCTACCCTTACCCAATGGCACTTAAAGAAGAAATCGAACGACAAATAGACGAGCTTCTCGAAAATGGAATAATCAGAAAATCTAAATCCCCATACAACTCACCTGTGTGGATTGTTAACAAAAAACCGGATGCATCCGGCGAACAAAAATATCGCATGGTTATCGATCATCGCAAACTTAACTCAGTGACCATCCCAGACAAATACCCCATTCCCGAAATAAATGAAGTCCTATCGAACCTCGGAAACAATAGACTATTTACTGTAATAGATTTAAAAAGTGGGTTTCACCAAATACCACTACGCGAATCAGACATAGAAAAAACCGCATTCTCCGTTAATAACGGAAAATATGAATTCCTTCGACTGCCGTTCGGGCTGAAGAATGCCCCGGCAACTTTCCAAAGAGCTTTAGACGATATCCTTAGGCAGCACGTAGGAGTTCGATGTTACGTTTACATCGATGACGTAATAATCTTTGGAAAAAACGAAGAAGAACACTTAGAAAATCTGGAACTGGTCTTATAGGCGAAAAAAGAAAAATATATGCCCAACAATTGTCAGCAAGTGAAGTGCCGGCTGAAAAGCAATTTCGCGGAAATGCCGCCGACGTAGTTGGTGAGGCACCCTGCACGGAATGTGTTTTAGAAGATGTACGGGCTGAAATATTAAGTAAACCGTTTCGGGAAAAACTTGCTGAATGGCAAATAGAGGCAAGGATCCCACATAAGCATTTAAGGAAACTCCTAATGATCCTCAAAGAGGAGAGTTTAGATGTCCCTCGATGTCGGTCCGATCTTTTGAATTTGAGAAGTGAAAAGGTGGTTGTCGCACAAGTTTCTCCCGGAGAATACGTTCATTTTGGTATAAAATCCCAATTAGAAAAGGTTCAACACCTAATATCTTCTTACGATGAGATCGTATTTGATCTAAATATTGATGGGCTGCCTCTATTTCATAGCTCGAAAACTCAGCTTTGGCCAATTTTGATGAAAATTGTAAATGTTCCTAACATATCGGTTTTCCCGCTTGGTGTTTATAAAGGCAAACAAAAACCAAAAGATGTAAATAGTTTTCTGACACACTTTATAAGTGAGTATCAATTGCTGAGCGAGAATGGTTTAGAATCGGGGGGTAAAATAATAAGCCTTAAAATGAGGGCTTTAATATGCGATGCACCAGCTAGAGCATTTGCATGCGGCATTCCTCATCGCACTTCTGCTCATGGATGTTTAAAGTGTACAGCCGAAGCGAAAAAAATAAACAATGTCCTAACATATCCCACTGAAGTAGGTGCGCTTATAAGTGATGAAGATTTCACTCTAAGAAATTTTTTAAATCATCACCAAATAACATTTCAGTCCGAAAAAACACCCTTTGAGAACATAAATTTGCCAATGATTAGCCAGGTACCTTTAGATCCAATGCATTTGATTGATTTAGGGGTTATGAAAAAGTTTCTGGTTAGAATTTAAAAAAACAAAGTAGATTTTGAGATGAGGCTAACAGTGGAGAATAAAACAAATATGTCAAGTAGTTTGGAATCCATAAAAATCAATACTCCAAAAGAATTTGTTCGCCTACCCCGAAGTATTGACGAAGTTATGCATTGGAAAGCTACTGAGTTCAGGCAATTCTTGCTGTACACGGATATTTATGTTCTGGAAGATAATGTACATGAAAGAATTTACTATGAGTTTTTGTTGCTGCATTGCGCTTGCAGATTGTTGGCATGTCCTAAAAATGTGAATTCAACCATTCAAAATGCTCAAGAGGCCCCAGCATTATTTGTATCAAATTTCCCAGAAATTTTCGGATGTAACAGCGTTTCGTATAATGCTCATAGCCTCTTACACTTGACTGACTGCGTTAAAACATTGAGAGTTCTTGGGAGTTTTTCAGCACATGACTTTGAAAATTATTTACAGAGTTTGAAAAGAAATGAAGGAAAGCCTACTCAAATTTTGCAGCAAACTAGCAACATAAACCGATATTCTAATTTCTATCAACAGCCTAAGAAACTAGGTTTTGTAGAAATAAACTCAAAAATTAAATCGTTTACCAACCAGCATTATTTCTTCAATACGAAAACTTCAAATAATGTCTGCCTAGTTAACCCTTTCATCATATTTGTTATTGCCGGAATAATAATTGGAAGAAGTTATCAAAATATTACTAGTTTTTTTGCAGAGCCCATGGACTCTATGTCAGCCCTGGGTATATGTTTGGGAGATACTATACCCAACAATGAAAAAGAAATATTCCCCACCGATGAAATTAAAGGCAAAATGATGTATTTGCCATACAAAGATCAACTGCTTTTTATACCCATTTTGCACGGCTGCACTAATTAAAGTTTTTAATATATTTATATGTATCAACTTTCAAATGTTAAAAGATGGAAAACTCAAGAGTGGGAAAGTTGGCCAAAATTTGACGTTTGGAAGCCAAAGCAAAACAACCAGATGAGAACAATGGATGTCAGAAATATAAGAGCTTAGAGGGAAGCATATCAAAAAAATTTGATAAACTCTTTGGTACGTTTTGTTTTCACTTCAATGTTACATTCTTACGTATCCTGTTAAAAACTCATCAATATCATATACACGTTTTTTTCATTACAGATTTGATAGAAAATCAGACAATCAAATGCGTTCGTAGCCGAAGTTCTGGCAGAGCACTCCATATTGCTAGAGAAGTTAGCAAATAGGGAGAAAACCACCGTAGCAGCAAAAATTTTGAAAAATTGCTTTCGAGGAGTTTCTGCCTCGAATATAACATCTACGGCATGTCCGACAAGAAATGCTTCAAGGACTTCAAAGAAGTATACACCGTTTTAAAAGTAAGAAATCCAAGTATTACCTTTTCCATATTCACCTCTATTTTTTATTACGTTCACAGAGGCAATCGGGAAAAATAAATCGGACGCGGAAACCTAATAAAAGCCAACAGCCATAATACCACAATAAGTATTAATTAAAACTCAAAAAACAATGTAACAAAAGCAAATAAGTACAAATGTAAATGTAATACCACAATAAGTATGAATTAAAACTCAAAAAACAATGTAACAAAAACAAATAAGTACACATATAAAAAACACAAAACATTATATTTAAATCAAAAACAACAAATAAGTATCAATTAAAATTCAAAAACAAATAAGTACAAATGTAAAAAACACAAAACATTACATTTAAATCAAAAACAAAGAAATAAGTATGAATTAAAATTCAAAAAACAATGTAACAAAAACAAATAAGTACAAATGTAAATGCAATACCACAATAAGTATCAATTAAAACTCAAAAAAACAATATAAATAAAACAAATAAGTACAAATGTAGAAAACACAAAACATTAGATTTAAATCAAAAATAAAAAAAATAAGTATGAATTAAAACTCAAAAAACAATGTAACAAAAACAAATATGTACAAATGCAAATGTAATACCACAATAAGTATGAATTAAAACTCAAAAAACAATGTAACAAAAACAAATAAGTACAAATGTAAAAAAACACAAAACATTAGATTTAAATCAAAAACAACAAATAGGTATGAATTAAAATTCAAACACAAATAGGTACAAATGTAAAAAACACAAAACATTACATTTAAATCAAAAACAAACAAATAAGTATGAATTAAAATTCAAACACAAATAAGTACAAATGTAAAAACCACAAAACATTACATTTAAATCAAAAGCAAACAAATAGGTATGAATTAAAATTCAAAAACAAATAAGTACAAATGTAAAAAACACAAAACATTACACTTAAATCAAAAACAAACAAATAAGTATGAATTAAAATTCAAAAACAAATAAGTACAAATGTAAAAAACACAAAACATTACATTTAAATCAAAAACAAACAAATAAGTATGAATTAAAATTCAAAAACAAATAAGTACAAATGTAAAAAACACAAAACATTTCATTTAAATCAAAAACAAACAAATAAGTATGAATGAAAATTCAAAAACAAATAAGTACAAATGTAAAAAACACAAAACATTACATTTAAATCAAAAACAACAAATAAGTATGAATCAAAATTCAAACACAAATAAGTACAAATGTAAAAAACACAAAACATTACATTTAAATCAAAAACACACAAATAAGTATGAATTAAAATTCAAAAACAAATAAGTACAAATGTAAAAAACACAAAACATTAGATTTACATCAAAAACAAACAAATAAGTATGAATTAAAACTCAAAAAACAATGTAACAAAAACAAATAAGTACAAATGCAAATGTAATACCACAATAAGTATGAATTAAAACTCAAAATACAATGTAACAAAAACAAATAAGTACACATGTAAAAAAGGTGGCGCGAACTAACGTCAGTGGAATTAACGTCAGTGACGTTAATTCGCACCCAAAAGTGAAATAATGTCAGTGACATTAAGACGCATGACCAAAAACGAATTAAAGTCAGTGCCGTTAATTCGTATAGTATTTTGACTTTAGTTCACTTTGGACATGCGAATTAATGTCATTGAGGCATCTGGGTTTGAGATTCGACGAAGTAGCGCCGCAGGCGAAAATTTGACTTAGGTCAGATCCCCAATTCGGGGTGTGATCCATGGTATTTATGTGCAGAGCTCCTTTCCGCATTGGCGGCCTTCGGCCGCGCCTCAAAAAATAACCCTGGGCTACGCCATTCCAACTCCGGGTGTGTGCCATCGCCGTGGCTACCGCCACGGTGATGTCCTTCCGCGTGCCACGTTTCCCACTTTTTCACTTTTTTGGCTCAGCCTAATGTGCCATTACAACAACCACATGAAAATGACAGAACATTTTTAACATTAACTGCAAACAACTTTTGAACGGTTGAAAGAAATCTCATTTCAGATTCTAAATCTAGACGTGGGTAATCGTTTACTTGGGGTACCGAGCGCTAATACACAACCAAAAATGTTGAGATATGTATCAGGAGACGCGCTTTGGTCCGAGGAGCATGAATATAAATCCGCTGAACCAATATTTTTAGTAGTTTCCGAGATATTTGCAGTTGAAGTTCAGAATTTCCTGTCATTTTCATGTGGTTGTTGTAATCACATTACCCTGTGAGAAAAGAGTGGCACGCGGAAGGACATCACCGTGGCGGTAGCCACGGCTATGGCAACCACCCGGAGTTGGAATGGCGTAGCCCAGGGTTATTTTTTGAAGCGCGGCCGAAGGCCGCCAATGCGGAAAGGAGTTCTGCACATAAATACCATGGATCACACCCCGAATTGGGGATCTGACCTAAGTCAATCCCAGATTCATGATATAATGATCATAAGTCGAAGGTGATAACGAAAAATGAAAATTTGGAATATAAAAAAAATGTACTGACTTTAGTTCGCTTTCTTAATGCGAATTAATGTCAATGACGTTAGTTCGCTAAAAATATTGACCTTAGTTCGCTTTTGGCATGCGTCTTAATGTCACTGACATTAATTCGCTTTTGGGGTGCGAATTAACGTCACTGACGTTAATTCCGTTGACTTTAGTTCGCGCCACCGTAAAAAACACAAAACATTAGATTTAAATCAAAAACAACAAATAAGTATGAATTAAAATTCAAACACAAATAGGTACAAATGTAAAAAACACAAAACATTAGATTTAAATCAAAAACAAACAAATAAGTATGAATTAAAATTCAAAAACAAATAAGTACAAATGTAAAAAACACAAAACATTATATTTAAATCAAAAACAAAAACAAACAAATAAGTATGAATTAAAATTCAAAAACAAATAAGTACAAATGTAAAAAACACAAAACATTAGATTTAAATCAAAAACAATAAATAAGTATGAACTAAAATTCAAACACAAATAAGTACAAATGTAAAAAACACAAAACATTACATTTAAATCAAAAACAAACAAATAAGTATGAATTAAAATTCAAAACTAATAAGTACAAATGTAAAAAACACAAAATATTTCATTTAAATCAAAAACAAACAAATAAGTATGAATGAAAATTCAAAAACAAATAAGTACAAATGTAAAAAACACAAAACATTACATTTAAATCAAAAACAACAAATAAGTATGAATTAAAATTCAAACACAAATAAGTACAAATGTAAAAAACACAAAACATTACATTTAAATCAAAAACAAACAAATAAGTATGAATTAAAATTCAAAAACCAATAAGTTCAAATGTAAAAAACACAAAATATTAGATTTAAATCAAAAACAAACAAATAAGTATGAATTAAAACTCAAAAAACAATGTAACAAAAACAAATAAGTACAAATGTAAAAAACACAAAACATTAGACTTAAATCAAAAACAACAAATAAGTATGAATTAAAATTCAAACACAAATAAGTACAAATGTAAAAAACACAAAACATTAGATTTAAATCAAAAACAACAGTATGAATTAAAATTCAAAAACAAATAAGTACAACTGTAAAAAACACAAAACATTACATTTAAATCAAAAACAAACAAATAAGTATGAATTAAAATTCAAAAAACAATGTAACAAAAACAAATAAGTACAAATGTAAATGTAATACCACAATAAGTATGAATTAAAACTCAAAAAACAATGTAACAAAAACAAATAAGTACAAATGTAAATGTAATACCACAATAAGTATGAATTAAAACTCAAAAAACAATGTAACAAAAACAAATAAGTACAAATGTAAAAAACACAAAACATTAGATTTAAATCAAAAACAACAAATAAATATGAATTAAAATTCAAACACAAATAAGTACAAATGTAAAAAACACAAAACATTACATTTAAATTAAAAACAAACAAATAAGTATGAATTAAAATTCAAAAACAAATAAGTACAAATGTAAAAAACACAAAACATTACATTTAAATCAAAAACAAACAAATAAGTATGAATTAAAACTCAAAAAACAATGTAACAAAAACAAATAAGTACAAATGTAAATGTAATACCACAATAAGTATGAATTAAAACTCAAAAAACAATGTAACAAAAACAAATAAGTACAAATGTAAATGTAATACCACAATAAGTATGAATTAAAACTCAAAAAACAATGTAACAAAAACAAATAAGTACAAATGTAAAAAACACAAAACATTACATTTAATCAAAAACAAACAAATAAGTATGAATTAAAATTCAAAAAACAATGTAACAAAAACAAATAAGTACAAATGTAAATGTAATACCACAATAAGTATGAATTAAAACTCAAAAAACAATGTAACAAAAACAAATAAGTACAAATTTAAAGGTAATACCACAATAAGTATGAATTAAGACTCAAAAAACAATGTAACAAAAACAAATAAGTACAAATGTAAAAAACACAAAACATTAGATTTAAATCAAAAACAACAAATAAATATGAATTAAAATTCAAACACAAATAAGTACAAATGTAAAAAACACAAAACATTACATTTAAATCAAAAATAAACAAATAAGTTTGAATTAAAATTCAAAAACAAATAAGTACAAATGTAAAAACCACAAAACATTAGTATTAAATCAAAAACAACAAATAAGTATGAATTAAAATTCAAACACAAATAAGTACAAATGTAAAAAACACAAAACATTACATTTAAATTAAAAACAAACAAATAAGTATGAATTAAAATTCAAAAACAAATAAGTACAAATGTAAAAAACACAAAACATTACATTTAAATCAAAAACAAACAAATAAGTATGAATTAAAACTCAAAAAACAATGTAACAAAAACAAATAAGTACAAATGTAAATGTAATACCACAATAAGTATGAATTAAAACTCAAAAAACAATGTAACAAAAACAAATAAGTACAAATGTAAAAAACAAAAAACATTAGATTTAAATCAAAAACAACAAATAAGTATGAATTAAAATTCAAACACAAATAAGTACAAATTTAAAAACACAAAACATTACATTTAAATCAAAAACAAACAAACAAGTATGAATTAAAATTCAAAAACAAATAAGTAAAAATGTAAAAATCACAAAACATTACATTTAAATCAAAAACACACAAATAAATATGAATTAAAATTCAAAAACAAATAAGTACAAATGTAAAAAACACAAAACATTACATTTAAATCAAAAACAAACAAATAAGTATGAATTAAAACTCAAAAAACAATGTAACAAAAACAAATAAGTACAAATGTAAATGTAATACCACAATAAGTATGAATTAAAACTCAAAAAACAATGTAACAAAAACAAATAAGTACAAATGTAAAAAACACAAAACATTACATTTAATCAAAAACAAACAAATAAGTATGAATTAAAATTCAAAAAACAATGTAACAAAAACAAATAAGTACAAATGTAAATGTAATACCACAATAAGTATGAATTAGAACTCAAAAAACAATGTAACAAAAACAAATAAGTACAAATGTAAATGTAATACCACAATAAGTATGAATTAAAACTCAAAAAACAATGTAACAAAAACAAATAAGTACAAATGTAAAAAACACAAAACATTAGATTTAAATCAAAAACAACAAATAAATATGAATTAAAATTCAAACACAAATAAGTACAAATGTAAAAAACAAATAAGTACAAATGTAAAAAACACAAAACATTACATTTAAATCAAAAATAAACAAATAAGTATGAATTAAAATTCAAAAACAAATAAGTACAAATGTAAAAACCACAAAACATTAGATTTAAATCAAAAACAACAAATAAGTATGAATTAAAATTCAAACACAAATAAGTACAAATGTAAAAAACACAAAACATTACATTTAAATTAAAAACAAACAAATAAGTATGAATTAAAATTCAAAAACAAATAAGTACAAATGTAAAAAACACAAAACATTACATTTAAATCAAAAACAAACAAATAAGTATGAATTAAAACTCAAAAAACAATGTAACAAAAACAAATAGGTACAAATATAAATGTAATACCACAATAAGTATGAATTAAAACTCAAAAAACAATGTAACAAAAACAAATAAGTACAAATGTAAATGTAATACCACAATAAGTATGAATTAGAACTCATAAAACAATGTAACAAAAACAAATAAGTACAAATGTAAAAAACACAAAACATTAGATTTAAATCAAAAACAACAAATAAGTATGAATTAAAATTCAAACACAAATAAGTACAAATGTAAAAAAACAAAACATAACATTTAAATCAAAAACAACAAATAAGTATGAATTAAAATTCAAACACAAATAAGTAGAAATTTAAAAACACAAAACATTACATTTAAATCAAAACAAACAAACAAGTATGAATTAAAATTCAAAAACAAATAAGTAAAAATGTAAAAATCACAAAACATTACATTTAAATCAAAAACACACAAATAAGTATGAATTAAAATTCAAAAACAAATAAGTACAAATGTAAAAAACACAAACCATTACATTTAAATAAAAAAAAACAAATAAGTATGAATTAAAACTCAAAAAACAATGTAACAAAAACAGATAAGTACAAATGTAAATGTAATACCACAATAAGTATGAATTAAAACTCAAAAAACAATGTAACAAAAACAAATAAGTACAAATGTAAAAAACACAAAACATTAGATTTAAATCAAAAACAACAAATAAATATGAATTAAAATTCAAACACAAATAAGTACAAATGTAAAAAACACAAAACATTACATTTAAATTAAAAACAAACAAATAAGTATGAATTAAAATTCAAAAACAAATAAGTACAAATGTAAAAAACACAAAACATTACATTTAAATCAAAAACAAACAAATAAGTATGAATTAAAACTCAAAAAACAATGTAACAAAAACAAATAAGTACAAACGTAAATGTAATACCACAATAAGTATGAATTAAAACTCAAAAAACAATGTAACAAAAACAAATAAGTACAAATGTAAATGTAATACCACAATAAGTATGAATTAAAACTCAAAAAACAATGTAACAAAAACAAATAAGTACAAATGTAAAAAACACAAAACATTACATTTAATCAAAAACAAACAAATAAGTATGAATTAAAATTCAAAAAACAATGTAACAAAAACAAATAAGTACAAATGTAAATGTAATACCACAATAAGTATGAATTAAAACTCAAAAAACAATGTAACAAAAACAAATAAGTACAAATTTAAAGGTAATACCACAATAAGTATGAATTAAGACTCAAAAAACAATGTAACAAAAACAAATAAGTACAAATGTAAAAAACACAAAACATTAGATTTAAATCAAAAACAACAAATAAATATGAATTAAAATTCAAACACAAATAAGTACAAATGTAAAAAACACAAAACATTACATTTAAATCAAAAATAAACAAATAAGTTTGAATTAAAATTCAAAAACAAATAAGTACAAATGTAAAAACCACAAAACATTAGTATTAAATCAAAAACAACAAATAAGTATGAATTAAAATTCAAACACAAATAAGTACAAATGTAAAAAACACAAAACATTACATTTAAATTAAAAACAAACAAATAAGTATGAATTAAAATTCAAAAACAAATAAGTACAAATGTAAAAAACACAAAACATTACATTTAAATCAAAAACAAACAAATAAGTATGAATTAAAACTCAAAAAACAATGTAACAAAAACAAATAAGTACAAATGTAAATGTAATACCACAATAAGTATGAATTAAAACTCAAAAAACAATGTAACAAAAACAAATAAGTACAAATGTAAAAAACAAAAAACATTAGATTTAAATCAAAAACAACAAATAAGTATGAATTAAAATTCAAACACAAATAAGTACAAATTTAAAAACACAAAACATTACATTTAAATCAAAAACAAACAAACAAGTATGAATTAAAATTCAAAAACAAATAAGTAAAAATGTAAAAATCACAAAACATTACATTTAAATCAAAAACACACAAATAAATATGAATTAAAATTCAAAAACAAATAAGTACAAATGTAAAAAACACAAAACATTACATTTAAATCAAAAACAAACAAATAAGTATGAATTAAAACTCAAAAAACAATGTAACAAAAACAAATAAGTACAAATGTAAATGTAATACCACAATAAGTATGAATTAAAACTCAAAAAACAATGTAACAAAAACAAATAAGTACAAATGTAAAAAACACAAAACATTACATTTAATCAAAAACAAACAAATAAGTATGAATTAAAATTCAAAAAACAATGTAACAAAAACAAATAAGTACAAATGTAAATGTAATACCACAATAAGTATGAATTAGAACTCAAAAAACAATGTAACAAAAACAAATAAGTACAAATGTAAATGTAATACCACAATAAGTATGAATTAAAACTCAAAAAACAATGTAACAAAAACAAATAAGTACAAATGTAAAAAACACAAAACATTAGATTTAAATCAAAAACAACAAATAAATATGAATTAAAATTCAAACACAAATAAGTACAAATGTAAAAAACAAATAAGTACAAATGTAAAAAACACAAAACATTACATTTAAATCAAAAATAAACAAATAAGTATGAATTAAAATTCAAAAACAAATAAGTACAAATGTAAAAACCACAAAACATTAGATTTAAATCAAAAACAACAAATAAGTATGAATTAAAATTCAAACACAAATAAGTACAAATGTAAAAAACACAAAACATTACATTTAAATTAAAAACAAACAAATAAGTATGAATTAAAATTCAAAAACAAATAAGTACAAATGTAAAAAACACAAAACATTACATTTAAATCAAAAACAAACAAATAAGTATGAATTAAAACTCAAAAAACAATGTAACAAAAACAAATAGGTACAAATATAAATGTAATACCACAATAAGTATGAATTAAAACTCAAAAAACAATGTAACAAAAACAAATAAGTACAAATGTAAATGTAATACCACAATAAGTATGAATTAGAACTCATAAAACAATGTAACAAAAACAAATAAGTACAAATGTAAAAAACACAAAACATTAGATTTAAATCAAAAACAACAAATAAGTATGAATTAAAATTCAAACACAAATAAGTACAAATGTAAAAAAACAAAACATAACATTTAAATCAAAAACAACAAATAAGTATGAATTAAAATTCAAACACAAATAAGTAGAAATTTAAAAACACAAAACATTACATTTAAATCAAAACAAACAAACAAGTATGAATTAAAATTCAAAAACAAATAAGTAAAAATGTAAAAATCACAAAACATTACATTTAAATCAAAAACACACAAATAAGTATGAATTAAAATTCAAAAACAAATAAGTACAAATGTAAAAAACACAAACCATTACATTTAAATAAAAAAAAACAAATAAGTATGAATTAAAACTCAAAAAACAATGTAACAAAAACAGATAAGTACAAATGTAAATGTAATACCACAATAAGTATGAATTAAAACTCAAAAAACAATGTAACAAAAACAAATAAGTACAAATGTAAATGTAATACCACAATAAGTATGAATTAAAACTCAAAAAACAATGTAACAAAAACAAATAAGTACAAATGTAAAAAACACAAAACATTAGATTTAAATCAAAAACAACAAATAAGTATGAATTAAAATTCAAAAAACAATGTAACAAAAACAAATAAGTACAAATGTAAATGTAATACCACAATAAGTATGAATTAAAACTCAAAAAACAATGTAACAAAAACAAATAAGTACAAATATAAATGTAATACCACAATAAGTATGAATTAAAACTCAAAAAACAATGTAACAAAAACAGATAAGTACAAATGTAAAAAACACAAAACATTAGATTTAAATCAAAAACAACAAATAAGTATGAATTAAAACTCAAAAAACAATGTAACAAAAACAAATAAGTACAAATGTAAATGTAATACCACAATAAGTATGAATTAAAACTCAAAAAACAATGTAACAAAAACAAATAAGTACAAATATAAATGTAATACCACAATAAGTATGAATTAAAACTCAAAAAACAATGTAACAAAAACAGATAAGTACAAATGTAAATGTAATACCACAATAAGTATGAATTAAAACTCAAAAAACAATGTAACAAAAACAAATAGGTACAAATGTAAAAAACACAAAACATTAGATTTAAATCAAAAACAACAAATAAGTATGAATTAAAATTCAAACACAAATAAGTACAAATGTAAAAAAACAAAACATAAGATTTAAATCAAAAACAACAAATAAGTATGAATTAAAATTCAAACACAAATAAGTACAAATTTAAAAACACAAAACATTACATTTAAATCAAAAACAAACAAACAAGTATGAATTAAAATTCAAAAACAAATAAGTAAAAATGTTAAAATCACAAAACATTACATTTAAATCAAAAACACACAAATAAGTATGAATTAAAATTCAAAAACAAATAAGTACAAATGTAAAAAACACAAAACATTACATTTAAATAAAAAAAAACAAATAAGTATGAATTAAAACTCAAAAAACAATGTAACAAAAACAGATAAGTACAAATGTAAAAAACACAAAACATTAAACACTCAAAAAACAACAACAAAAACGAAAGCAAAAACAAGAACAAAACAACATTGCAACAACAAAATAAAATAAATTTAAAAAGAATTTATAAAGAAATTAAAATGAAATTAAAAAAAGGAAAAACAAGAAAACAACAATGTTACAAGAAATTAAATTTAATTTAAAAACCAGAAAACAACAATGCAACAAGTAATTAAATTAATTTAAAAAAAGCAAAAACAAGAAGACAACAATGAACAAGAATTAAAATAAGTTAAAATAAATTAAAGACAATAGAACAATAATGTAACAAAAACAATATTGCAACAAGAAATTAAAATAAACAAAAACAACAACTAAGCTAGACACATATACAAAAACACCAGCACAAACACCAAAAATTAAAATGTAAATAGAAGTTTATTTTATTTTACTTAATACTTATACTATTAAATATAGGTACATATGTAAAAACCATTAAAAGGGTTCTTTTTATATACTTGAGGGGCGTTATTCAAAATTGTATGAACTGTAGCTATGGGCCCTTTGTACGATAAGCGTAACCCATATACTCGTATAACATAGTCCAGTAGGATATGGTAATGCGTGGCCGATATATAGTGTATACCGACGGGTGTAGCTTAAAAAGTGATCCACCGTAACCAAACTCAACGATGGTCCAAAAGGGGTAGTCGTGTGTATGTTATGCAGAGGTGGAACAATGGTGGTCAGGTCCAATGACATCGCAATGTTAATGTAACCATATTTTTTCATATAATTGGACCATTTCGGTCACTAGTTGTGGTTACAAGGTAGCGTGGCCTGTACTATTACTTAACCTAGTCCTACTTTTTGGAGGGTATTTTTTAGTTCCGTACCTAATCTATTAAAGCTATCTGTTATCAATGTCAAACATTTGACTTTTGTTTCCCTATTCTGGTTTATACATTTATACGATTTTTCTACTAATAATTTTTCCTCAAACAGCCTTGTGCGGATATCTTCCCATGTATTCATTTATTGGAGGGAAATTATGAAAAAATTCAAGATTAGATTTTATCCAGTTCATTTGTTCGGCTCTGGTATCTCTTCTTTAACAGTTTGTTATGGGCCGAGTATAATTGTCAATATTATCAACAGGATTTTGATAATTTCTAAGGCCTCGCTATGGTCAACTACTTTGGTATTATTGACGACATTAGCGTTTGGCCTTTCAACTTTTTATTTATTATTTTTATTATTTTTTTTCTTATTTCTTACTTCTCATTTCTGCTATATATTTCTTTAAGTTTACTTTCTCTTCATAAGAATTTGCAAAATTCAATAAGTGGTAAGTTTTTGCTAACTCCTTTTTTTCTGATATTTTTTTCCACCCCGTGTTTGTTTTTTTATGCGTTATGGGTGCTGGAATTTTTATTTCCTCCTGCCTGTTCCGCTTGATCCGTCGCGGGAATTCTTCAATGGTTATCGGACCTTGCTTCACTACTGTAGATGTTTGAGGAACCTCTTCAGTGGCAACTTGAGGATATTGATTATTTTCAATAAACAATTTTTGCCACCTATCAAAGATAGAGTCAAACTCCTCTCGGGTTGCCTCTTGCATTAATATTGGTTATTTGCAAAATTAACTTAAATATAACCCAAGCAGTTGTTTCTGCTATTTGGTAGGCGACTTTAGGTTGCCGAAGAATTCTAAGTTATGCTTAATAATAAATTACCTGCATCTATTGGTTTTACTTCCATCCAGTGTGTCAGCATGCCGTGGTTCGCCCAATGTGGAGTAGTCCGTGCCCAAGCGGCAGTAGAGTCCTAGCAGTCTGCTACTTATGAAATGTTACTAAATATTTACTGAGATCGCATATAATGGTGACTGCGAACCTGTTACCATTATCTGATTGCGGTAGGGGTCCTATAGTGTCAATAACAACAATGTCGAATGTCTTACAGGGTGTTTTGGTTAGCACTAAATTTTCTTTTGACTTGGGCTTAACCTTGTTTAAAATACATTTTTCGCAATTTTTCACAAATTTCGCTATATCGCGTGTCATGCCTTTCCAACAATATTTGGTTCTTAGTGTTGCATATACTTTTTTGCTACCAAATGTCCTCCTAACGTGTCGATTCTGAGCGTAACCGGAAACTTTGTACCCAGAAGATTATCTAACCAAAAATCGTAACCGGTGCATGTACCCGCGATTCTAGCGCACATGGTAACGATGTCAAAAACAAACAATGCGCAAAAGAAAATAAAAGGCAAACGCGCACGAAACATCACGTAAAAAAGTGCTTATATTGTTTATTAATTCTTCTGAACTAGTATGTGTATAAAATTTGTGCTATTTTCTGTCCAAAAAAATATTTACAAAACACGTGCAATTTGTCGCGGTTACTTGGCGTTACCACCTCTTTCGGTGGTTACGAAATTGAACTGCAACTTGAGCCGGCAGAATACCAAACGGGTGTAAAAGTTTCCAAGATATTTGTTTGCCGGGTAAATCGAATGTTGTTACCACTAAAGAATCGACCCGTAAAAGTGGATCATTATGATAAATTGTTATGAGTTTTTGTTTTTTGTCTTCGTCTGTTACAGTTACTACGGGTTCGGTTAATGTGATTTCTAAATGTTTTAATATTTTATTCCCAGTGGTTTTCAGATCTGATATAGAAAAATGTTTAAAAAGATTATCATTTTTTTGAATTTCAATTATATTAATATTACGCTTGCCAGATTCTTTTTCAAGCATCAAAAGTAATGCATCTAAATGTATTATTTTGTTAGCACACGCAACATTAATTAACTCGAGTTTTTTTCGTTTTTGATGCGCATTTATTTCGAAATTTGTAATTTTCCCACTTTTATCATAACTACCTTGGGATTTTATTCTGGGTATTTTCTTTAAGAATTTATTTGAAAAATTGTCATAAACTTGTAATTTTATCTTTTCCTCTTCTTTTTCTAATTGCTTTTGCGTTAATTGGTCCTTTTTTGTCTGTGATCTTGTTTGTACCGCCAAAATTGATTTTCCTGCATTTTTAATTTCTTCTACTGTGATGCGAGAGAGTGCATCTGCGCCTACATTGGTTTTTCCCTTTATGTACTCTATAGTGAAATTGTACTCCGATAGCTCAAGTCTAATACGTGAAAGTTTTGAAGACGGGTCTTTCATGTAAAACAAATAAACTAACGGACGATGATCGGATTTGACGGTGAAGTATGTACCATATACGTATGGTCTAAATTGCTTGATTGCAAAAAATATAGCCAAAAGTTCTAATTCAATTATGGATTTCTTTTGTTCAGCATTGTTAAATGATTTAGATGCGAAGCAAATTGGTAAGTCAATGCCATCTTTATTTTGGCTTAAAATGGCACCACAACCAATATTTGGCGCGTCGACCGTATTGATGAATTCTTTTTTAAAGTCTGGATATTGCAGAATATGAGGAGAAATTAAAGATTTTCGAAGTTTTTCAAATGCAATATCACAAGACTCATCCTAATTAAATTCTACTCTTTTCCTGCTAAGTTTATTTAAAGGTGCTGCTTTTGAAGCGAAATTCGGTATAAATAATTTTAGAATTGTCAGGTTTTATTCTACCTCTTAACGCATCTTTTATTTGTTGAATTGATGTAACTTCTTGTGGAATTGCTTCTCGCGCTTTTAATTCCAGCTTCGACTTTAAAAACGCAATGAAAGTGTTTGTCAAATTTTCTTCCATTATATCTTCTATTAAAATTATTTTGTCTATGAAGGATGCAAGTAAAAGCGGATCGCCGCTGTAATTTTCTCTAATTAAAGAAGCACACATAGTAATGAAAGTTTTCTTTTGGTCTGCGGTTGCCATTGTTGGTTGTTCTTCGCTAATTGTTTCTAACTTATTTACTTGAGCTGAATTGTCAAATCCAGCAAAATCATCAATAAAAGACACGATACTTTTCCTAATAATACTAGCTTCAGCTGCTGTAGTTGTCGGTGCGTCAGATAAATCTTCCTCAGTATTAAAATCAGACAATTCCTCCTCAGTTTCAAAGTCAGAGCTTGATTCGCTTTCTTGTATTAATTCGAAAAGATCTTTAGGTATTTTTACATGTGAGTTAATTTTCGCAAAACTTTTACTGAGTTGTTCTCTGCACTTTGTTAAATTTTTAATTACTGTACTAGGTTTGTCTTGATTTTCAAAATATGAATTTACTTGTCTTAAAATTTCGTTATAGCTTTTAATTAGTGAATCTTCGTATTCTATTGACTTTTTCGACGAGATAGCTCGATTGTTTGAAATGCGTTTGATAATTTTAGTGAAATTGAAGCGTAAATTGTTAAACTTGATATCGAAATCTGACATTTGATAACCAGCAATGACGAAAGAAAACTTTGATACTTTTGTTGAAAATGCGAAAAATGTATCAGGGTTGTTTTATTTAAAAATATTTTTTTATTTAAAAACTCAAAGGAAATTTTATGGTTATTGGTAGGCACTGTTTATACAAAAACGAGATTTAAGTTGTTTATTTGCTCGTTAATATAATAAATATTAAAGAAAATATATTAAATATTTAAGATTGTGTGTGTTGTTATTATTTATCTGCAAATGGCAAAAAAAATTCGATGTTCAAAAGCACTGCATTCATTGCTTGCTTGAGATTTGTGAACGCAAACTAATGTTGAAATTTTTGAAAGGCACTGTATTCGTTGCGTACTTTAAAAGTGTCGTAAATGCAAAAGGATATTGGAATTTTGAAAGGCACTGTATTCGTGGAATCATTCGAAGAATTATACAATCAGAAAAAAGTTGAAATATTTGTACGGCACTGTATTCGTTGGATATTTAAAAGGTATCGTAAATGCAAAAGGATATTGGAGTTTTTGAATGGCACTGTATTCGTGGAGTAATTCGAAGAATTATAAGAGCAGAAAAAAGTTGAAATATTTGTAAGGCACTGTATTCGTTGAATAATTGCTATATTCCCAATAAGCAAAATACGCTTACTATAAGCTTACAATAAACTTACTTTTGTAATCTTTTCGCTTGGAAAACGTTTACTATAATCATTGTAAAACGTTTGGAAAACATTGTAGACTCAACGAAAGTGGTCCCTTTTTAATCAATTGGAATTGATTCTTGGAAAACAATGTTTAATAAACGTTTTATTCATTGTACAGTGAGGGTTTGTTGAAAACTGATTGATAAAACTCCAATTTGGGCTACAACTGTGAAAACGGGCCAATGGCCTAACGAATATGTTGTGGGATTTTGTTCCGAAGGTTACGAGTTCGAATCCCGACCATTTCCTTAATTTTTTTGTTTTTTAATAAATTCTTATTTGGTGCAAGAGGATATAAAGGGCCAATTTTTGGTGTGCTGCGTGCAATTTTTTATGCAGTCTACATCTGCTTGGCAAATATGTGCATTTTTTCTGAGAAGCCTTTCATGACACCCGTTTTAAAAAACCTTTTCAAATAATTTTTCATGTTGCCTGTAGCGGGGTTCGGACCTAGGTCCTTCTGTGTGGTAGGCACTATCGTCACACCACGATGCCCATATAACATAATCAATATAAATGAAGCAAATAAAATTTCAAACATTATTTTTGAAAACTGAGAAATTTTTCACCTCGCTGAGAGTTCACCTCAAGGTATTTCTCCAAGGCTACCAAACCATTGGAAAAACATATCTAAACCTTTGTGGAATTTTTTTGTTACAAACTCGTTTGGAAAACATTTACTTTTTACGCTTGGAAAACATTGTTTAATAAACTAGTTTACTTCATTGTTTATTGGGTTGTTACAGAAACAATTCGAATGAAACAAATTTTCACCATTAGTACATATGTATGTAACCCGATATAAAGATATTGAAAATCGTTAAAAAGTTTTGAAGTATTTGATAATTTTGATATTAGCCTAAGCTCATGGCTATTGTTTATAATTTCGTATGATCAATCAAACGATTGATAATATTGAAAAAGTTAAAAAAAAAATTTTTTTTAATATGTTTATTATGAACCACTGTTCAAAAGTGTTAATAAAAATTTATAAATTTTGTTGAAAAAGTTTTGTTTGTTTTTGACTGTGTTCGTTACGAATCACTGTTCAAAATTTGTAATAAAAATGAAATTCCATATTCCAATTAATAAACAAAAAGAAAGAAAAGTGTATGGATGTTTTGATATTATCTGCGTGTGGTGGCTGTATAGTAGAAAGCATTATTATAATGTACATTTGAAACTTGTTTAAGTATATAAATGAATATGAAAAAGCATGTAAGTAGTCAAGTATTTTTAAAAATGTGTGTTGCTACCTGTGTATATAAGACAATTCAAAAGCTAAGTTAAAATTTGTTTTTGTTACTACGTGCAGAGTATGTACAAGCAAAAATCAGACATATGTATACATTAGAGTGGGTCAATTCTTTTCTTGACAAAGCGGTTATCAAAATCGTAAACTACGATGAATTCTAAGAAAATTTGCCCAAGAAACCATGGCTCTAAAATGAAAATCGAGCTTCCGGTTTTTAACGAGAAACTTTCGTATATTATCAAAAAAAAAAAAAAAAAAAAAAAAGTTTCTCGTTAAAAACCGGAAGCTCCATTTTGATTTTAGACCCATTCATTTCTTGGGCAAATTTTCTTAGAATTCATCGTAGTTTACGATTTTGATAACCGCTGGTGCATTTTTTTTGCTCCATACAAATTGACCCACCCTAATATAAATACATATATTCTCTTAAGCCGTGGTTTCCTCGAAAAGCGGTGCCGCCATGTAACGTTCGTCATATAGCGGTGATTATGCTTGCCGACATGAGCGGCACCGCTTTTCTGTAAACTTACATGATCGCCGTTCCGTAATTTTTTTATTTGGTTTGCCGTATTTAAATGTTTGTTGTTTTCTTTTTTGATTTTAAAATGTGTGAATATTTATTTTTAAAACATTGACATGTTTCAATTGTTGTATTTGTAAAAAATGTTTGAAATATTTGATAGAATTCATACCTCTATGACAAAAGCGGTGAGAAAAAACGGTGAAGAACTAGTCTTCACCGTCATGACGGCCGTAATATATCATGCTTGCCGCTATATTACATTACGGTGAACTTCACCGTCTTCTAACTTTACACCTAATTACTTTTACATTGAATTGTTTTTGACAACGTACTCTACCGCTATGTAACGGCCGCTATATAGCGGCACCGCTTTCGAGGAAACCAAAGCTTAACTCTCCTGTACCGCCTGTTCTTCTTTTTGCTGTCTTGAATGCTGGTTTTTTGTTGTTGGTTGCTGTCATCTACTCTGCTGCTTCGTTTCCTGGTGTCGTCGTTGCTAACATGTAACTGCTTCCGATTTTCTGCCTTATATTTCGCCCTCGCTATCTCGTTTTGTTGTTTTGTATAGAGTATAGAGTGTTACCGCTATTTAACGGCGTCACAAGTGGTTGTGCAAATATTTTACCGCTATGCGTAGTACAGCACTTTTAGAGTCAAAAAGTTAAATAATGATATACATATCCCTTTCAGACCTAGGGTTTATTTTCTTAATAATTTCGCATTAGGCGGTAGAATCAAAATAATTTTTGTAAATATGAGAAAAAATACACTACCAGAAAAATTCCCAATTGTCCTTTTTTGAAAACAGGACATCACACATTTGTGGTATCTAGGTCATTGATAGTAAAATACCTCCATGAAAACAGCACATAGGTAGTTATAATTTCAATATTTTATTGAACTAAAAAATATGCAGATACTTCAGTCTTTTATAAAAATAATTTCACATAAATTTATTTGAATATGCATTGATATAAAATAATATAAGAAAAGTAACAATACTTTAATCAGTTACGTGTATGATACTTCTCAAAGCAGTCCTTATTTTTTGCCAAACAAAGAGTAACCTTACACTTTTGGCATCGGCCTCTTGATCGACTTCCACAATTATTGCGGCATACCCTGGGCGGATCATCTGAAACTGAAGGCCAGTGATCGTAGCGATCATACCGTATGTCATCAGGTGCATCATGGGGTCGATATTTGGTTCCGTAAAAATCTTCAGGCAGTTGAAAGGGTTCAACCTGATCAGGAGCTTCAAAATAAGCTGCAAGGACACTACCAAGTTCCATTTTAAATGTTAAAAACGACTTCACTTTTGACTTTGGTATGCCAGAAAGCTTACAGTCTCCTCTGTATTCCATCCATGAGTTATAGATTGACAGGTCAAGAAAGTGAAAAAATACCTTGACAGTCCATTTCTTTGTTTTCATTTTAATCCTGTAATATTCAAGCATTTGATCACACAAATCAACTCCTCCCATAAACGAATTATAATTCTGAATTACTGAAGGTATTTCAACTGGCGAACGGCGTTTTAAATTCCTATTCCATCTCTGAACTTCACCTACAGGATCCTTTCCACACTTACTTGAAGCAACAATAACGCCCTTTGTGTCCTTCCACTTCACAAGAGCTACATTATTACTATTTGTAAACTGACATATATCGCCACGACTCATATCTTTGTCCTGAGGGAATTTAACACATTTGGGTATTCTGTTCGCCATAATTGTACCTGTTGCGGGATAATCCATTTGGTACAGCGTTGCTACGAGAGGTATTGTAGTAAAAAACCGGTCAAAATAGATCTGGCTGCCTTTTGGTAAGTTTTTTATTAACCTCATGACTATAGATGGCCCGTGCCCAAGGCCGCAGTCTTCAAATGTCCCGGCTCCTTGAAAAATTTCAAAATCCACTACAATACCTGTAGAAGTTGCGCATACAAGATTTTTTAATCCAATGGGCCGCGGTTTCGATCGAATTACTTGTCTAGCAGGACATCGTCCAGTAAATGGTATCATCTGCTCGTCAATCGAGTAGCTTGTGATATCAGTTGCTAGTTCATTGCAACGCTTCCTAACCATGTCTATGATTGATTGGATTCTCCAAAATTTATTGGTCGAATCTGGAACGTAAAAGTCCTCAAAGTGTATGTCTGATCGAAGTTGTAAAAATTTGTCTCGAGACATAGAGTTATATATAGCAGGAATCTTGCATTCGTTTGACCAGTACATCCTTATTGCAGGATAGCCGAGGCAGCCCATTACAATTGCACATCCGTAAAATCTTTTTATGTCGGCTGATATGTAACACGCCTCCTGACCTCGATTAGCCAATACGTACTTTTTTGTGAAATTGACAGTATTCTCATAGTGCCATTCCGGAAAATAGTTTTTAAAATACTCTAAAGGCGACTTCACGGTTACGTTATTTTGGCATCCATAAGTTACAGGGAGCTGCGTGCTGGGGAAAGGCGAATTTTTCCAAATCTCCCTCCTAGCCGGTGCTTTGGTTCTATCAATCGATGATGGCTGTTGGACATGTGGACTTGCAATACTTAACTGTTGAGCTTCTGTGTGCCCCTCATCGTTTTCCGTACTTTCATCGCTTTCTTGCTCTCCAGTGTTGACGTTAAACGGTGTCCAAGTTTCATCTATATTATCATCATCATCACTAAAGTCTAGATCAGATTGATCTAGAATATCTAGAACTGCTTCAATGTCATCGCTGTTTCCCAAATCGTAAAATCTTCCTAGAAAAAATGTAGATAACACATTTGTGAGCAAGCAACGAAATAGAATTTTGTGCCTGAATAGCACAATTGTGATATCTGTTTTTCACTGCCCTTCAATTAATAGAAACTTTTAGAAAAAATTGTTTAAATGAACACAATCACAATATTAACACTATTATTAAACTTTAATCACTTTTATAAATTAAAGTTTATATGTTAAAAACGAAAAAAACACTTACCACGTGGACGCATGTCTAAGCTTGCTAAAGATCACTTTGAAAATGAAGCATTTTATCCGCTATTTACCAATCAAATATTTTTTTTTTGTGCAGTTCTATTGAAAAACAGTACACACAATCACTGCTTGCCGGTAAACACGTGAACCAAAATTGTTTAATGCAATTTTCTGTATTTAAAGCCAGATATCACAATTGATATAGCTAGGTCTGAAAGGGATATGTATGTATGTATGTATGTATGCATATATGTACGTGCCTATAGCAACACATCACATTTTCAATATAATCAATTGTACAGGTTCAAAAGTTTGCAAATTTTAGAAATAATTTGAAATTTCATATATTATAAAAAATTTTTTTTTTGTAGTTTTTGCAATTTTATGTTTTTTTTTGTATTTTTGTAGGTTTTTTGATATTTTATAATAGTTCATGTATGTACCCTTTTTTTGTAATTTTAGATTTTTTTTTTTTTAATTTTTTTTTGGAATTCTTATATTTTATGTATTTTTGGGTTTTTGTAGAATTTCTCCTTGTTTGAAATTTTTATATTATTTCATGTTGTTAAATTTTTTTTTTTTTGTAAATTATTTTACGTGTTTTAGTAGCATAGTGAAACGCTTGACGTATTTGTTGGAATGTTGCATTTTTTTTGTAGTTTTAGCACAACCACCACCGCAGATATATTTTTTGTTAAAAAAAGTTAAATTATTAATTTAGGCTGCTTGGGATTTTTATTCTTCCCCAGAGCCACCACTACTTTTCCCACGATGCCGCAGGCGAAGCCACGGTCGCCATATAAGGAAATGTTGAATATCCCCATTGTCAGCGGCCGAGATAAATCCGTGTACCTACCCAATGTGGTAGCTGGGACGCAGTAGCCGCTGGTGCAGGAATTCACCCAACACAATTGTACAAACCGGGAGCGCAACGTTGAATCACCGAACATTAATTAAAAAGCAATATTGTGGTTTTTACAATTTTATTAAATTACTTGAACTATTATTAAATGTTGAATAATTGTCTTTTTCTAATTTTTGTGACTGCCTAGTGTAAGCGCGCAAGATTGAATCCCTTCACTCATTTGACAGCCATTTGTGGGTTGCCTTTTTCTGTCAATTTGCAGTCAATCATAACTCATCAAACACAGACCTAAGGGCCACATTACAAAAGAAACAAGAAGAGTTGTGCCCTTTTGAGGCGTCAAACATGAATTCCCTTTATTCAAATAATTTGCTCTTATTTATACTAAATTATTCTAAACATTTTCTTATACATATTTACTCTAATTCTTACATAGCTAACTCTAACGCTTAGCTCAGTGTACATATATCCAGTGCAGTCACCAACGTACACACAAACATATCTATAGCGGGACTGCCAGCAAAACTGGCCTTGATCCGATCATTATAGTATATGTTTTGAGGTACCTGCTCACCACGAGATAAGGCCCATGGTATGGTGCCTTTAACGGTTTCTTATGGTGTCGTCGCGTAGAAAGACGTGGCTACACAACCGTAGATCCTTAGGGACGAAAACGACTGGTTTGCCATGCTGCGAAGTCTGTATCGGTCGTAGTGTTTCGAAATGTCTATGTAACTCCCGTAAGAAACCGTGTTGGTCCCTCGGACTGTCTTCTTCCGGGTCCATGATGTCTCCCGGTAGCCGAATTGATTGCCCATAGACCATTTCCGCGACAGAAACTCCTAGGTCTTCTTTAACGGCTGTCCTCAAACCTAAAAGGACGATGGGCAGAACATCCACCCAGTTCACGTCAGCCGAATGGCACCTAAGGGCAGCTTTCAATACCCGACGCCATCTTTCCACCATGTCGTTTGCTTGCGGGTGATAGCTAGTGGTGTGTATGTGTCTCACGCCCAGAAGTTTTGCTAATTCCTTGAACAGAGCACTCTCAAATTGACTCCCCTGGTTCGTGGTAATAAATTTCGGTGTACCAAACCGGCTGATCCATCCGCCAAGGAATTGTCTCGCCACCGTCTCCGCTGTCATGTCTTCCAAAGGGATCACCTCCAACCATCTGGAAAACCTGTCTGCACATGTCAGACAGTATGTGTAACCTCTTGACAATGTGAATGGTCCGACGATGTCCTCATTGACATGGACAAATCTCCTAGCTGGAACTGCGAATTGTCCGAGGTGTGTTTTGGTGTGTCGTGCGATTTTACATCGCTGACAAGCCGGACAGCTGCGTACCCAACTTCGTATGTCGCTACCCATTTTCTTCCAAACATAGCTTTTCGTTATCAACTGAGCGGTAGCTTTCACTCCTGGGTGCGCTAGTCCGTGGGTCCCATTGAATACCACCCGTCGTAAGGTTTCGGGTACGTATGGTCGCAGGACGCCAGTTGATTTATCGCACACTATTACAATGCCGGCGCCCGGGTGTCGATATTTTATTAGCTGTAACGAGGTTGGCTCGCCGTCGATCAGCCCTTTAAGTTCCTCGCATATACTTTGCTCGTCGTGTAACTGCTATAGGTCAACTGATGAAGGTACTGTGGAGGTTTCGATCCTCGAGAGCATATCCGCTACGAGATTGTCCGTACCACTGATGTGTCTTATCTCTGAAGAGAATTGGCTCATGAAGTTTAACTGTCGTGTCTGACGTGGTGAAAGTTTCTCCCATTTCTGATCAAATGCATGCGTCAACGGTTTGTGGTCGGTAAAGATAGTGAAAGTTGTTTCCTCCAAATGGTACCGAAAATGCCGAATCGCCTTATAAATTGCTGTTAGCGGTCGTACGCGTGTTTTGTGAAAAAAAAACCTAAAGGAGCCCACTTACCCCTGACCATTTGCTGCAAAACAGCTCCGACTGCAATGTCAGAGGCGTCAGTCATTAAAGCAATTACAGCATCTTTCATTGGGAACGCTAACAGAGCTGCTTCAGTCAATTGTTCTTTGAGTTTCTTGAATGCTTCCGTGGCCTCTTTTGTCCACTTAATCTGCGTCTTGTCGCGTTTTTTACAAGGGCACATCAGCGTGTTCCTCTCGTCAAGGTATGGAAAACGAACGATAAACCCCTGACGGTCTCGTCGATGTATCGTTGAAAGGTTTGGGCTGCGTTCCTTAACCCAAAGGTCATATATTTAAATTCGAAAAGCCCGAATGGGGACAGAATAGCCGTCTTCGGAACATCTGCAGGGTGCACTGGTATCTGGTGGTACGCTTTCCTGCAGTCTATTACCGAAAAAATCTCCTTGCCAAACAGGTCCCCACCAAAATCTTGAATATGTCGTATCGAGTAGCTGTCCGGAACCGTTTTTGCGTTCAACCTCCTATAATCCCCGCAGGGTCGCCAAGCTCCGTTTGATTTCTTCACCATGTGCAGCGGACTTGTCCATTGGCTACTAGAGCGCTGACAAATACCTTTGTCGATTCTTTCTTCGCGAACGACAGTTTCTCCGGCGGCATTCGTCGTACCCTCTGTGCTACCGGAGCCCCTCGGGTCTCGATATGGTGCTCCACCGCTGTGACAGGCCTGTTAGCCTTCGGCACGTCGTTGGTGAGATCAGGATAGCGTGACAAAATCGCATGGAACGGGTCCGCCCCTAGCAGGAATAGTATACGGTGTGGTGGAACTATGATTTGGCATAATGCTTGAGCGCGCGTTGCTCGGTCGATGATCGTTTTGTTTCTTAAATCCACTAACACGTCGTAATGTTTTAGAAAATCTGCACCTGTTATAGGGTGCGCCACGTCGGCGATGATGAAGGACCATCCGAACGGCCGTCGTAAGCCTAGGTCCAAAGTCAAATATCGTTCACCAAAAGTGTTAATGGTAGTGTTGTTTGCGGCAACCAGTTGCATGGCGGCAGGTTGCTTACTTTCCCCGTGACGTGCGGGTACAACCGAAATTTCGGCACCCGTATCGATGAGGAATTTTGTTGAAGAAGTTCTGTCTAGAACGTAATGGCGGCTAGAGTTAGTGTCTCCCTCCGACATAGCCGCTTTGTACAGGGCGAACGGCACCTTGTTGCGTCTTTACCAAAAGTGCGGTGATACCAGCAAAAATCGTGTTGTGAACTTCGTGTTAAATCACTGCGTGCGCTGCTTGATCGCGACTGCCGTTGAAATGTCTCGAATTGTTTTTGCTTCTGCGCCGCGGTCCGCCTTTCCAAACGGTCCAGCCTACCTACCAACCCTGCAGTGCTTGCCGTTGTATTGTCATTTGTTGTGCTGACGACGTCGACACAGCTACCTTTGCTGGAATTGCTAATATGTTATCCGCTTCTTTAGCCAACTCTTCTACGTCCCCTTCCATTGTCACCAAAATGTGCTGCACATGTAAGGGCAGTTGCCGTAACCATAAGGACTTCAACATCTCCTTACCTAGCTGTTGGTTGGCCAACTCGTTCATTTCGCGTAATAATGATATAGGCTTCTTTTCGCCCGATTCGCAACCTTCGACTAACCGCCTGAATTTCTTTTCACTTGATTCGCCAAATTCCCCAATCAACCTGCGTTTTAATGTGTCGTATTTGCCGTTGGCAGGTGGCGATGCAATGATGTCACTAGCGTGTGCGAGTACTGCTGAGTCGATTCCAGCGACAACTGTAAAATACTTAGTTTCGTCGGTAGTGATTCCTGCGCAAATTGAGCTTCCACCCGTGCGACCCATAAACGGGGGTCGGGCTTCCAAAATGGAGGTGGCTTAACTGCGAGGCGCGCTACCTGAAATGGTAGCATGGCGTGGAAACGTAGTTAGCACAAGTGGCTGCAAATGTGTCTCTGTCGTCGGTGTCACCAATTATAGAATACGCGTTGTTCTGTATTTAATATCTAACATTAACTTAAATCTCTTTATTAAAATACAAACTAAAAATATACAAATTCTGTTGAATAAAAAGTGTGTAGTTTGACAAGAGCTGATCGAATTAATAAGATAAAATTGTGTCGGTTGAATTCAATTTAGGACACGAAGCTAGTCGTAGTTTGTTAAGTTTTTATCTGCTTTCAGTGATTGCCACATCGTGTGGCAAGTGTAGGTTCAGGGTATTCACTAGTGATGCAGTCACACACGTTCACACATATGTGACCAGCGTATGTCAACCAATACTGTCGTATACATAAAATTTATTCAGGTTCACCATATTCTTGTTATCACTCATAACCAATAGCAATAGAGTAAAAATTAAAATGCAAAACTAAGCGGAGAGCGATAAAAAAACACGTCCGATCACTTCAACACACAATGTTTATTGTAGCTATAAAAACTATAAGCTAAATACATTTCGTTGGCATTATTACTTACTTCAGAATTTTTCATTATTCTGAAATACATCTTTGAAATAAAATAATTTAAATTAAAATCAAAAATGTATATTTGATTTTATTGGTTGCGTGTTTTTAGATCGGGAGACAGCCATACTGAGTCTTCTTGTGAATAACTCTAGTGTTGTATCCATTTGGCGAAGTCTGAATTTCCCGACAGCGGGCCAAATACACCCTCTTTACCCATTCTTACGCCAAGCACGACTTTGATATATATTGCGGTGACGGGGTCTCTTCCCTAAAACAAATCCCTCACATAATGTGCGATTGTGGACATGCCCACTTCAGTAGATGTTGCAAGATGTTTTGTTCATACTTCTCCACACCGCACACCTTATCTTTTGTATGGATCTGATGTCAGTGTTTGACTTTCTCAGGACTAAAACCAGCCGGGCAGCAGCACGTAGCCTATTAAGAGACCAAACATTCCAGGCGCATTATCTTATATCGTAATTTCTTTTTCGTTGGAGGTTGTAATTTAATTACACTTTTGTATATTAACACACGTAAAATCCAAAATAATTGCATTGTGCGTGAATTTTTGATGTCATTAGTACTTAATAAAAACTAATTCTTAGTAAAATAAAAAAAACGAAAATAAAATATAGAAGTTGAAAAAAAGGAAAACTTGGTGAATTTTTTTATACAGAAACACTTTTCATTATTCGTTATTATAACGCAAAGTTACAGAAAGCGGGGGATTTCGTGTTCGAATCGTGGCTAAGTTTTTCTTTTCTTCAACTTTTTCTTTGTAAATTAGTTATTTTGTTTTTATATTTTTCTAAGAATCAATTTTTATTAAATATTAATAACATTTAAAATTTGCACACAATGCCATTATTTATTTTGGATTTTACGCTTGTTATCACTGTCATTATAGGCTGCGCTAATTTTATCGATCGCCGTAACGAAAATACACTTCTACCACGCTTATAGAAACACTGCTCAGTGATAACTACGTTAAAAATCTCATCGATGGAATACAGAAACGGGCTACAGAGCATTAAGATTAACAAAGGAAAAATTGGAGCTATTGACATCAAGGATGAGGTTAAAGTTAAATACTAAAGATGTCTTCACAAACGTTTTTAGAAATACGTTGCCAGGGAAGATGATATTAGCCATCGCAATGATATGAACAGTTTGTTCAAAGAGTTTGGAGAATCTAGTGAGTGGCGTCTATTTATCGACAGCAGCACGCTGAGTTTAATGCAAAAATACCAAATATATTTGTTTTTCATGCTCAGTATGAATGATATAACATTTGCAATCTTATACAATAAATATCATAAGACGATAGCAATTACACAAGTATACACGGTTTTGTATCTGGGCAACTAAAAGCGGTTTTTAAGTCAATTTATGACGCTGAATCCGAATCTGCATTCCGTTTTTAAAGATTGATTTAAGATTTCGAGATATCGGTAATTTTGTGTTTTTTTAGGTATCACTTTATTCAAAAAATCATTTCGCCAATTTTACAAAAGCGACGAACGGAAGCAATAGCTTGTTCGAAAGGAAATTAATTAATCGAAATTTGGTCGAATTTTTAAGATTTTTGAAAAAATTTTGATTTTAAAAATGGTTTTTTTGTACGAAGTTGTAAAAATCAGGATAAATTTTTTTTCCTAAAATTAGTGTGTTTAAAAGCAAACACATTTAGCAAAATATTAGGCAGATCCGGCAAAAACTCTATTTTCGGGGATTTTTTCTTGTTACTTTCAACAAAATTCAAATTCATTTTTTATGAATTTTGTCAAATAATAATAATTTTATTAACTTAAAAGTAACAAATCAGAAATGAAGATTGGTGGAACTTTGCCTTTTGTATTGTTTAGTATCTGTTTCGCGTATTATCCCAAAATCCTTGGTATCGTCTTTAAATTTTGGCTAGATCTTGATGTAACCGCTCTCCCTGTTCGTCGCTCGTATCACCCAAGTTTTCGGGAAAGAAATCGAGATGAGAATGCAGAAAATGCATCTTTAGAGACATCCGAGCTCCAATCTTTCGATAATTTTCAAACATATCGCCAATAATTTCCTCAAAATTAAGGGATTTTTGATTACCAAGAAAGTGGTGAACGATATTTTGAAAAGATGCCCACGCGTCTGCTTCATCGGGCGTTAAACATTTTGTAAATTCTTTATCAGCCATTAGTTTTCTAATATCAGGTCCCACAAATATTCCTTCTTTAATTGTTGCATATGACAATTTAGGAAACAACTTGACTAAGTACTGAAAAGCCGGTCCTTCACGGTTTAATGCTTTGACGAAGTTCTTTATAAGGCCAAGTGTAATGTGAAGAGGTGACAGGAAAATGTCTTGTGGATATTGAGTACGACTTTGCCATTCTTTCCTCACATAATGGTGTTCAGTTGCGCGGCTATCCCACAAGCATAAGAAACAACAAAATTTGGTGAATCCAGATTGCATCCCAGTTAAGATGACAATAACCTGTTGAAATAATATAAAAAATAAGTGTTTTCGATTTAATTGGAATTAATGTTTATACCTTTAGATCACCACATATTTTCCATTTATGATCATTGTATTTGATGAAGCACAGGATCTTCCGCATTGTTTCGTAGCATTCCTTCGTTTGTACTGCATGAGCAATCGGAATAGATGGTTTGTTATTCCCGTTGTGGAGAAGAGCAGCTTTTAGGCTGTATTTGGAACCATCAATGAATAAACGCCATTCGTTTCGATCGTAGGGTGCATTCATTTCATTAAATAAACCATTAATATCGTTACAGAAAGTTATGTTGTCTTCTTTTTTGAAGAACGGTCGAAGTGCCTCATTTCTGTTTCTGTATACAGTAACTTGTGCTCTAGAGTCTAGATTTTTCCATTGCTGCCGCCGTGATGTTAGCAACTCTGCTTTTTGTTTGGATAAACTTAAGTCCCGAATCAAATCGCTTAGTTCATCTTGCGAAATTAAATGTGGCCCTTCCATGACAAAGTCGCTTTCACTTCTGGGGGGTGATGGAGTTAAAGTTTCCAGAACGTTTGCACTTATACTTCGATAAACTGGCAATGGATCATTAGCAGTACGTGGAACTGGCTTGGATACTGATGATACATCAGGATAATTATATTTTGTTAATTTTTTTGCATTGATACCCGTAAATTTCATCAAACAAAAGTAGCAATCATCTTCATTGTTTTTAGGTTCTCTCCAGACCGCTGGCTTTAAAAAGGAAAAGTACTCTCTCCCAATTACCACTTATACAGCTTTGTTTTGCATGCGTTACAAATAAATTTCGGTTTCCATGACTTATGAGTGTCTGCTACTCTGAAACCAAAGTAGTGCAGATACGCATCTTTGAGCGCGGAGTTGGAATGGCGTAGCCCAGGGTTATTTTTTGAAGCGCGGCCGAAGGCCGCCAATGCGGAAAGGAGTTCTGCACATAAATACCATGGATCACGCCCCGAATTGGGGATCTGACCTAAGTCAAATTTTCGCCTGCGGCGTTACTTCGTCGAATCTCAAACCCAAATGCCTCAATGACATTATTTCGCATGTCCAAAGTAAACTAAAGTCAAAATATTATACGAATTAACGGCACTGACTTTAATTCGTTTTTGGTCATGCGTCTTAATGTCACTGACATTAATTCGCTTTTTGGGTGCGAATTAACGTCACTGACGTTAATTCCACTGACGTTAGTTCGCGCCACCGTTTATACTTATCTTTCCTCAAGTGGACTGTATGTGTGTACATGTGTGTGTGTATGTGTGATAGGTTTAGGTACCTTATCCTGTTTGTTTTGTAACTATGTATGTATGACAATAGTATCTTAAATTCTAGTGGACTGTATAAATTTACTTATTTTAGAGCGGCGTAGTTATATGTTCGTACTTTTATGAACATTCTGTCATTTTTACTTACTTATCAAGCAGTGCCATGATTTAAGAGCTGCTATAACAGCACAATGGTGCTATCTTGGAAACTAGAATCAATCTTGAAAAACTGAATGCAGATTCGAATTGAGCATATCAAATATAGTTAAGAATCGCTCTTATCTGCTCAGATCCAAAAGTTGACCTGAATTTGTAAACTTGTGTTATCATAAGAAGAATATAACAATATACTTATACATTTGAATGGTTGCCTCAAATAACGTGGTAAGCTACATTATAAACATAGCGAGATACAACGTTATTTGAGGCTACCATTCATTTATATAATTGTAATTGAAGGGCTCAGAACCAAAAGGATCTAAGTGACTCCGAAATTGATTTGAGATATTCAAGTTTAAAATTTACTGCCTTTGGAAAATTCAATGTAAAATCTGGGTAGGGCATTTATAGTATGGGAAATAGATGGCACTACAATGTCCGAAATGACTCGGATCTCTTTGCCAACAAATAAACACCAAATTTCAGTATACAAATATGGGTATAACTCAATTTAAAAAAAAAATGTCACTTAGATCCTTTTGGTTCTGAGCCCTTCAATTATAATTGTTTGAATCTTATATATAAAATTCTCCTGTCACAGTTTTCGTTCCCATACTCCTCCGAAACGGCTTGACCGATTCTCATGAAATTTTGTGAACGTATTTAGTAGGTCTGAGAATCGGCCGTTATATATTTTTCATTATTCGGGGAAGGGGACCAGGGACCGAAATATTCCAAACTTTTTTGTTTATCGCGCGATTTTCTTCAAATTTAACACAAAAGTATTCCTTTACTTTTGTTAAAATTTGGGGTTACTTTTTTCCGGGAAGTGGATCAGGGACCGAAATATTCCAAACTTTGTTAGTTATCGTGCGATTTTTTCCCTAAATTTGGGCAGAACAACGTCTGCCGGGTCCTTCTGGTGTCAATATATATTTAAAAAGCAAATGATCATAAAAAGAAGGCAACAAAATAAATACCAAAATTACATATCCTTCAAACCTTTGTGATTTAAGTACATACAATCTCGAGTTTAAATTCTTTTAAACTTGATAATAGCACTTATATATATGGAAGTTTGTACGTGTATGAAAATTTTGGATTACATGCAAAATACAAAGAAACATAGATAAATTTCCCATAATTGCTGGTTCAAACATTGAAGAATTTTTTAAAATTAAAAACTGTCATACTGAATTTGTACTTACATAAAAGTTTTGAACTAATATGAAAAATACAAGCTCATAGATTTACTAAATTGGTACATTTGGTAAAATCTCCACTTTTTGGAAATTACAAACTTTTACACATTTACTAAATTTCATCTTGTATGAAACTTATTTGTACTTGTATGAAATATTTTGTTTCAATACAAATTATTATTTATATACAAGTTTTTATATGTTATACTTAAATAGAAAAGTTTTGGTAACATATATCGCTCGTTCTATTGTAAACAGAGTTTAGTTTTAATTTTTTGGGAAAACCCAAATAAAGTGTTGGGTATTCAAACAGTTAACTTTTACGACTAATGTAGCTGGTACTAGAAGGGTCACGTCAATTTATAAGGTATGACGGCAAACTACAAGTACTAAGCTAGTATACTGATAAGCAAAATATTTATATTAATGTGAGGGAGGCGCTAAATTCCATTCAAACTTTTTAAAATAATGTCCTTGGCTAGCTATTAAAATGTATCGTGCTATCTACAAAAATTTAAATTTCGAGTTAAATCTGTTTACAATAGAACGAGCAATATTTTCAAGTGAATAGAAATTGTACTGATAATGAATTTCTTATATTTTATGTAAAATTATGATAATCCCAAAATATGCAGAGCATACTTTTCCGCATACATGTAAAATGCCTTTTTTATAGGGCGTCCGTCGCCCCTTATTGCCGGAAAACTATAACATTTAAAAAAACTGTACAAACGCTTTTGATGGAGAATCACTTCAACAACTGTAGAGGAAAATTTTTTGACAGATGTTACCATGACCGAAATAATTAAAAATAACAACAAAAAAATGCACTTTAAATGCATGTAGAAAATTATGTTCTGCTTATTTTGGGATTATTTTTTTACCCTTTCATGACCACCAGTAGGAGAGTTAAATAAACCAAAACCACTTATCGTCCGCATCACTTTCGTGAAATTTTCTATCAAAATAATTGTTGGCATACAGTGATAAATAAGTGAACTTCGAGTTAAACACGTTGGAAATGTACGATCCGTTTGTAAATATCTCTTGGGGATGTGTTTGATCCAAACAATTTTTTTATATTAATAATTTACATTTTTGACCCGAAACTTCACATTTAAAAATGTTGGATTTTTGAGTAAATAAGTTTCTCTTATCGTCTTTCTATCGAAATATTATTTTTTGAATTGTGATTTATTAACAGCGTAAAAATGTTGGCGTATGCTGACGACATTGACATTATCGACCTTAACCACAGTGCCGTAACACCTGCTTAGCTAAACTAGAAAAAGAAGCGGAAAAAATCGGTTTGATAGTGAACGAGGGCATAACAAATTACATTCACGCCTTGCTCCACTCCACTGCTGGCAGCAAATGTACATGCATGTTGGTACATATGTATGTGCACGAGCACGTATGCTCCAAAGGGTAGATTGGGCAAGCCGACATATATAAATTAGTCAAAAACTAATTATATAATTATTAAAAAGGTGTTTATCGTCGTACATTTCAAATCACGGAGGCCGCGACACATTGTACGTTCAAATGCGGGAAAAAATAATGCAACAACAAAGCACTCACGTCGCACATTTACCCATCAACCAAAAGTTCGAGGGGACATTTAAGTACTTCAAGTCTGACATGATATTTTAAAATCCCTTTTTTTGTTATTTAGCTAGCAGGGTACCCGGCGTTGCTCGGGATGTAAGTAGTTAGGGGGATCTCAAAATCAATGATATACTTAAAGATTTCATATTTATATAATACTAGCGGACCCTCACCCGCTTCGCTGGGTGAAAGATAAATAGAAATGTTCTTTGTTTTCTTCTGGTTTTATCATTTAATTCATTTTGTGACTTATTCTAATAACAATATTTTATTTATTTTAGTGACTTATTCTAATTATTGTAAACTAACAACTTATTCTAAAGCCTTCTGATACACAACATTTTTGGTTTCATTTTCATGAGATGTATAATACGATGGTTACGAACATCCTACATACAGTTGTCCATGTCCAAAGCATGGATAAGTTAGGTCAATTCCACACAATTGAAGTGTTTGACCTTGAGTCTTATTGATTGTAATAGCAAAAGCAAGGCGAATGGGAAATTGAATTCGCTTAGAATCAAAAGGCAAATCTGTTGGAATCATGGGATACGCGGAATCAAAACAAATTTGCCTTTCAAAATGGAGGCTTCAATTAAATTGTTCATTGTCAGTTTCACTGCTAATCTTGACCCATTGCAAAGTTTCGGCTGATTGATATTTCGCAACATAATGATCACTGCGCCGACTTTCAATTGCAAGCGATGTGGTGGCAAGCCAATCAAATCAAGTGAGTTTAAAAATTCAATTGGATAATTCAATACATCGTCGGGATTAGGTTTTATTTTTGACTCAAAGTCAATATATTATTTTTGCCGATTTCTGTTGTGTGTATTTTTCACTCCATTTGTCCACTGTTCCACTTGCTATCAATCATTTGCAAAAATATTATGCATATATGAAACGGGGGGTTATCGAAAAAGGGGGAGTGCTACCTCCCATACAATCTCAATTTTTCAAGGTGAATATTTCTAAAGGGGTTTAAGGAGGGGCCTGAATATTGGTATAGACCTATATGATATTAAAAGCATTCTCACACATAAAAAGGGGGGTTATCAGAAATAGGGGCGTGGCATCTCCCATACAAACTTAAATTTTCAAGCAGAATATCTGTGAAAGGGTCTAAGGTAAGGACCTGGAAATCGCTATCTTCTATATATATACAAATTAAACCGTTTTTCGCGTTGTAATGATCTTTACGGAGAATGGCTGAATCCCTTTTAACCAAACTTTGCCACATTAAAGAGATACATATGGAGAAGGTTTATAACTAAAAAGGGGGGTTAGCAGAAAAGGGGGCGTAGCACCTCCCATACAAACTTAATTTTTAAAGAAGAATATCTGTAAAAGGGTTCAAGGTAGGGACCTGAAAATTGGTATAGACCTATATTATGTCAAAAGCATTCTCACATATAAAAAGGGGGGTTAGCAGAAAAGGGGGCGTAGCACCTCGCATACAAACTAAATTTTTAAAGCAGAATATCTGTAAAAGGGTTCAAGGTAGGGACCTGAAAATTGGTATAGACCTATATTATGACAAAAGCATTCTCACACATTAAAAGGAGGGTTATCAGAAAAGGCGCCGTGGCACCTCCCATACAAACTAAATTTTTAAAGGAGAATATCTGTGAAAATGTCCAAGGTAGAGACCTGAAAATTGGTATAGAACTCTATGATATCAAAAGCATTCTCACACATAAAAAGGGGGGTTATCATAAAAGGGGGCGTAGCACCTCGCATACAAACTAAATTTTTAAAGCAGAATATCTGTAAAAGGGTTCAAGGTAGGGACCTGAAAATTGTTATAGACCTATATTATGTCAAAAGCATTCTCACATATAAAAAGGGGGGTTATCAGAAAAGGGGGCGTGAAAAATCACAAAAAACTAAATTTGTAAAGCAGAATATCTGTGAAAGAGTTCAAGGTACTGACCTGAAAATTGGTATCTCTATATATATAAAAATTTTGCCGTTTTTCGCGTTGTAAGGAACTTTACGGAGAATGGCTGAACCGATTTTAACCAAACTATGCCACATTGAAGAGACACATGTGGAGAAGGTTTGTAACTAAAAAGGGGTGTTATCAGAAAAGGGGGCGTGGCACCTCCCATACAATCTTAATTTTTCAAGGTGAATATCTCTAAAGGGGTTTAAGGTAGGGACCTGAAAATTGGTATAGACCTATATGATATCAAAAGTATTTTCACACATAGAAAGGGGGGTTATCAGAAAAGGGGGCGTGGCATCTCCCATACAAACTTAAATTTTGAAGCAGAATATCTGTGAAAGGGTCTAAGGTAAGGCACAACGCTCTGCTGGCAAGAATAGGTTCAACAAAAATGGGCACAAAAACTGTGAATGAGGTCTTGTCTGGGACCATCCTAAATGTCGCACTACGTTATCAGTAAAATCGGGACTGCTCGTTTTCGCGAAATATCCCACTTTAACCCTTTAGGAGCTTCAAAAATATACATTTGACCAAAAAATCTTTTCAAAAATAGCTTCTGTGTGTTTGTTCGTGTAGGTGATTTCTATTACTCACATAAATTTACAAAAGTCTCACTTTTTAAAAAAAATTGCAAAACTACTATGAAATAAAATTAATTATTCGTTTTGAGGGCACTAGTTACAGCACCCTGTTTTTGTAATGCAAAAAAAAAAAAACAAAAATTCTCCTTATGATTTTTTTTTAAGCTCAACACGAATCCGTGGTCCAAAAATGTCCATCATGTCCCGTTTCTGAGAAAAAATGCTTTTAGGCCCCAAAATTAGTATAATTTGAGGAAGCCCCCTGTGCTCTGGGTGCTCTTATAAGATTTGAATATCAGCTCATATATAAACCAAGGTTTAGGAAACATTATCTAAGATAAGAAAAAATTGTAGTATGTCGCAATTATTTTATACAGATTTTCAAAGTTGGCCGAAATCACAAAATCATATTTTTGGTACATTTTTGAAAAATTATATAAATTTACCCCGATCTGCCAGAAGCTTTTTACATACCAGAAAATATTGCATGGTTTCTAGTGTGTCAATGGTAAGAAAATCTTTTTATTGCCACTTACCCTAAAAATAATATCTTCATATATTACAACCTCCCTTCGCGAAACGAGCAGCCCCGATTTTACTGAAAACGTAGTTCGACATTTAGGATGGTCCCAGACAAGACCTCGTTCACAGTTTTTGTGCCCATTTTTGTTGAACCTATTCTTGCCAGAAGAGCGGTGTGAAGGACCTGGAAATCGCTATCTTCTATATATATAAAAAATAGCCCCCCTTTTTATGTGTGAGAATGCTTTTGACATAAATAGGTCTATACCAATTTTCAGGCCCCTACCTTAAACCCCTTTAGAAATATTCACCTTGAAAAATAGAGATTGTATGGGAGGTACCACGCCCCCTTTTTCGATAACCCCCAGTTTTATGGGTGATAATGGCGTTGTTATCCTATAGCTCGATACCAATTTTCATGTTCCTACCTTTAACACTTTTACAGATATTCACCATGAAAAATTAAGTTTGTATGGGAGGTGCCACGTCCCCTTTTCTGATAACCCCCCTTTCTATGTGTGAAAATGCTTTTGATGTCATATAGGTCTATACCTATTTTCAGGTCCCTACCTGAAACCCCTTTAGAGATATTCACCTTGAAAAATTAAGATTGTATGGGAGGTACCACGCCCCCTTTTTCGATAACCCCCAGTCTTATGGGTGAGAATGGTGTTGTTATCCTATAGCTCTATACCAATTTTCATGTTCCTACCTTTAACACTTTTAAAGATATTCACCATAAAAAATTAAGTTTGTATGGGAGGTGCCACGCCCCCTTTTCTGAAAACCCCCCTTTTTAGTTACAAACCTTCTCCACATGTGTCTCTTCAATGTGGCAAAGTTTGGTTAAAATCGGTTCAGCCATTCTCCGTAAAGTTCCTTACAACGCGAAAAACGGCTAAATTTTTATATATATAGAGATATAGATATATAGATAAGGCAAACAGCTCTATGAAAAAGCTTTTGTATAATAATTTTTTTCCTGAGTTCAGATGAATCTAAAATTCACTCTAAGCGGACACAGTCATCAACACTTTTGATATGATAGCTATATTATATGAGCATATTCTTGGGTCAGCCTTGGTCCACCTAATGGTCAATATCTTGGAAACGGGTTCGCAGATGAACCTGAAAACTGTTCCTTGAACCACTTCCTATTAAAACCCTCAACAACACCTTTCATTTGGTACCATGTTGTGCACACACATATTGTGTAAACACCTTCTAGGGTCACCCCTGGTCCACATTTTGGTCGATATCTCGGAAAACGGGTCGTATAGGGTCTTGAAACTTCATATAAACCATAAATGGACCACTGCCTACGTAGTGTATAAGTTTGGTTGAAATCGCACAACGCGTTTATGAGTAGTTCGGCGACGTACATATACGGGGACTTATTTTTATATATATAGATTATTGCCTACTAAAGAATTTGTCAAATTCGAATATTTTGAAAATTTTGAAAGAAGAGTATTGATAAACAATTTTCAAATATTTTCTTTTGCGGTATTCATTCCAATTCTTTACCAACCCGAAAAGATTCTACAATTTTGTCAATTCGAAAAGTAAAACTACCGGATTTCCATCTTCCTTTGCCTTGGGATCCAAGAGTGCTAGTTCGGATCATGATATTTCTGAATTATTTGCAGAATTCTTTATGTCGACCTACACATCTAATAAGTTTCAGTCCAGTCCCTACCCTTATAATTTAAATAGTTCTAATAGCATTCACATGCCTGTTTTGGATGAACATTCTGTTCTACAAAGTCTTCTTGCACTGAAACCTTCATTTTCCCCTGATCCGGATGGTGTTCCCACTTGCGTGCTGAACTACTGTGCTATACATTTATCTGACCCAATTTTTAAACTGTTTAAACTATCTCTTGAATCTGCTGCGTTCCCTACAATCTGGAAGCAATCTTTTATTATACCTTTACATAAAAAAGGTAGTAGGTCAAATATTGAGAATTATAGGGGCATAGCTAAGCTCTCAGCTATTCCTAAAACATTTGAACACATAATAACTCGCCAGCTGCAATACCGGTGTAGGTGTCTATTATCACTGTGTCAGCATGGTTTTGTACCCCTACGATCAACCTCAACTAACTTGCTTGAGTTCTCCTCCTTTGTTATGGACGGTTTCTTGAAAGGTAACCAAACGGATGTAGTCTATACTGATTTCAGCAAAGCATTCGACTCTGTCAACCATGAGCTTTTAATCCATAAACTCCATTTACTGTGTTTTCCGAATCATATTATTTATTATGGCTTGCAAATTATCTTACAAACAGGACTCAACAGGTGTTGACGTAACTTTCGGTTTCCCCCATGGTAGTCATTTTGGCCCCTTACTCTTTACCCTGTTAATAAATGACCTACCTCAAATCATCTCTCATTCTCGAACTCTTATGTATGCGGATGATGTGAAACTTTGTTTCACCTTTTCGCCTACTGTACCTTCCCGTGGAGATCTCTTTCAGGCCGATTTGGAGTCATTTCGCTGCTGGTGTGCAGTAAATTTATTAATATTGAATAGCTCGAAATGTAAGCTAATGACTTTTCATCGAATAAAGCCGGTTTTGGTATCCTACGTACTAAATGACACTCTTTTGGAACACATATCTGTTGTAACTGATTTATTTGTTCTTTTTGACCCTAAACTAAGTTTTAATATGCATATTTCATCTATTGCTAACAAAGCCAAGAGTGTGCTTGGTTTTGTTAAAAGATGGGCTAAAGAATTTGACGACCCGTACCTCACATAAGTTCTTTACACATCGCTGGTTCGTCCAATACTTGAATATTGCCCGTGTGTCTGGTGTTTCTTGTATCAAGTCCATATACAGCGGATTGAGTCAGTACAAAAGCATTTCTTGATTTTTGCTTTGCGGGGTCTTAACTGGAATCCAACTACTCACCTGCCCCCTTATAGAAGTAGGCTTCTCCTTCCCTCTTTCTCTTAAATTTACCTTCTCTGGAAAATCGTAGGGTTTTACTATTTGTAATTTTCCTCCATAAGCTGATTGTTGGTGAAATCGATTCATCTTATCTTGTTAGTCGAGTGAGTTTTGCTGTACCCGCTAGGGCGTCCAGGCACTATGTGCCTTTTCACTTACCCCTTTGTCGACAAAACTTTGCAAAAAACCACACTCTAAACGTTTGGTGTTCATTTTACAACGAGTTATATAGCTGCATTAGTTTCGAATTTTCTTTTGCCTCACTACAAAATTTAATTTACACTGCTAAACGCTGACTAATATCATGTGAGTCCTCCACCCGTCGTTGCTCTGAACGCTGCGTGGAATCGCGTCCATTCCACCGGCATCACACATATATCAACGAATACAATTAAACAACCGGAAATAAAGTTTGTCAATATGCGAATAGCTCCCCCATGCAAGTATGTCTTTTGTGTTCATTTAGATAACGAGTTTAGACACCCACATTTAAATCAAATAGTCGCGCTTTATGCAATTCTTCAGTTGTTCAAACACAATAAAAAATCTACCTACTAATGATCATCCTTAACCAGCCCATTATATACAAAGAGTGCGCAAATTTCCAAGACCATACCTCCATACTTACGTACATATGTATGTAAGTACATTTATATGAGTATTTAACAAAAAATAGGAAGCAGGTAGTATTATTTTGTGTATGTTACTTTACGCAAATTAAACTATTTACACATGTGAACATGAAAATTAGCACAAACCCGTCCTTTTGTTACCATAATAAACAGTATACAAGTTAGCACCCAACAATAATGCCAACAACAACTGTAACCCAAACTCAAAGTTGGCACCCAACAATAATGCCAACAACAACTGTAACCCAAACTCAAAGTTGGCACCCAGCAGGAATGCCAACAACAACAGCATCAAATAAGCCAGACGCCTAGTCAGCAAGTGAACACTTAGCTGAGGGCGTTCTCACGATAATGCAAATGAAACTCGAGCATACCAATGAACGGCAAATGCCAAATCATCATTATCACGGGCAACAGTAGCGATCAGGGAAATAGGCATTTAGGTGCAGTCACCGAGTTCTTGTATTTAGTCATAATAACTCACCGAACCGGATTGGTTGCCTGACTCGTGTCAGGGAAATAATAAAAGTTGTGAACAAAAAGTGTTTGCATTTCTGGCGCCCAACGTGGGGCCACGCGAAGTTATCCCTATAAAAGGATACGAAAGTTAACGTGGCCAAAGGTTCGATTCCCACAACAGAAAAATAAATTAAAAGTTTGTAAAAATTACGAAAGTGATTAAACGTGTGTAACACGTTCGGGTTGGATACCCACAAGAAAAAAATAAATTTAACGTTTTTAAAAACACAAAAACTAATTGAACGTGTGTAACGCGTACGAGTTGATACTTACTAATTTAGTCAAAAGGGGGTCAGGTACCCACAAAAAATAAATTAAACATTTAAAGAAAATAAACAAAAGTAATTAAACGTGTACGGGCTAATCCCTATTAAATAGATAAATAAACTATTCAACAACCAACAAGTTAATCAAAAGAGTGTTGGATACCCACAAGAAAATAAATTAAACATCTAAAAAAATACAAATCGTGCGGGCTAATAACTGCCGAATAAATAAATAAACTAATCAACAATCAACAAGAGGTACAGGCTGCTCCAGCGAGGACAATCGGACGAGGACACCAAAATGAAATCAAATATGAATATCTGCATGTAAGTAGAGTGTTCAGCATACCGTTTAAATAAATAAACAAATAAATAAAGTGTTAGGAGTTTTTGAAAAGTGTTGCCTTGAGAGACGGTTGTTAAGTGTTAGTCTTAAAATGGACGTAGCTCAAATGCAGGCCCTTCTGAATGTTGCGGTTCGCGTGGCGACCGAGCAGACAAAGCGTGAGTTTCAAACTCAGGTGGAGGAACTGTAAAGTAGGTTGTCGATAATGGAAACCACTGCTCGAGTGGTAGAATACGAGGCTGTCACAATTCAGCCTGGCGTTACCTGTGACGAATCACTAGATCTTGTTAAAACAATGCCGGAATTTAGGGGTGATCAGGAAAGGTACGCGCATACGGCCTATAAAGTTTTTGGAAATTATGTAGGAAGCTCAAAGCATTACCAGGCTGTGGGCATAATAAGGAACAAGGTTGTGGGGTCTGCTGATATGGTTTTGTCTTCTTTTAATACGGTCCTGAATTTTCAAGCAATAATCTCAAGGTTGGACTTCACTTACGCTGATAAAAAACCAGTGTATTTGATTGAGCAAGAGCTCTCAATGTTGAGCCAAGGGTCATTGTCGGTAGCTAAGTTCTATGACGAGATAGAACGGAAGTTAACACTTATAATCAATAAAACTACGATGACTGACGGCGGAAATAGGGTACTTATCGAGTCGCTTAGTAAAAAATATCGCGAAGATGCCCTTCGCGTCTTTATTTCTGGCCTTAATCGGCCATTGTGCGATATTCTCTTCTCGTCGCAACCCTCGGATCTACCCTCTGCACTGGCATTGGCCCAGGAACTTGAGGCTAACCGAGCGAGGATGACAAAAATGACTATAATGAATTCGATCGGAAGGACGAATCTTTTACCTCAGGTCCCCGTTTCATACCAATATTCACCACAATACCGTAGGGTCCCAAATGAACAAATACGACATCGTCCGGTCCCGATGGAGGTGGACCCATCTCTCTCACGTTTTAGGCAAACCGGCCTACAACCGGCGCCATACAATGATGCCCGACAAGTGGTTCAGGGTTCTTCCCGAAACCAAAATAATGGGAACCCGCGCAACTCGACGGTACCCACAACCACCCAAGGTAATTCGCAGCCGGCCACGGTTGCACAAAAACGACAACACGGAAGCGAACGCTACCCCACCCCAAAAAAGGAACGTATTAACCACCTCTCTCATGAGATGAATGATTTGGAGGGCGAACTTTATCCGAGTGAAGACGAGTGCGGCTATGCCAACTGTAATTTCAAAGAGCGGTTTGAAAAAAATGAATTTGATCCAAGCGATGACGTTAATTTTTTAGAGGTGGGTCCCTCTTGCCCTATGTCAGCAGGACACTACGGGGAAGAGGTCTAAAGTTCCTAGTCGATACAGGTGCCGCCAAGAGTTATATTAAAAACTTAAGCACTCTTAAGGGAATCAAAAGCCTGCAGAGACCCTTCACTGTTAAATCTATACATGGCACCGAAAAAGTTGAGCAGTATTGCACAATAAATATTTTTAATAATAACTTTGAGTTTTTTATCCTCACTAGCAGGGACCGTAACTGCGGGGTCTTAACTGGAATCCAACTACTCACCTGCCCCCTTATAGAAGTAGGCTTCTCCTTCCCTCTTTCTCTTAAATTTACCTTCTCTGGAAAATCGTAGGGTTTTACTATTTGTAATGTTCCTCCATAAGCTGATTGTTGGTGAAATCGATTCATCTTATCTTGTTAGTCGAGTGAGTTTTGCTGTACCCGCTAGGGCGTCCAGGCACTATGTGCCTTTTCACTTACCCCTTTGTCGACAAAACTTTGCAAAAAACCACACTCTAAACGTTTGGTGTTCATTTTACAACGAGTTATATAGCTGCATTAGTTTCGAATTTTCTTTTGCCTCACTACAAAATTTAATTTACACTGCTAAACGCTGACTAATATCATGTGAGTCCTCCACCCGTCGTTGCTCTGAACGCTGCGTGGAATCGCGTCCATTCCACCGGCATCACACATATATCAACGAATACAATTAAACAACCGGAAATAAAGTTTGTCAATATGCGAATAGCTCCCCCATGCAAGTATGTCTTTTGTGTTCATTTAGATAACGAGTTTAGACACCCACATTTAAATCAAATAGTCGCGCTTTATGCAATTCTTCAGTTGTTCAAACACAATAAAAAATCTACCTACTAATGATCATCCTTAACCAGCCCATTATATACAAAGAGTGCGCAAATTTCCAAGACCATACCTCCATACTTACGTACATATGTATGTAAGTACATTTATATGAGTATTTAACAAAAAATAGGAAGCAGGTAGTATTATTTTGTGTATGTTACTTTACGCAAATTAAACTATTTACACATGTGAACATGAAAATTAGCACAAACCCGTCCTTTTGTTACCATAATAAACAGTATACAAGTTAGCACCCAACAATAATGCCAACAACAACTGTAACCCAAACTCAAAGTTGGCACCCAACAATAATGCCAACAACAACTGTAACCCAAACTCAAAGTTGGCACCCAGCAGGAATGCCAACAACAACAGCATCAAATAAGCCAGACGCCTAGTCAGCAAGTGAACACTTAGCTGAGGGCGTTCTCACGATAATGCAAATGAAACTCGAGCATACCAATGAACGGCAAATGCCAAATCATCATTATCACGGGCAACAGTAGCGATCAGGGAAATAGGCATTTAGGTGCAGTCACCGAGTTCTTGTATTTAGTCATAATAACTCACCGAACCGGATTGGTTGCCTGACTCGTGTCAGGGAAATAATAAAAGTTGTGAACAAAAAGTGTTTGCATTTCTGGCGCCCAACGTGGGGCCACGCGAAGTTATCCCTATAAAAGGATACGAAAGTTAACGTGGCCAAAGGTTCGATTCCCACAACAGAAAAATAAATTAAAAGTTTGTAAAAATTACGAAAGTGATTAAACGTGTGTAACACGTTCGGGTTGGATACCCACAAGAAAAAAATAAATTTAACGTTTTTAAAAACACAAAAACTAATTGAACGTGTGTAACGCGTACGAGTTGATACTTACTAATTTAGTCAAAAGGGGGTCAGGTACCCACAAAAAATAAATTAAACATTTAAAGAAAATAAACAAAAGTAATTAAACGTGTACGGGCTAATCCCTATTAAATAGATAAATAAACTATTCAACAACCAACAAGTTAATCAAAAGAGTGTTGGATACCCACAAGAAAATAAATTAAACATCTAAAAAAATACAAATCGTGCGGGCTAATAACTGGCGAATAAATAAATAAACTAATCAACAATCAACAAGAGGTACAGGCTGCTCCAGCGAGGACAATCGGACGAGGACACCAAAATGAAATCAAATATGAATATCTGCATGTAAGTAGAGTGTTCAGCATACCGTTTAAATAAATAAACAAATAAATAAAGTGTTAGGAGTTTTTGAAAAGTGTTGCCTTGAGAGACGGTTGTTAAGTGTTAGTCTTAAAATGGACGTAGCTCAAATGCAGGCCCTTCTGAATGTTGCGGTTCGCGTGGCGACCGAGCAGACAAAGCGTGAGTTTCAAACTCAGGTGGAGGAACTGTAAAGTAGGTTGTCGATAATGGAAACCACTGCTCGAGTGGTAGAATACGAGGCTGTCACAATTCAGCCTGGCGTTACCTGTGACGAATCACTAGATCTTGTTAAAACAATGCCGGAATTTAGGGGTGATCAGGAAAGGTACGCGCATACGGCCTATAAAGTTTTTGGAAATTATGTAGGAAGCTCAAAGCATTACCAGGCTGTGGGCATAATAAGGAACAAGGTTGTGGGGTCTGCTGATATGGTTTTGTCTTCTTTTAATACGGTCCTGAATTTTCAAGCAATAATCTCAAGGTTGGACTTCACTTACGCTGATAAAAAACCAGTGTATTTGATTGAGCAAGAGCTCTCAATGTTGAGCCAAGGGTCATTGTCGGTAGCTAAGTTCTATGACGAGATAGAACGGAAGTTAACACTTATAATCAATAAAACTACGATGACTGACGGCGGAAATAGGGTACTTATCGAGTCGCTTAGTAAAAAATATCGCGAAGATGCCCTTCGCGTCTTTATTTCTGGCCTTAATCGGCCATTGTGCGATATTCTCTTCTCGTCGCAACCCTCGGATCTACCCTCTGCACTGGCATTGGCCCAGGAACTTGAGGCTAACCGAGCGAGGATGACAAAAATGACTATAATGAATTCGATCGGAAGGACGAATCTTTTACCTCAGGTCCCCGTTTCATACCAATATTCATCACAATACCGTAGGGTCCCAAATGAACAAATACGACATCGTCCGGTCCCGATGGAGGTGGACCCATCTCTCTCACGTTTTAGGCAAACCGGCCTACAACCGGCGCCATACAATGATGCCCGACAAGTGGTTCAGGGTTCTTCCCGAAACCAAAATAATGGGAACCCGCGCAACTCGACGGTACCCACAACCACCCAAGGTAATTCGCAGCCGGCCACGGTTGCACAAAAACGACAACACGGAAGCGACTAACTAATCAACAATCAACAAGAGGTACAGGCTGCTCCAGCGAGGACAATCGGACGAGGACACCAAAATGAAATCAAATATGAATATCTGCATGTAAGTAGAGTGTTCAGCATACCGTTTAAATAAATAAACAAATAAATAAAGTGTTAGGAGTTTTTGAAAAGTGTTGCCTTGAGAGACGGTTGTTAAGTGTTAGTCTTAAAATGGACGTAGCTCAAATGCAGGCCCTTCTGAATGTTGCGGTTCGCGTGGCGACCGAGCAGACAAAGCGTGAGTTTCAAACTCAGGTGGAGGAACTGTAAAGTAGGTTGTCGATAATGGAAACCACTGCTCGAGTGGTAGAATACGAGGCTGTCACAATTCAGCCTGGCGTTACCTGTGACGAATCACTAGATCTTGTTAAAACAATGCCGGAATTTAGGGGTGATCAGGAAAGGTACGCGCATACGGCCTATAAAGTTTTTGGAAATTATGTAGGAAGCTCAAAGCATTACCAGGCTGTGGGCATAATAAGGAACAAGGTTGTGGGGTCTGCTGATATGGTTTTGTCTTCTTTTAATACGGTCCTGAATTTTCAAGCAATAATCTCAAGGTTGGACTTCACTTACGCTGATAAAAAACCAGTGTATTTGATTGAGCAAGAGCTCTCAATGTTGAGCCAAGGGTCATTGTCGGTAGCTAAGTTCTATGACGAGATAGAACGGAAGTTAACACTTATAATCAATAAAACTACGATGACTGACGGCGGAAATAGGGTACTTATCGAGTCGCTTAGTAAAAAATATCGCGAAGATGCCCTTCGCGTCTTTATTTCTGGCCTTAATCGGCCATTGTGCGATATTCTCTTCTCGTCGCAACCCTCGGATCTACCCTCTGCACTGGCATTGGCCCAGGAACTTGAGGCTAACCGAGCGAGGATGACAAAAATGACTATAATGAATTCGATCGGAAGGACGAATCTTTTACCTCAGGTCCCCGTTTCATACCAATATTCATCACAATACCGTAGGGTCCCAAATGAACAAATACGACATCGTCCGGTCCCGATGGAGGTGGACCCATCTCTCTCACGTTTTAGGCAAACCGGCCTACAACCGGCGCCATACAATGATGCCCGACAAGTGGTTCAGGGTTCTTCCCGAAACCAAAATAATGGGAACCCGCGCAACTCGACGGTACCCACAACCACCCAAGGTAATTCGCAGCCGGCCACGGTTGCACAAAAACGACAACACGGAAGCGACCGCTACCCCACCCCAAAAAAGGAACGTATTAACCACCTCTCTCATGAGATGAATGATTTGGAGGGCGAACTTTATCCGAGTGAAGACGAGTGCGGCTATGCCAACTGTAATTTCAAAGAGCGGTTTGAAAAAAATGAATTTGATCCAAGCGATGACGTTAATTTTTTAGAGGTGGGTCCCTCTTGCCCTATGTCAGCAGGACACTACGGGGAAGAGGTCTAAAGTTCCTAGTCGATACAGGTGCCGCCAAGAGTTATATTAAAAACTTAAGCACTCTTAAGGGAATCAAAAGCCTGCAGAGACCCTTCACTGTTAAATCTATACATGGCACCGAAAAAGTTGAGCAGTATTGCACAATAAATATTTTTAATAATAACTTTGAGTTTTTTATCCTCACTAGCAGGGACCGTAACTGTTATAAGTTTAATTATAGAACTCGACATTTGATCATTATTTTCTGTTTTTTTTTCAATAAAAATCAACAATAATCGTTACTCTTAAGTTTTATTTTTTTGATTAAGCGTAATGATCACTTTTTGAGTTTTATTTTTTTGAGAGGAAATAAAACTTACCCTTGAGTTTTATATTTTTGCTCGACAGTAATCGTTATTCCTTGAGTGATATTTTATCGTTCAAGGATAAAAATTAAGTTCCGAGTTTTAAGTTTTTTCGTAGATCAAAAAACTCAAAAGGCCGCTTCGCCTTTATGGCAAGTATATGTATGTGGCTAAAACTATGTTTAAATAATTGAGGACATATGTTGACGAGATTATATCAACCAATATTTTTGACCAACAACTGTTCTTAAAGGCGCAGCGACCTTTTGAGTTATTTGATCCGCGAAAAAAACTTAAAGCTCGGAACTTAATTTTTATCCTTGAACAATAAAATATCACTCAAAGAATAACGCTTACTGTCGAGCAAAAATATAAAACTCAAGGGTAAGTTTTATTTCCTCTCAAAATAATAAAACTCAGGGAATAAGTTTTATGTGTGACCAAAAAAATTTAACTCAAAAGTAATGATTAAGTTGTAATTTATATAGGTTTAATCAAACTTTTTTCAATCATTGTAGATTTCGGTTGAGCATGAAGAGACATGCTCATTCATGTACTTGAAACTGTTCTACGATAGGAGGAAGCCTTTGAGTTTTGACATTAAAAATACAAAATTAATCGTTATTGGGGGTCCCTGCTCCCTAGTCTTGATACATTTGACGGTATCATTGGCTTCGATCTTCTTAGGGAGGTTAACGGTAATATTGATTTGAGAAACGGAGTTTTGAGACACGATGGAGGTTGTGAAAGATTTTTTTGTTACCGCTGCCCAGACGTAAATAAGTTAGCTTCATCGGACCACAATTTGGCGGGGGCGGAGCAGAGCACTACATCAATTCTGAAGCGACATGCTAGGGCTTTCGCTGATCCAGACGAGACTCTGCCATACAGCACTAACATTGTTGGAACAATTAGAACCATTGACGATCTCCCGGTGTATTCTAAGACCTACCCATACCCCATGGCAGCAATGGAATTCGTGAACAATGAAATTTCAGACATGCTGCGCAATGGTATTATAAGGCCATCCCGTTCTCCCTACAACAACCCAATATGGGTGGTAGATAAAAAGGGGCATGACGAAGAGGGTAAAAGGAGGTCGCGTCTGGTAATAGACTTTAGGAAACTTAATAGCAAAACCATAAGCGATAAGTATCCAATCCCTGATACTTCTGTTATTTTATCAAATATGGGAGGCTCGGCTTTTTTTTCAACAATCGATCTGAAGTCGGGCTTCCATCAGATTAAATTGGCAGAGAAAGACCGTGAGAAGACAGCTTTCTCCGTAAACAGTGGGAAGTATGAATTTTGCAGACTTCCCTTCGGTTTGAAGAATGCTCCAAGCATTTTTCAGCGGGCCATCGATGACGTCTTAAGAGACGAGATCGGAAAGACATGTCACGTCTACATCGACGATGTGATCATCTTTTCCAAGACTGCAGAGGAGCACGGTAGGGACATCGACCGAATCCTTGTGAAGTTATACAATGCTAATATGCGCGTGTCTGCCGAAAAGTCTAAATTCTTTCGGCAGAGCGTGGAGTTCCTTGGATTTACTGTGTCTAAGGACGGCATAAAAACCTGCAGCGACAAGGTAAAGGACATCCTTAACTTCGAGGTTCCAAGATCACTTCGAGCATTGCGCTCATTTCTGGGACTTGCAAGCTATTACCGTCGCTTTGTGAGGGATTTTGCAACGATTGTTAAGCCACTGACGAGGTACTTGCGCGGTGAAAATGGGAACATTAAAGCCAGCCAATCGAAGAAAGTCGAAATAACTCTGGATGATGAGGCACTAGGCGCATTCAATAGAGTAAAGAAAATCCTTGCTTCTGAGGATGTATTGCTCCTATACCCCGACTATGAAAAGCCATTTGAGTTGACCACTGACGCATCATCTCATGGCATAGGCGCCGTCTTGTCTCAGGGCGGCCGACCTATCACAATGATATCAAGAACACTTTCGCAGACTGAGGAGAACTACGCTACCAATGAGCGGGAATTGTTGGCTATAGTCTGGGCTTTGCAAAAACTTCGGAACTACCTATACGGTGTGAACAACCTAAAGATTTTTACCGACCACCAACCTCTGACCTTTGCAATATCTGATAAAAATCCGAATGCCAAGCTCAAGAGATGGCGAGCCTTTGTTGAGGAGTTTTCTCCGCAATTCCATTACAAACCGGGAAAGGAAAACCTGGTTGCTGACGCATTGTCCCGGCAACATATAAATGCGATGGATTGCGAACGGTCGGACAGCGTGATAGCGAATAGTGAGGAGTCCCTTACAGAGACTATTTCGACGGTGTCAACTCCTTTGAACTGTTTTCGGAATCAAATTGTTCTTGAGGAGGGTGACTCATTCTCGAAAACCACAATAATAATTTTTAAATCAAGGATGAGACACCGTATAATTTTCAGTGGTCCGGACGAACTTATGCGCGCAATGAAAGAATGCGTTAATGCAAACGTTGTGAACGGTGTGTTGTGTGACTTGCCGACTCTTGCTAAAATGCAAGACAAAATACTTACCGAATTTCCCGCAGTCAAGATAAGGCATACAAAAAAACAGGTCATAGACGTCTTCAATAAGGATGACCAGCTAGAGATTTTACAGACAGAGCATAACAGGGCCCATAGATCGTTGCGTGAAAATGTACGCCAAATCCGCGACTGCTACTACTTTCCTGGCATGAGAAAAATGCTAAAGGAAATAATTTCTAATTGTAAGGTATGCCATGAGGCTAAATACCAACGGCATCCACCAAAACCGGGGATAGGGGAAACGCCTATTCCATCGTGCCCAGGGGAAATTATCCATGTGGATATTTATTCCACAGACAGGGCTCACTTTCTCACATCCATAGACAAATTTTCAAAATTCGCTGTGGTATTCCCGATAAAGTCTAGAGCTATAATTGATGTGAAGGAACCCATGTATGAATTGCTTAACTTTTATAAAAATACCAAAACATTAGTCTGCGACAATGAAAAGTCCTTAAACTCGGAGACAATTAAGGCAATACTAAGAAATCATTTCGGTGTGGAAATTTATACCACACCCCCTGCACATAGTACTTCGAACGGTCAAGTTGGACGGTTTCACAGTACATTGTCTGAAATTGCCCGTTGCCTGAAGCTAGAAGGTAAAGTATCCGACACAATTGAATTGATTCTTCTCGCAACATCAAAATACAATCGCACAGTCCATTCCGTAACGCAAAAAAGGCCTATAGATATAATTCATTCTATTCCTGAAGAACTTAGGGAGCAAATCCGACTCAGGCTGTTGGAGACTCAACAGTCAGACTTGGCAAGACACAATGTGGGAAGCAAATTGCGACTCTATAGCCCGGGGGAAAAGGTCTTCGTACAGACAAACAAAAGAATAGGTAACAAGTTCACAAAACTCTATGTCGAAAAAACGGTGCAGAAGGACCTAGGGTCAACTGTTCTAATAGACAACAGAAAAGTTCACAAAAGTAACTTAAAGTACTAAGAAACGCCTTTCGTATCGTTACAGATATATAATTTTTCTCGGCCTCTCGGTCGAAACAAAAGTACTTAATTACACCAGCTCTTACTACATCCCTCTCACAACCGGTAAGGTGGCCATTCACGAACAGCACGGATTTTTATTGCACAAAACAAACTTATCCCTTTATGAGACAATAGTTGATGACACGACCAGGCTATCAGAGCATTTTCCACAGTCACATGTGCGGCGTCTACTGGGAAATGACGCGGAACAGATGACACTGCTGCTGGATGCTGTCAGGGTACATCACCGCCATGCTCGTAGCATCAACGTGTTAGGGACTGCCCTAAAATATATCGCCGGAACGCCTGATTTTGATGACTTCCTGAAGATCGAATTTAAAACTGAAAACTTGATAGAGTCACAGGAACAACAAATCTTGATCAACTCAAAAACACAGGAAAAAATAAATGAATTGACAAATACTGTTAATGAACTGCTCGAAAACGCCAAGCGAACCCAAATAGATACTGGCAACCTTTTTTCTCTGGCAACCGCTAGGAACAGGGCGATGATGATGGAATTAGAGACCGTCATAACGTCCGTCACCCTGGGTAAGGTAAATATAATCAACCCTATTTTGTTGAGCGGTATTGAAGTAAGGAACCTGCTGGATGCTGAGCACTCTGCCAACGTAACTATAAGTGATTTACTACAAGTTTCTAAGATCAAAATATTTCAAACTAATGAATGTATTTATTTCCTTATAAAATATCCAAAGATAGCTAGTGTTTGTAATTTGTTGAAGATGTTGCCCGTGATACACGACGGAAAGCTTGTATCATTGGAGACAGAGGATATAGCGGAATGCAAGGGAAGTTACATACCACTGCACAATTGCAAGGAAGCCCTAATGTCGAGCTTTTGCCAACCTTTAGGAGATAGCCCGTGTGCAATGCAGCTTCTGAACACTCACTCAGCAACCTGCAAAACGACATCAGCTGACCACGTAGCTGCCATAAGGGAAATCGATAATGGCATTGTACTAATAAACAACCAACCAGCAACACTGTTCGATGGAAACTTAACAAGGCTGACAAGGGGACCCTTTATAGTAACCTTTGACGGGGAAATTACCATTAACGCAACCACCTTCTATAATTGGAATAAAATAGCCCACTCTCGTCCCGAAGCTGCTCCTGCGCAGATTATAAATTTTACTGACCACATGACTCTATTGTCACTTCCATACTTGGAAAAAATCAACACAAAGAGTCTCAGGCACATATCGCACCTAGAGAATCTTGTTCGTATCCGCTCAGCACAGTCAATGGGCGCTTTGTCACTTGTCGTGGTAGCAGCTTTCATAATTTTTGCGGTTGGTCGGATACGAAAACGAAGAACCCGAGCGAATCTAGACATTGCCATAATAGAAGCCGCGGACGGCTTCACTTCAAGCGGGGGGGCAGTTAGCACCCAACAATAATGCCAACAACAACTGTAACCCAAACTCAAAGTTGGCACCCAACAATAATGCCAACAACAACTGTAACCCAAACTCAAAGTTGGCACCCAGCAGGAATGCCAACAACAACAGCATCAAATAAGCCAGACGCCTAGTCAGCAAGTGAACACTTGAGGGCGTTCTCACGATAATGCAAATGAAACTCGAGCATACCAATGAACGGCAAATGCCAAATCATCATTATCACGGGCAACAGTAGCGATCAGGGAAATAGGCATTTAGGTGCAGTCACCGAGTTCTTGTATTTAGTCATAATAACTCACCGAACCGGATTGGTTGCCTGACTCGTGTCAGGGAAATAATAAAAGTTGTGAACAAAAAGTGTTTGCATTTCTTACATAATGAATTTCGGCCCTGGCATCTCTTGCTTGAAGCCCTAGCACAAAACCTACCAAGCAAATGTAACTGCAACAAACATATAAATGTACAAATACATATTTATGTATAGTAACTTTATAGTAAATGTCTATTTACAGCTTCAATATTACCAATAATTGTATTTTATTATTCCCACAACAATGTACGAATAGCTATTCAATTATTAAGATAATAACAGGTCAATTCTACTGTGGTAACAACATTCTTTCTACCGGAAAACAAACTTTCTGGCAACTTGAATTTCGTTGAATTTCGTAACCACCTAAATAGGTGGTAACTACGAAGTAACCATAGAAAACAGCTGATACTTATATTTGGGAAAGTGAAAAATAAAATTATTTCAAAGCAATCAATAGATAGAGTTATTTGAAATTAAAAAGAAATATGTCGAGCTTATTGCTATTGCTGCTGATTGAAGATCAAGATGAAGAAATTTTGCAACGGAGGCATAATTTAAAGAGCCTTCGGGATAGCAGTGACCCAATGAACCTTCCAGATAGCACCTTCAAACAGCATTTTCGTTTGCCCAAAGATTTGTGTAAAATGCTGATAGAGGAATTGATGCCTAAGGATGGCCAAAGGACTTCTCTGCCCTTTGGAGTACGTTTATTCTGTTGTCTAACATTTCTGGCAAATGGGTCGTACAAAAAATGTGTTGCTAACAACATGTACGGCGCACTCAGCCAACCATCTGCTTCACGGGCCATTAAATATATTACAAACATGATTGTAAAGGAAAAGTCTTCTGCTCTCACATATTTTTATTTACTTTACTAGGTTCTATACTAAGTTCGGTTTGAAGGGGGTCATCGGTGCAATCGATTGTACACATGTAGCCTTAACTTGCCCCACAAAAAATGATCCAGCAAAGCCATGCAGTCTTTATATGAATCGGAAAGGGTATTACAGCGTTAATGTTGAAGCTGTTTGTGACGACATCCTCATGTTCTTAGCAGTTGATGCTACTTTTCCAGGTTCTTGTCATGACTCAGGAATTTGGACAACATCAAACGTGCGTGCTTACATGAGTGGCCAGAGAGAAAGTTTGCTCATTGGTGATCAGGGATACCCATTGGAGCCATGGCACCCTTATCTGAGCCAGCCAATCCTCGAGAGCAAACATTTAATAAAGTCCACTGCAAAGCACGGAACGTCATTGAAAGAGGATTTGGAGTTGTAAAGTCACGATTTCGATGCTTGGCACAACATTGCACTTTACATTACAGCCCAGAAACCGCTACAATAATAGTAAAAGCCTGCTTCATTTTGCATAATATAGTAAAAAAATATTGGCCTTATGATGAATTGGAAGTCGAAGAAATCGAAGATAACGAACAAAACATTTCTCCCGAAAATGCTACTACCGGCAATCTTCATCGGCAAGGGGAAAAAATTCGTCAGCAGCTAATAAGCCATTTACCCTAATAAAACTGTATCTAAAATATATTTCTTTAAAAAGTAATCGTGAATAAATAAAAATGTATAAATTAAAGTGTCTTCAATTTTTTATTCATCTCCTCAAAAACTTAAAAATAACTAAATTTAATTAAAACAAAATCACAGTTCATATTAAATAAATAAAAAGAAATTCAAAAAAACCATGCAAAAAAAATAAATAAAAAGAAATTCAAGAAAACAAAGAAAATATAAATAAAAAAATTCAATGACCCACAACTCAGTCTCTAATCTGAATCACAAATTGTTATTAAATATACACCCTTTTTTTGGCCAAAATTTCGGCATCAGCATATTTATTTTAAATAATTTTTTAGAAGAAAGTTTGTCACGATCTAAAACACATTTGCATTTGCTACAAAACTGCATACTTAAAAAATTCATGAAAATTCTGATCAAAAATTTGAAAAAGTTCTACATACACTTTTCAAATACAATTTATAGTTTGTGTTTTAGATAGTGACAAACTTTCTTATAAGAAATTAAGCAAAATGAATGTGTTTAAAAAAGGGTGTATACTTTTTTTTGTGATTGACCATACCTATATACAGTCGTCTTCAATATAATTGTAGTCACATTGCAATGGATATTGTTTGACGCAAGATATGAAATCAATAATTTTTTTTTTTAAATATTGCGAGTTTCATCACAGAACGACATAAAATTTAATTTTAAAGTCAACACAAACTTCTGTAAAGTTGTTATAACTTGTTAGAATATATATCAAAATTTTAATATTTCTGTAATGAAAATCGCAATATTTCAAATATAAATTATTGAATTCATATCTTGCGTGAAACAATATCCATTGCAATGTGACTACAATTATATTAAAGACAACTGTATATAGGTACGCATTCAACAGCGGAACTGACTTAATTTTAATTTTAACGATACATTAAAATTAAGTTAGTTCCGGTGTTGACTTTGCAACGCTACCAATTCGTGGATCGCCCCAGCCAATGATGCTAGTCCGCTCCCCAAGCTATCTAGCGACTGAGCCAATCGTGACTGCTCTGCACGTCTCTCCCTCATGTCCTGCTGCACTGTTTCCAAAATTTCGTCCCGGATGTCCCTTCTACTTTTGCGCCCCCTTCGCGGTACAAGTAATCCGGGCGAAACAGGATTGGGTGTGGCAGAACACGAGGGAGCAGGGGAAACAGTATTTTCTGCAGCTGGAACTAGAGGAGCACGGCTGGGCGATCCACTTATTACTACGCACAACTCGGCACCTTCGGTGTGTGTAGTCTCCTGCGCTGATTCCTCCCCCTGTGTTGGCGCAATATTCTGAACATCATTCTGAAAATAAAGGTAATCCTATCAATATATGTAAATATTTTTTGCCGTCATTTTATACGACGGAACGTAACTGCTAATACACGTCCAAATATATAGGGAGAGGTATCATAAGCCGTGCTTCAAAAAAATAGCGCTCAGCCGGTCCAACAATGGCTACGCGATCCCCAGTATTTCTGCCTCAAACACACTTTTTTGGACGGCCTAATCTGTAATTACAACAACCACATGAGAATCACAGAAAATTGTGAACTCTGATTGCAAATATCTCGCGACCTACTAAAAATATTTGATTTCCGAAGGCGGATTCTCATTGCTGAAACATAAGCGCGTGCTTGATACGTCGCCCGATGTTTTTGGACGTGTATTAGCAGTTACGTACGGTCGTGTAGAATTACCCAATTATATTTACCTGAAATCCGAGCCTAGAGTTTGAGTGACCCTCTACAGACGCAATGCCAAACGTCTCTAGCGCTAGTTGTTCGAATTCTGACAGCTCCGACACAGCATTCTGCCCTCCTCCAGTTCGTCTCCTCTCCAAAACCAGTTTACGAGCCCGGGAACGCAACTGCTTTTTCCAGTTTCTCATACTCTGAAAATAAACGAAGTTAATAAAGCAAAAACAAATATGTGATCAAACTCCGACTGGACCATATATAGCATTTTTGTTTACATATGTGGAAACATTGGTAATTTCTTTTCAACTTCACAATTTGTAAAGAAATACAAATGTTCGAATTCCGGCAGCGCAGGAGTTGGTTGACACAAAAATGCTGATCCTACTATATTTACTTCTTCACAACAGAACACAGCACTTATAATAATTTTGGTTTTCTTACCTCTCGCCAAGCATACGGAGTCCTTGATGGTCCCACCATTGCATATAAATTCGTGGCTATTTCCTGCCACAAATCGGGAATACTGCTGGGTGCTCTGGGAGTGTTTTTTCCCTGCATAAGTTCGGGGTTGTCTTTACAAAATGAGATGTACCATTTCAACTGGCCTTGGGTAGTACGTGCATATTTTCTACAATAAAATATGTTAATTTTATATCAATTTAAATAAATATTTATAGATTTTACTTACTTGTTTATCTCCATTTCGATTGATATTGTTTTATTATACATATATATGTGTATGTACTACACTTTGCTTTTCACCATAGCAAATAGGTGAGTTTTTGGTGTTGACAGCGTTACCATATGGCTCAGAATCGCGGTTACTTGAAGTGGTTACGATTCTTGGTTAGATAACTTTCCGGGTACAAAATTTCCGGTTACGCTTGGAATCGGCCCGTAAGCCAAAAACTATTCAACCATCAATAACCGAATAAATACAACTATTCGGTACCACTATTCGAATAATGAAAGAAATATTGCTACTGCTTGGGCACACATTTGTACACGCAAACATACATACATACATACAAAACATACAAAACATAAATGCACGCTCATAGGTACAAGCAAAGAAAACAGCGAATATCGTTTTAAAAATCATTTAACAAAAATATCCGAATAGTACTATTCGAAAAAACGAATAATACTATTCGAATAAACGAATAAAAAAATTCTAATAAATACTATTCGAATTTTTTGCAACGAATATTTTTATTCGTTTATTCGAATAGTGCTTATTCGAATATTATTCGAAAAAAATCCCACTCCTAATATGTATTTATGTTTTGTCGCTCTTTTCCTTTTACCAAAGTTACCTTTGTAATTTCTGTTTAGTCGATCATACATATCCATATGTGTAAGTCAAGTTTTTTGCTACGGACATATATGTTTAAAGATTTAAATGTTTTTTCTTTTCGAAGTTTCCTGATGAAACGGGTCTTCCGAGATCAGCAAAGGCTTTTCTTTGCTGACCGAAAAATTCAAAAAATATGAAAGCATTTTTAAAACGTTCGGACCAATTGACAAATCGCTTCAATTGGAAAATTCTGTCAATCGTGATGGCGAGCGCGGGCGTACGGATGATCGGCCTGCTCCTTTATTAGCGCCGAACTTGCCCCAAGCCATCGAATTGATAGACTTGGCATCCCCAATTCCAAGCACTTCTGTTCGGGCAACGTCCAAGAACCCTCCAAAAACAACTTAAAAAAATCCGGATCCTCCCGCAATTGCAATTGAGTCTGAACCAATTGCTAGGAAGCTGGTTGTGGTCCCTCTAGGTTCCATCCTGACACTACAGAAGAAGATTTAATGTACCATATTTCGACTAAGGTAAAAGATCGTAACTTGACTATTAAAAAGTTTAATTTCACGTATCAGAGAAATATGTCTTCATTTAGAATTGATGTCGTTGGAAAAGATTTCGACGCTCTTCTGGATAGTTCTTTTTGGCCCCCCGGTGCTCTTGTGCGGGAGTTTGAGTACAGACCAAATAGAAATGTTCAAAATGTAGCAACAATCTCTCGTGATTACGTTGAGCCAAAAAACTGAGTACTAAGACCATGAATATATTTTATCAAAATGTCAGAGGTTTGAATACCAAATTAACCGATCCTTATTTGAAATCTTTCTGTTGTAACTATAACGTAATTGCTTTTACTGAAACTTGGCTAAAACCTCATGTTTTCAACTCTGAATTTTTTTGTAACGAATATTAAGTTTATAGAAATGGTCGCTTGAACAGAGTCGGGGGTGGAGTTTTACTTGCAGTTCATTCCTCCATACCTTCAGAGGAAGTTGATATACCTAACATTGATTCCATTGAGTTCAAATGCATCCGCATTCAGCTAGCGAATGTCTCCATGTACTTATTTGTTTGTTACATCCCTCCAGCATCAGATCTTGCTTTGTACATGCAACTCATCTCTTTGCTCAAAACGGTTCACTTTTTGACTAAAGATTCTGACTCGATGATTGTTTTGGGTGATTTTAACCTACCTCATATATCGTGGAAAATAGTCGATGGAAATATTATTCCAAATCCATCCAGACCGGGCTACAATGACTTTTTAGATGGAATTTCCGATCTCTGTCTTAATCAAATAAACGTTACAGCAAACAAGTTTGTCAAAGTCTTAGATTTAGTTTTTGTCGATGATAAAAATAAATTTTCTGTAAGTCGTTGCAATCCGCTGGTTTTACCAGAAGACCTTCACCATCCTTCTATGGAAATAGTCTACGAAACCATAAGTAATGGCCAAAGTGAACAATGTAACTTGAGTAGTAGCTTTGATTTTAACTTTTCCAAAGCCAACTATAAAGAACTGTCTAAATTAACTTGGCCTGAATTTAATGGTGATATCGATCTAAACGTTACAATTTTTAATCAAACTATTCACTGCCTTTTTAAGAAGTACATTCCTAAACGTAAAGTAATCTATGATCTTCCAATACAAGCTTGGTTTACTAAGGAGCTTACGACATTGAAAAACAAAAAAAGAAGATCTTTTAAAATATATAAGAAATCCGGATTAAATAAACATTACTTACTGTATTCCATTCTACGTCAGAAGTACATCGACTTAAATAAAAAATGTTATAAATCTTACATTTCTAAAACTAAACGAGACCTTGTTCTCAATCCAAAGTCGTTTTATGGTTTCGTAAACTCTAAACGTAAAGTAGCGGGATTTCCCTCAGCCATGAAACATCAAAACATTATATCTAGCGACAGTCAAGATATCGTAAAATATTTATCAGCGCCTCACCAATTTATTCAATCTATCACAAAGGTGTGGTGTTTTTCAATCAGCGTGGAAGGAATCATTTCTTGTACCACTTCATAAAAGCGGAAGCAGGTCTTCTATTGATAACTGTCGTGGCATTGCAAAGCTTTCTGCCATCCCGAAATTGTTTGAAGCTATTGTTACAAATCAGCTAACGTATCCTATCTCTACCTTGATTTCTGACTATCAACACGGGTTCTGTAAGGGAAAGTCCACCGTTACGAATTTACTTGAGTTTACAAGTCATGTTACAAATGGTTTTAGAAAAAATCTGCACACCGACTTTATTTATACTGACTTTAGCAAAGCTTTTGACAAAGTGTCACTCTTTACTTATTTATAAACTTGATAAGTTGGGGTTCCAGCCGGGTCTCAATCGCTGGATATCTTCTTACCATAGTGACAGGACACAAAGAGTGGTGTTTAAAAATTGTTTTTCCGATGTCATTTATGTCTCTTCGGGAGTTCCTCAAGGAAGCGATCATGGCCCGATTCTGTTCTTGTTGTTTATAAATGATATTTCTACAGTAATCAAGTTTTCAAAAATGTTAATGTATGGTGACGATGTAAAGCTTTTCATGTCAATTGGGACTTTTGAAGATAGAAATAGGCTTCAATCAGATCTAGATTCACTAGTTACTTGGTGCGATTTAAATTATATGCCGCTTAATCTTAAAAAATGTAAATACATGCGTTTTTCGCGTGGAGCCTTGCAGCCGGCTTCCTATACAATACAAAATTATAATCTTGAGGAAGTGTATGATTTTGTTGACCTGGGGGTCACTATGGACTACAAGCTCAGTTTTAACCGCCATATTAACGTAACAGTCAATAAGGCTAAAGGTGTTCTTGCATTCGTTAAACGGTGGTCCAAAGAATTTAGCGACCCTTATGTAACTAAAGCTCTTTTTGCTACATTAGTCAGACCAATTCTTGAATACGGTTCTATAATTTGGAACCCGCGTTACCAAGTTCATGTAGATCGACTTGAACCAGTTCAAAAACTGTTTTTACTGTTTGCGTTAAGAGATTTTCATTGGGATCCCTTGTATAATTTACCACCGTATAAGAGTCGCTTAAAACTAATTAATCTTCACACCCTTTCTAGCCGAAGAGAAATGCTTGGAATTGTTTTAATGGTCAAATTACTAAATGGTTCAATCTCGAGCCCGTTTCTTCTGAGCGAAGGGAACTTCAATGTGCCCTCTCGTCCTTCAAGGCATTTTAAACCACTTATCTTGAAACAGTGCCGAACCAATTTTGAATTAAATGAGCCTTTTCGTTGTTTGTGTCAAGATTATAACTCCCATTCTGGTGCATTTGATATTTCGGACTCACTCTGTAGCATAAAAAAATCAATTCTTTCTCTCCTAAATACTTAGTAACAAATTGTTTTCTTATTCTTTGAGTCTTATTTTTAACAATAACTTTCTTCTGTTAACTAATTATTTGCTAATTATGTAATCTATCTTATATTTACTTTACTTAGCTGATGAGGTTTTCTCTGTAACTGAGCAGTTTTAGATCTCGACGATTAACAAACCAAAGCCTTTCAATGACTCGGCACGAACGAACAATCCGCGCGTTATGCGGATGCGCCCCTCGCGCCGGTCGGGCGGGATATGGTGGGTAATCCGATGGGAATTCAAAAAAAAAATTTGAATACTACCAAAAAAGAGTTTTATTCGAAAATCTGGCCTGTAGCTCAATAAAAATTATTAAATTAAATCATATTTATTTATGATATATGTAACTTTAGAAGTTAATTAGCAAAAGTTTCACTGAAGTTACTTCTCTTACCTTTAAGTTCTTTTGCGTAGATTTTCTTATCACTAATTTCAAACCTGAGCAGGCACATGCATAAGCATGATGCCACTAAAAGCATCAAGCTGCTTAACCCTTTTTATTATTTTCAATTCTTGAGTTTTTACTCTAATTTTTCAAAAACCTTTGAAGTTTACACCATTCAATTTGCTTTGCTTTTAGCATTTTTTTGTTGTTAAACGTTTCTGCAATTTTAATTAATATTTTTGTTTCACTTTCACTTACGCCATGTGCCTTTTAAGAACTTCAACGTTTTTTTTAAGTGGTAACAGAAGTCATCGGCAGTGCTTTAAAACGGTGTTGTTTTGATTTTTGCTGCAAGCAACATATCGACAGCCACACTGCAAAACCCCGTAAGTCACTATTTTTCCAAAAATTAAGTTCTGAGCCTTTCCCATAGATCGCGATATTGCGCGCATTAAAATGCAGTCAAAATCGGGTTACAGCTTCCCGTTTCTTTCCAGTGGTGAAATGTAATAACCGTCGCTCATATACATACGCTATAATTATCACCGTTTTTTCCCTCTCCTGAAAACTTTTTGGTTTTGAACATACAGGGTTTTGCAGTGTGGCATACATTTGGTCCAGCAACGTGCGTATTAGAGGTTTTTCTGTTTGTGCGGGTGTAGATAACTTGAGGGAGTGGGGGGAAAGGTTGTAACTGCGTTAAGAGTCGTTGCTAAAACACGCACTGACACGTTTTACAGACTAAAAGAGAAGATAACACGACATTTATTCTTGTCAGAATACTTTGTTACGCGCGACCGCTTCTTGGGTGGCGAAAGGATCACTCTCCTTACCCCAGGCCCCCACACAGCATGTCCCCCCATCACAGCACGAGCTAGCCGGACGTAGGGTGGCCCTTGCGGTTTCGAGACCATCCAAAAATTTCATACATGATCTTATATTCAATTGGCCTCCGGAATACCTGCACCGATAATTCGAAATTCCCCCCCCATGGTTGCATACCCATTTAACGAATGAATCATTCGTCTCTGCACAAGATCTGGAGCCATGTATTTTGTTTGGCCTTTCTCATCGACCCCTATATGTAATCCCCACTCCTATTTAATTCACCTCGTACCGCATAATTCAGGAAATCTACCCTATCCACCTAAGCGGACTTTCTTATCTGTCTTATGATTACTAATATGCTGCACCTGCAAGTTGGTTACCAAATAAAATGCGCATTTGCAGTTCCTGTAAAACGGAAGATTCAAGGGGGGCTGGTTTCCTGCCTAAGACGGCTTCAGCATCTACCTGCTAAAATGTTATCTCCCCTGTCGCTTCCTCACATTTATTCACAACTCGATTTTAATAAGCTATTATTATTTACTGCTTAGTAAGTTCATCCATCACTCTACATCTACGATCGTTCTGACCGAGCAGCTAAATGTATACTGCGAAAAAGCTCATTTCTATTGATTCGTCGAACTATGAATATTCAACAACTATGTAAACATAAAAATAAGGTCATATACATAAACTCCATACCAGGCCCGTGCGCACGGGGGGGTTTTGGGGGTTAAACCCCTCCCCCCCCCATGGCCAAATCTAAGTTGCAATAATTTTGCAAAAGTTTTCAAAATACAGTTTATAAATCTTATATTGAATCTTGACTAATAATTTTTAACAAAATTTGTTAAAATAATTTTACGGAAGAAGAAATTGGTGAAAGTTGCAAAGAATAAGGTTGGCCAATACATAAAGTTCCTATCGACGAAAAAGGGCGCAAAGCTGTTTGTCGACGAAGAAAGGCGCAAACTTTTTTTTGTTTGAAGAAAGACGCATTATAAATATCTTGAGAAAGAAAGACGCATTAAAATAATTTTTAAGAAAGGCGCTTTAAAATATTTTTTAGGAAAGAAAGACGCGCTTCGATAACTAGCTGCAATATAAGTTATTCAAAAAACGAAATACTAAATAAAAATACATACGTATAATGGGTACTTGGGCTGGCCCAATTGTTTTCAATCCAGCACCAAATCCCTTGTGAAGTTTACTGTAAATGTATACACTGCGCCTTTCTTCCTCGAAATATTTTTTAATGCGCCTTTCTTCGTCAAAATATTTTTTAATGCGTCCTTATTTGCCGCAATATTTTTAATTCGCCTTTTTTCGTTGACAATTTGTTGAACGCGCCTTTCTTCGTCGGTAGCGACGATAAGTCCGGCACTTTGAATTGCACTTGGAGCTTTCCGAAATTACAAAGTTGTGTAGCGTATGGGCATTTTTTTTTTTTTTTAATTTTACTGATGAAAACAGTGAGCAGTTTCAATTAACAGAGCGAATGAACTGCAAGGCTCAATTATATGAAAGATTTCGAGGGTTTTCTGACCCTTTTTGTTGTAGGCGTAAAGAGAATTGTGAGAAAATGAACGTTGGAGAGCAGATGAGCGACACCGTTCAAATATTTGAATGTTTTCAAACATTTTCTGAGGTTTTTTTTTATTTCACCTAACAGAAGGTAAAGATCGCATTTTTCATGGACGTTTATCAATAGTCTGGCTTTGGTTTGTTAATCGTCGAGATCTAAAACTGCTCAGCTACAGAGAAAACCTCATCAGCTAAGTAAGGTAGATAAAAAATAGATGAAGTGAAGTGAAGATCTCTTAAGGCAATATTAAAAATTGTTTTTGAACTGATTCTAAGTGATCCACGAGGACCTGGTAACGTGGATTCCAAATTATACAACCGTCTGACTAATGTAGTAAAGAGTTTTAGTTACATAAATTCTTTAGACCATCGTTTAACAAATGCTAGAACGCCTCTAGCTTTATTGACTGTTAAGTTAATGTGGCAGTTAAAACCGAGTTTTTAGTCCATAGTAACCCCAAGGTCAACAAAATCATACATTTGCTCAAGACTATAACTGTTAATTATATAGGAAGAAATATCATTTATAAACAACAATAACAGAATCGGGCCAAGATGGCTTCCTTGAGGAACTCCTGAGGAGACATAAATAACATCGGATTCACAATTTTTAAACACTACTTTTTGTGCTCTGTCGCTGAGGCAAGAAGAGATCTAGCGATTGAGACCCGGCTGGAAACCCAACTGATCCAGTTTATGAATAAGTAAAGAGTGACACACTATATCGAAAGCTTTACTGAAATCAAAGTAAATTCAAGTAAGTTTGTAACGGTGGACTTTCCCTTACAGAACCCGTGTTGACAGTCGGAAATCAAGGTAGAGATAGGATTCGAGAAGCCTTGCTTACGCTTCCATGCTTTTGGAAAAACACCACACTTTAGTGACAGATTGAACAAATTGATAAATATTGTTAGCACACTTCTTCAAAATGCATGTAGGAATCCTATCAGGACCGCTTTAAAAAGATTCCTTCAAAGTTTTCAGATAAATAAGAACATCATTGGCGCATATAGTTGGACAATTAATTAAATTGTTCCCATGTAGCTCATAGGGATAATTTAGAAAGTCAGAATTGGTGACGGCAGAATAGTTAGAAGGGAGAAATTGCGCAAAGAAATTATGACCCAAAAGAAATAAAAAACGACCCCAAATAAGCTTCAGAAAAACACCAATAAAAGGCTCCGAAAAGTGTCCAAAAACCCTCAGAATGGAGGAATAAAAGGCTCCGAAAAAGGTTCAGAAAAGCACCAATAAAAGGCTCCGCAGTTCATTTAAAAATAGTCAAAAAACGCTTCAAATTCATCAAAATCGGACTCTTTTTTATGACTCCGTTGGAGTTCCCGCTTGGGCTCCGAAAGACGCTCATTTTGGAGAGTAAAGCTCTGAGAAATGAGCGTTTTATGGTCCGAAAGGAGTCTCTTTTTGCACTTTTAGTTAGCTGGGATATGCCATCATATCACCAATTCTCTATCAAATACAGAAAAATGTGTACAATCAAAAAAATTTTCTTGGGTTTAGTTTTAGGTATCAGAGTATGCAGTTTCAGAAAAGTTAAAGAACATTTAAATTTATGATGTATAAAGATAAGAATCAAAGGATATGAAAGCAATTTGTTGCTTTGCATTTAGGAGAGAAACAATTGACTTTTTTATGCTGCAGAGTGAGTCCGAAATATCAAACGTACCAGAATGAGAGTTATAATCTTGACGAAAAGGCTCATTTAATTCAAAATTGGTTCGGCACTGTTTTTCAAGATAAGTGGTTTAAATGAATCGGGCTTGTGATTGAACCATTTAGTAATTTAATTATGAAAACAATTCCAAGCATTTCCCTCCGACTAGAAAGATTGTGAAGATTAATTAGTTTTAAGCGACTCGTATAAGATAGCAAATTATACAAGGGATCCGAGTGAAGATCTCTTAAGGCAAATAGTAAAAATTGTGTTTGAACTGATTATAAGCGATCCACGTGGACCTGGTAACGCGGGTTCCAAATTATAGAACCGTATTCGGTCTGACTAATGTAACTAAAGAGAGCTTTAGTTACATAAGGGTCGCTAAATTCTTTAGACCATCGTTTAACAAATGCTAGAAAGCCTCTAGCTTTATTGACTGTTACGTTAATGTGGCAGTTGAAACTGAGTTTGTAATCCATAGTAACCCCAAGGTCAACAAAATCATACATTTGCTCAAGACTATAATTGTTAATTGTATAGGAAGCTGGCTGTGAAATTCCTCTCGAAAAACGCATGTATTTACATTTCTTTAGATTAGGCGGCATATAATTAAAATCGCACCAAGTAACTAGTGTATTTAGATCTGATTAAAGCTTATTTCTATCTTCGAATGACAGGAAAAGCTTTACATCGTGGGCATACATTAACATTTTCGAAAATTCTATTACTGTAGAAATATCATTTATAAACAAGAACAGAATCGAGCCCAGATGGCTTCCTTGGGGAACTCCTGAGGAGACATAAACAACATCGGATTCACAATTTTTAAACACTACTTTTTGTGTTCTGTCTTTAAGGTAAGAAGAGATCCAGCGATTGAGACCCGGCTGGAAACCCAACTGATCCAGTTTATAAGTAAGTAACGAGTGACACACTTTATCGAAAGCTTTGCTGAAATCAGTATAAATAACTTCGGTGTTCAGATTTTTTCTAAAGCCAATTGAGACATGATTTGTAAACTCAAGTAAATTTGTAACGGTGGACTTTCCCTTGCAGAACCCGTGTTGACAGCTAGAAATTTAGGTAGAGATAGGATTCGTAAGCTGATTGGTAACAATATCTTCAAACACTTTTCGGATGGCAGAAAGCTTTGATATGACACGATAGTTCTCTATAGAAGCCTTGCTTCCGCTTTTATGAAGCGGTAGAAGAAACGACTCTTTCCATACTGTTGGAAAAACACCACACTTTAGTGACAGATTGAACAAATTGGTAAGGGGTTTGTAAATATTGTTAGCGCACTTCTTCAAGAAGCATGTAGGAATCCTATCAGGACCACATTTAAAAGATTCTTTCAAGGTTTTCAGACAAACAAGAACATCATTGGCGCATATAGTTGGACAATTAATTAAATTGTTCCCATGTAGCTCATAGGGATAATTTAGAAAGCCAGAATTGGTGACGACAGAATGGTTAGAAGTGAAAAATTGCGCAAAGAAATTTGCGATATCTTGAATATCGCTACGTAAAATATCTTTATATTTCATGGCTGAGGGAATTTCACTACTTTTCGTTTAGAATTTACGAAATCATAAAATGACTTCGGATTGCGAATAATGTCTCTTTTTGTTTTAGAGATATAGGCTTTAAAGCACTTTTTATTCAAGTCGATGTACCTCTTACGTAGAACAGAATACAATAAGTAATGTTTGTTTAACGCCGATTTCTTAAATAATTTGAAAGAACGCGTTTTTTGATTCTTCAGCATCATAAGCTCTTTAGTAAACCAAGTTTGCGTTGGATGACCATATGTTAATTTACGTTCAGGAACAAACTTATCAAATAAGCAGTAAATAGTTTGATTAAAATGTAAAACGTTTGAATCGATATCGCCACAAAGCTCAGTAGCCCGTTTCTGTATCCCATCGATACGATTTTTAACGCAAAGTGCAACCCTGTTATGTAGTTATCGCTGAGCAGTGTTTCTATAAGCGTGGTATATATGTATTTTCGTTACGGCGATCGATAAAATTAACGCAGCCTATAGTGGCAGTGATAACAAGCGTAGAATCCAAAATAATTGCATTGTGTGCAAATTTTTAATGTTATTAATATTTACTCAAAGTTAGTTCTTAGAAAAATATAAAAACAAAAAAAAATATTTAAAAAAAAAGATGAAAAAAAGAAGAACTTGCCATGATTCGAACTCGGAATCCCCCGCTGGTTAGGGCAACATCGCAACTACTAGGGTATTAAGACAATTGCTTGGCGTGCGTCAAAGGTTCTATTTGGCACCTAAGCCTTGTGGGCTATCATTTTATCATTTTTACATAACACACCACGAACATATCACAAGGTGAATTTTTTTCATACAGAAACACGAATTCGTTACGAGCCATGCGATAAAAACTCATTCGTTAAGTTAACGCAAAGTTACAGAAACGGGCTACAGGTCAAGTTAATTTAGACAGTTCTCTATTTTATTTCTTATAGTTGGCTTTTGAGAAGTTAAAATCAAAGCTACTATTTGAGCAGCATTGTGTACATTGGCCATTACTTATGGTTACGTGGAATATTTCCATAGAAGGATGGTAGACGTCTTCTGGAAAAGCCAACGGATCACAACGATTTACAGAAAATTTGTTTTTATCGTCAACATAAATTAAATCTAAGATTTTGCAAAACTTGTTAGCGGTAACATTTATTTGACTAAGGCAGAGATCGGAAATTCCATCCAAAAAGTCATTGAAGCCCAGTTTGGATGGATTCCACGATATATGTGGTAGGTTGAAATCACCTAAAAAAATCACCGAGTCAGAAGCTTTAGTCTATAAGTTAACAGTTTGAGCAGAGACATGTTGCATGTAGATTGAAAGATCAGATGCTGGAGGGATGTAGCAAACAGTTAAGTAGGTACATATGTGTTTACCGACTTTAATGTCAAAAATTTATAACAAACCGACATTTTTTAAATAAACTGATATGCAGTCTTATTAACCTCCTCGAATATAAATGAAGTGCAAGGTGAAGTGAAATACATCAGTTTCCAAGGAATCAGCCATATAGACGTTCTCTAGCTAAATGCGGATCCATTAAAACTCAATGGCAATAGTTGGAGGTTCCAAGGTTTTTTTATTTGTTGACTTTGGGGGGCAATTTTGGACGTTGCCCGAACAGCCGCACCAGGTATTGGAGATCCCAAATCAATAAGTTCAATGGCTGGAGGCAGGTTCGGCGCAATTCAAGTAGAAGGCAGATCATCCGTTCGTCTGCGCGTGTTTTCGCGGTTGTCAGGTCATTCCAAGTTAGGCAAACTATCTAGAGGTTTTAAAGTTTTGAAAATTTTTTCGTACTTTTTGAACTTTTCAGTCAACAATGAAAAATCTTTGCTGATTTCAGAAAATCCGTTTCTAATGTGCCTAAAAGTTTTGCATAAATAAACTTCCGTCGATCGACATTTAGTACAGGACCAGCGCAGGCCTTTTCCGTCGTTAATTCAGTCAGCTGTTCTACCAGTTAACCCGGCGCATTTTGAGTGGATAAGTCCATCGCACAGCCAACATGCTACAAAGCGTTCAGAATGGGTTTTTATTTGACAGTTTTCAAACATACAGCACATTTTAAAAAAAGTAATTAAAGCAATTTATAAAAAATTAAGAGATAAGAAATTTAGTTTTATCAAAATAAAAGAAAAATTTTATTTATCAAATCAAAAGAAAAACAACCCCTACAGTTTGAAAGGCATAGGATTTAGGGAGCAGTTTTAAACACACTGTATTTGACGTTTAACAAACCACGCAAAGAGCTGTAACAAAAGAGAGATCAAAAAGCAAATCAGCTCGCAGCAACAATTGCAATGTATAGTACAATCCTTTCAAATGCAACAAATAAAATAAGCAAAAAACTCGGCACACACAAATTCAGTAGAATGGATTTAGATAATTAATCACTATTCAAAGATTTAAGTGATTTTTCACACCAAGTACTGAAGCACATTAAGTATTAAACTCTTTTTACTTTAAATGTAACTTTTAATATTTAAAACATCAAGTAGTTATTTAATTGTTAAAGAAAAACACAGAGGAAATAAAAAACTCAACTACACAGCTTGACGTTTGCGTTTATTCGAACCTATTTCGCTGTTCCCTCGATGTTGCGTTCGACTGTGCGTTTATCAAGTGTATATCACAGAGCTCACTGGAAGCTCTCTTTTTCAACGTCTATTTCTGGCGCTGTAGGCCAGAGACCCAGTTCAAGACCGATGGCCACCCGGCGCTTGATGTATGGCGTCTATGTCGCACAGTGGTCGGAATGAGAATTCTAGGTGGACAAAATTATTTCCTTCGTCCAAATGGTCACAAATGTCCTTTCCAACTAGTTATCGGTTGTTGATATCGAATTGGATGCTAGGATCCAAAAAATTTCAGGTTTTTGTGTCATGAGGTGCAGAAAATTATTTCAAGTATTTTTATCTGAGTTAGAAATACATATTTAGTCCTAAAAATATGAAATCAATTGACATAATACTAAATTACTGAATAGTAAGTAACACATTTTATTATAATTAAAAACAATATACATATTAATAATTAATATAACTTTTAGCTCTAAATTCACATTTTATTTTATTTGAGAACAAGGAAAGATAATGAAAATAAAAATTCACAGGTTTTGCATCAAGCAATCATAAAAAAGGGGAAAAAATCTTTCTTTTTATTATAGTAGGTAATATGTTTTATTATGATGAATGGTGGCGCGAACTAACGTCAGTGACGTTAATTCGCACCCAAAAAGCGAATTGATGTCAGTGACATTAAGACGCATGACCAAAAACGAATTAAAGTCAGTGCCGTTAATTCGTATAATATTTTGACTTTATTTCGCTTTGGACATGCGAATTAATGTCATTGAGGCATTTGGGTTTGAGATTCGACGAAGGAGCGCCGCAGGCGAAAATTTGACTTAGGTCAGACCCCAATTCGGGGCGTGATCCATGGTATTTATGTGCAGAACTCCTTTCCGAATTGGCGGCCTTCGGCCGCGCTTCAAAAAATAACCCTGGGCTCCGCCATTCCAACTCCGGGTGTGTGCCATAGCCGTGGCTACCGCCACGGTGATGTCCTTCCGCGTGCCACGTTTCCCACTTTCACACTTTTTTGGCTTAGCCTAATGTGCCATTACAACAACCACATGAAAATGACAGAAAATTGTGAACTTTAACTGCAAATAACTTTTGAACGGTTGTAAAAAATCTCATTTCAGATTCTAAATCTAGACATGGGTAATCGTTTACGTGGGGTAGCGAGCGCTAATACACAACCAAAAATGTTGAGATATGTGTCAGGAGACGCGCTTTGGTCCCAGGAGCATGAACATAACTCCGCTGAACCAATATTTTTAGTAGTTTGCGAGATATTTGCAGTTAAAGTTCAGAATTTTCTGTTATTTTCATGTGGTTGTTGTAATCACATTACCCTGTGAGAAAAGAGTGGCACGCGGAAGGATATCACCGTGGCGGTAGCCACGGCAATGGCAACCACCCGGAGTTGGAATGGCCTAGCCCAGGGTTATTTTTTGAAGCACGGCCGAAGGCCGCCAATGCGGAAAGGAGTTCTGCACATAAATACCATGGATCACGCCCCGAATTGGGGATCTGACCTAAGTCAATCCCAGATTCATTTTTTAAATCCCAGATTCATGATATAATGATCATAAGTCGAAGGTGATAGTGAAAAATGAAAATTTGGAATATAAAAAAAATGTACTTACTTTAGTTCGCTTTCTTAATGCGAATTAACGTCAATGACGTTAGTTCACTAAAAATATTGACCTTAGTTCGCTTTTGGCATGCGTCTTAATGTCACTGACATTAATTCGCTTTTGGGGTGCGAATTAACGTCACTGACGTTAATTCCACTGACTTTAGTTCGCGCCACCTGATGAATCACTCTTAAGTCCAGACTTATTATTCATTTCATTTATTTATTCAGTCTATGATTTACAATAATCTTACAGACTAGATTAAACAAAGGTGTTTTAGTGCAAAATGTTACTTACATACATACATCATAACTGCCTTTGCTTTTTTTTTTATTCACTTAAGTCTATGGATTACAAACCTAACAGACTAAGAAGATACTATAAAATTATATTAAAAATAGAACAAAAACAATTTTTCTTTAAATGCATTGCGATTTGCAAATATGTCTACATTTAATTCTCTACATAAAACATTAAATTCCGATAATAGTCTGATAATTGGTTCATTTTGAGCATATCTGGTTCTACAGAGGTCAATAGCAAAGAAATCATGATGTCGCAAATTTCTAGCTGGAGCATTGAGTTTTACACAATGCAGTAAGTAAGGGCAATCAATAGCCCCATTAAGAACATCGCGAATAAAAACTAAGCCAGATATCAATCTTCTGCTGGCAAGAGTATGCAGATTGATAAGTCTGCAGCGCGGTGCATAAGATGGAATAGGCATGTTAAACCGTATACTAGATGATGCAAACTTTTTTTGTATACGTTCAATTCTATTGGAATGTACTTCATAGGATGGATTCCAGACTATAGAGGCATATTCCAATTTGGACCTAACAAATGTGCTATACAGTAGTTTTTTAGTATAAGGATCCTTAAACTCCGAACTATTACGCCTAATGAAGGCTAGAGACGTATAAGCTTTGGGTATGATGTAATTTAGATGATCAACAAAAGTAAAATTCGAGTCAAAAACTACCCCAAGGTCTTTGATTGTAGTGGTAGAGCTGAGGACAGAGCCAAAAATGGAGTACGAGGACAAAAATGGTGACCTAATTTTATTGTAAGTGACCGAGCAACATTTCTCAATATTGATCAATAGCATATTTCGATCACACCATTCTTGAAACTTGTTAACCTCATTTTGCATTATTTCAATATCAGAAAAGCTTGTTACTTTTATAAAGATTTTCAAGTCATCAGCATAAAATAGATGTTCACACAAAGTAAAACAATCAGAGCAATCATTGATGAAAATAACAAAAAATAGCGGACCCAAGATACTCCCTTCAGATTCAGTGCTACTACGGCCAATGCTATCATCAGTGGCACACGTACTATCTTCAATAGAAGATTTAGTGTTATCTTCACTGTTAATATCAGTATCAGTGCTATCGTCAGAGTTCGAGTAACTATCTTCAGTGTTACGGTCAGTGTTACCTTCAGTATCAGAGTCAGCGTTATCAGAGCAAGGGTTTGCTGAGTTCATTGTTCTAAAACAAACCATATAAAACAATGGGAAAAAAGAAAAATCATACCGTAGTTCTAATATATGTAAACTAAAATATCTGGCAAAGTAAGAAAAAGAAATGCTCAAGATTTAGTACACGTTTAGTAGATAAATTTATTGATTGGGAAAAAGAATTTTCTTACTGGACGAGTGTGGCACTAAATTTTGGCACACTGTTAAATGCTAAAAATAAATTTTTTTTTATACTTACTTAAATTGGTATTTTGACTGACCTAATTGAACAATTTATAAGCTTCTAATGGCCTAAATACAATATCTCAATTCTAAAAATAGTTCGAAAAAGAAAAAAAATTGTTACACTAAAACTCTGGCCTGCTACGCATAGATTATTCAAACTCTTTGTTTTAAGAAAAAATTATATATGCAAGGTAGGCAACTTTTGATGACGCGTAAATACCAGGTAGAGTCATGGAATGAGATACGGGTTGGACAGTATTGTCACTGGGCATTCTATAATAGCTGGGTGACAGAATTTAGCCGGTTTTCTAAGTTCGAGTTTGGGACTTTTGTCCACCTAGAATTCTCATTCCGACCATTGTGTGTCGGGTGTTGATGGCCCTGCGTTACGGCGCGCTATGATACGCGCTCTTTCAATTACTGGGAGCGCTGACCTGGAATTTCTTCCGCCTTCGACTAATAATATGGTTGGTTGAGGCCTTTCGGCAAATCCTCTTTGGACGCTGTGCGGCTCTTCGTATCGCCGCACCTTTCATCCGTGCATTGCCCTTAACACCTGAAAGTCATAAAGCGCAGTCCCTTGTCAAGCCCCTCCTGATTCTCGCGCGCCGCTCTCGTTTGCGGGCAGCCTGAGATCGCGCTACAGTGTGAGTGTACCGGGGTAGTGCAAGTTTTATTGTATCATATCGCCTCGCCGCTATCCAAATGCTAAACGTATCCGGGCGTAACCAAACGTTGCTCCTTGGCTCGAATTGTTTCTGTCTCTGGAGCTATAAGAAGCGACCCAGATTATGACTGATTGATGCTTGGCTGTAGTATGCGCTAAGCTGTAATTTAGATCTTTACTCGCGCCGCTGGACTTTGCTGCGTGCCGCCCCGTGTTGAGGTATAGTTGGGGTTGCGCTGTCTGTGTTAATGTACCGATTTATGGAGCGGAGCAATGACGATGATGGTCCATATTGGCTGGAAATATGGCGCTCTCCCTTGGTGGTACCGCGATACCTGATGTACCTCGGTCGAGGTGAAAGCTGAAGTAAGTTATTGCCGACGTCGCTGTTAACTCCCTATCAGCACAACTTGTTTCGCAGAGCAGCCCATGTTGTTTAAATTTGATCAAGTCGAGTGTCTCTCACCCGATCTGCGCTGCTCCAAGTCCCAAAACGAAAGGAACTTTTCTTTTGGAACAAATTTTCCGCGTGCTCTACAATGATTTTGCTAGTCAAAGACAGCGGCGGGCGTGTTTGGCCAAATAGTGACAGAGTTTTTGGTTATATCCAACCTTATACCCAACACAGACTACGCTTGCTATACCTTTCTGACCATAACAACTTCCTTACTTTGCTCAACCTACACACTGAGTCCATTATATATGTATGTATATTTGTTTCAAAAGTTTCGGTTTCTAAATTTCTTTTGGAATTTTAATTCAATAGAGATTTTTTCAGGATTTAATTTTGAAGTTGATTTCTTGTTGTAACTGCTATATAGTTTTTTTTTTTCTGTGACGAATTTCTTTTAATTTTTATATTTGTACAATTTTTGTAAAATTTTGAAGATGTTTTTCACAATATTTTTTTTAAGTTTTCTATCTTTTTAATAAGAAATCGGCAATGAGTTTATTGTTGTTTTCTTGTTGTGAAGACTCACATATTTTATTTTATTTTGGATAATTACTTTTTAGAATTGCTAGTTTGGATTTTTATTAGATTTCGTCGAATTCCACCTGTTAAAACACATTTTTCTCATTTTTGAATTTCAGTTACACACTTTTTATATCCCCATTTGGGTGTTTATGCAAAAATGGATTTTTTTAAACATATTTTCTAAATACTTTTCTACACACTAAAACATAAAAACACACATTTGGTCTAGCGAAGTTGGTTATTTTAAATTTTTGCTTTTAGAATTAAACACATTAGGCCTGTTTTTTTTTACACGCATATACATCTGCGTCTGCGACTAAAATAAAACGGTCATCTGCAACTGCGCTTGTTCCATTATCAATGCGCATACATACATACATTTCCTCTGTTGACATTCCGGTTATTATAATTATTATTAAGGGATGATAAACAGATTGCTGGAGGTTGGTAAGGCAGTTTGCAAAATGAATGGAAATTTCTTGGAAGTACTGATTTTATCAGCCACTATTTCTTAGTTGAAGATAAAGTTATGCGCTTAGCGGTCCATACAAATATTAAGCGCAAACGCAGACGCAGATAAAAAACTAGTAAGGAAGTCTAAGTTCGGGTGTAACCGAACATTAAATACCTAGTAGTGATCTGTTTTGGTATCCCAATTTACTCAGGTCTATTTTAATAACGTAAAAGTTGTTATAAAGGCAACTGATTGTTTTCGATTAAAAACACTTCTTTTGTGAGTGGTAAATTCAATTATCACTAAATAACAAAATATAAATAGCTTTCCTCATGTTCATGAAAGATATGAAAATAAAAAAAATTAATAGAAAAAAGGCAGTAGGGTGTTAACTACTTGCCCGTAAATCTTGCTTGTTTGTTATTCGATTTGCGTAATTTTTGGCAGGAGTATACTACATACTATAAGGAAGTATAGCATAAAATTTCATTGAAATACATTTTTCAAATTCCAAGCAATCGCTTTTGAAAATAGCAGAGCTTTTATGCTAAAAAGTGGGCGGCGCCACGCCTACTTCACCAAAATCCACACAATTTTTTTACAGTTTAGTTTTGTTTAAAAAGCCTATTATGTGTGTAAAATCTTATTTATATAACGTATACAATTATGGAAATATCGCGATGTTAATTTTACGAAGAAGTTTTTTAGAACTATGTTAAAAAAGTGGGCGTGTCCATTCACCGATTTTGTTTATTTTTCAGCAAAGAGTTAGCTTTATATGTTGAACACTTTCTCTAAATATCGTTTCAATAAGTCAATTTTTACCGGAGTTATGGCATGGAAAGTTTTGTGGAATAATCCCCCATAAAGGGGCGGGACCACGCCCATTTTCCAAAAATTTGGTGCTTTCGACTTTCTTTGCCCACGAACACTTTAGGGGTGAAATAGAAATGATATACAGCTAGTTTAAGCAAAGTTATTGCATATTCAATATATCTATGATCCTTTTCAAAATCTTTCGTATAAAATTGGGCATGGACCTAATCCGATTTCGCTAATTTTTTTCGAAATATTGCCTGTATTAATATAAATATGTGTGCTGAAATTTATTTGGCTATCTTGAGCGGTTTTTGATTTATGATTAATAATATTTCCAAATTTGACTTAATCAAAAGTGGGCGGTGCCACGCCCTTTTTTAAAAATTTCTTCAGAAATTTATTTTTTGCCTTAACGCTAAGGTACACACCAAATTTTATCCTTATAGGTGTATTATATGTACTGAATAATCAGTCTTTTTGTATTTTCGAAACTATTATATATATAGAAAGTGGGCGTGGCTTTTAACCGATTTTGCCTATTTTCAATAGCGTTCAGAGATAAGTAAAAAGGAACCTGCAACCAAGTTTCATTGAGATATCTCAAGATTTACTCAAGTTATCGTGTTTACATGGCTCAATCAATTTCTCTTTTCCTCCTGAACATTTTGATATATATAAGTCAATATCTATCTCGATTCGTTTATGCCGTTACATACTACCGTTAGGCGAATGAAGTTAATATACCTTGTGTGCGAAGCACTACTAGGTATAAAAACTACTCGCTCCCTCAAAGCTTAGACAGAAGGGTTCACTAACAATCGGGTAGCGAAGCTTGGCCAATGGAATTACATTCTGACCACGGCAGGAATTTCGATTCAGCTTCCCAGGAAATGCTTAAAATATTGGGCATTCAGAAAACTATATAAACTGCACTGCATCCCTAGTCAGATGACATGGTTGCATCAATAAAACCTTGGAAGAACACCGCCTAACTCAATAATACTGCCACCACTATTTTAACACAACAGAGATAGCGAAGATTGACTTTTATACATGTATGACAGTTACGAATGCAAGATAAAGAGGAGGTGCCAATACATAAAACCGACCCTTTGAGCACACGGGAAGGGAACAACCTATAAACTTCTAGGTGTGTAACGTAACACCCTGTTGTACTATAAAAAGCAGTGACCAAGCAAATCAACCCCTGCGGGTAGGGGTTTAGAATATGCCCGCGGTAGGCATACCGGTCGTAAGAGGCGACTAACATGTACAAAGGTAATGATGTGCAACTCGATGGTTGATCTACGGATATGATGCCTCTCACCTCTCATTACCCATCTCTTCTTTCCTTTCGGAAGGAGGGATGACATGACCTAGAAGGTTCCACTGGTCATACCAAATCGCTAACACGACAGTCGGGCAGTACCGCAAGGGAGTACCGCAGCGTACCGGATTCATATCCGGCCAAGGACTGTTATTTCGGGGAGTGATTTTGTTGCTAAAACAACAACAACTACAACCAAGCAAAGCAGGTTGATCAGTTTATTTCAAATATGTACAGTAAACTACTGTGAAATTAAATAACTCCTAAATCTTTAATGCCATTATCAATACTAAATGAAACATTATTTGTATGAGTCTTTTTTGACTCCCTTGTGATCGGTGCCAGAATTTAATAATACTAGTAGGTAACTCCCGATAATCGGGTGGGTTTTTTTTAGAAAAAAATTAAAGCAAACTTTAAACGCTAATATCTTATGAACAAATTAACCAATTGAAATTTTTGTAATTTTGTGCAAACATGCTCATGATAAGCTTTCATTTGATACACATTTCATTTATGTACGTATTGTAGTGTAGTCTAGCTAAGCGCCTTGTTTTAGAATAATAATATAGATAATAATTCGTCATTTTAAAATATTTAATCTTTTGTTTTTGTTTCTGCATGCACAACTAAATGTGAAAATATTTCTGCTGTTATTATTTTATGCTGATTAAGAAATACAGTTGCACACAGTACATTAAACGTTTTGCTAAATACACAACAAATTTGATTGTCTGCTAATCAGCCCTTCTTTAAAGAGCATTGGAAATGAAAGAAAGCAGCCGGAAGAACGTATAACGCAATACTACATATGTCCATAAATACAAGTTAAAACTAGTAAGGAAGTCTAAGTTCGGGTGTAACCGAACATTAAATACCTAGTAGTGATCTGTTTTGGTATCCCAATTTACTCAGGTCTATTTTAATAACGTAAAAGTTGTTATAAAGGCAACTGATTGTTTTCGATTAAAAACACTTCTTTTGTGAGTGGTAAATTCAATTATCACTAAATAACAAAATATAAATAGCTTTCCTCATGTTCATGAAAGATATGAAAATAAAAAAAATTAATAAAAACTAGTAAGGAAGTCTAAGTTCGGGTGTAACCGAACATTAAATACCTAGTAGTGATCTGTTTTGTGAGTGGTAAATTCAATTATCACTAAATAACAAAATATAAATAGCTTTCCTCATGTTCATGAAAGATATGAAAATAAAAAAAATTAATAAAAACTAGTAAGGAAGTCTAAGTTCGGGTGTAACCGAACATTAAATACCTAGTAGTGATCTGTTTTGGTATCCCAATTTACTCAGGTCTATTTTAATAACGTAAAAGTTGTTATAAAGGCAACTGATTGTTTTCGATTAAAAACACTTCTTTTGTGAGTGGTTAATTCAATTATCACTAAATAACAAAATATAAATAGCTTTCCTCATGTTCATGAAAGATATGAAAATAAAAAAAATTAATAAAAACTAGTAAGGAAGTCTAAGTTCGGGTGTAACCGAACATTAAATACCTAGTAGTGATCTGTTTTGGTATCCCAATTTACTCAGGTCTATTTTAATAACGTAAAAGTTGTTATAAAGGCAACTGATTGTTTTCGATTAAAAACACTTCTTTTGTGAGTGGTTAATTCAATTATCACTAAATAACAAAATATAAATAGCTTTCCTCATGTTCATGAAAGATATGAAAATAAAAAAAATTAATAAAAAAAGGCAGTAGGGTGTTAACTACTTGCCCGTAAATCTTGCTTGTTTGTTATTCGATTTGCGTAATTTTTGGCAGGAGTATACTACATACTATTAGGAAGTATAGCATAAAATTTCATTGAAATACATTTTTCAAATTCCAAGCAATCGCTTTTGAAAATAGCAGAGCTTTTATGCTAAAAAGTGGGCGGCGCCACGCCTACTTCACCAAAATCCACACAATTTTTTTACAGTTTAGTTTTGTTTAAAAAGCCTATTATGTGTGTAAAATCTTATTTATATAACGTATACAATTATGGAAATATCGCGATGTTAATTTTACGAAGAAGTTTTTTAGAACTATGTTCAAAAAGTGGGCGTGTCCATTCACCGATTTTGTTTATTTTTTCAGCAAAGAGTTAGCTTTATATGTTGAACACTTTCTCTAAATATCGTTTCAATAAGTCAATTTTTACCGGAGTTATGGCATGGAAAGTTTTGTGGAATAATCCCCCATAAAGGGGCGGGGCCACGCCCATTTTCGAAAAATTTGGTGCTTTCGACTTTCTTTGCCCACGAACACTTTAGGGGTGAAATAGAAATGATATACAGCTAGTTTAAGCAAAGTTATTGCATATTCAATATATCTATGATCCTTTTCAAAATCTTTCGTATAAAATTGGGCGTGGACCTAATCCGATTTCGCTAATTTTTTTTCGAAATATTGCCTGTATTAATATAAATATGTGTGCTGAAATTTATTTGGCTATCTTGAGCGGTTTTTGATTTATGATTAATAATATTTCCAAATTTGACTTAATCAAAAGTGGGCGGTGCCACGCCCTTTTTTAAAAATTTCTTCAGATTTTTATTTTTTGCCTTAACGCTAAGGTACACACCAAATTTTATCCTTATAGGTGTATTATATGTACTGAATAATCAGTCTTTTTGTATTTTCGAGAATATTATATATATAGAAAGTGGGCGTGGCTTTTAACCGATTTTGCCTATTTTCAATAGCGTTCAGAGATAAGTAAAAAGGAACCTGCATACCAAGTTTCATTGAGATATCTCAAGATTTACTCAAGTTATCGTGTTTACATGACTCAATCAATTTCTCTTTTCCTCCTGAACATTTTGATATATATAAGTCAATATCTATCTCGATTCGTTTATGCCGTTACATACTACCGTTAGGCGAATGAAGTTAATATACCTTGTGTGCGAAGCACTACTAGGTATAAAAACTACTCGCTCCCTCAAAGCTTAGACAGAAGGGTTCACTAACAATTGGGTAGCGAAGCTTGGCCAATGGAATTACATTCTGACCACGGCAGGAATTTCGATTCAGCTTCCCAGGAAATGCTTAAAATATTGGGCATTCAGAAAACTATATAAACTGCACTGCATCCCTAGTCAGATGACATGGTTGCATCAATAAAACCTTGGAAGAACACCGCCTAACTCAATAATACTGCCACCACTATTTTAACACAACAGAGATAGCGAAGATTGACTTTTATACATGTATGACAGTTACGAATGCAAGATAAAGAGGAGGTGCCAATACATAAAACCGACCCTTTGAGCACACGGGAAGGGAACAACCTATAAACTTCTAGGTGTGTAACGTAACACCCTGTTGTACTATAAAAAGCAGTGACCAAGCAAATCAACCCCTGCGGGTAGGGGTTTAGAATATGCCCGCGGTAGGCATACCGGTCGTAAGAGGCGACTAACATGTACAAAGGTAATGATGTGCAACTCGATGGTTGATCTACGGATATGATGCCTCTCACCTCTCATTACCCATCTCTTCTTTCCTTTCGGAAGGAGGGATGACATGACCTAGAAGGTTCCACTGGTCATACCAAATCGCTAACACGACAGTCGGGCAGTACCGCAAGGGAGTACCGCAGCGTACCGGATTCATATCCGGCCAAGGACTGTTATTTCGGGGAGTGATTTTGTTGCTAAAACAACAACAACTACAACCAAGCAAAGCAGGTTGATCAGTTTATTTCAAATATGTACAGTAAACTACTGTGAAATTAAATAACTCCTAAATCTTTAATGCCATTATCAATACTAAATGAAACATTATTTGTATGAGTCTTTTTTGACTCCCTTGTGATCGGTGCCAGAATTTAATAATACTAGTAGGTAACTCCCGATAATCGGGTGGGTTTTTTTTAGAAAAAAATTAAAGCAAACTTTAAACGCTAATATCTTATGAACAAATTAACCAATTGAAATTTTTGTAATTTTGTGCAAACATGCTCATGATAAGCTTTCATTTGATACACATTTCATTTATGTACGTATTGTAGTGTAGTCTAGCTAAGCGCCTTGTTTTAGAATAATAATATAGATAATAATTCGTCATTTTAAAATATTTAATCTTTTGTTTTTGTTTCTGCATGCACAACTAAATGTGAAAATATTTCTGCTGTTATTATTTTATGCTGACATTAAACGTTTTGCTAAATACACAACAAATTTGATTGTCTGCTAATCAGCCCTTCTTTAAAGAGCATTGGAAATGAAAGAAAGCAGCCGGAAGAACGTATAACGCAATACTACATATGTACATAAATACAAGTTAAAACTAGTAAGGAAGTCTAAGTTCGGGTGTAACCGAACATTAAATACCTAGTAGTGATCTGTTTTGGTATCCCAATTTACTCAGGTCTATTTTAATAACGTAAAAGTTGTTATAAAGGCAACTGATTGGTTTCGATTAAAAACACTTCTTTTGTGAGTGGTAAATTCAATTATCACTAAATAACAAAATATAAATAGCTTTCCTCATGTTCATGAAAGATATGAAAATAAAAAAAATTAATAAAAACTAGTAAGGAAGTCTAAGTTCGGGTGTAACCGAACATTAAATACCTAGTAGTGATCTGTTTTGGTATCCCAATTTACTCAGGTCTATTTTAATAACGTAAAAGTTGTTATAAAGGCAACTGATTGTTTTCGATTAAAAACACTTCTTTTGTGAGTGGTTAATTCAATTATCACTAAATAACAAAATATAAATAGCTTTCCTCATGTTCATGAAAGATATGAAAATAAAAAAAATTAATAAAAACTAGTAAGGAAGTCTAAGTTCGGGTGTAACCGAACATTAAATACCTAGTAGTGATCTGTCTTGGTATCCCAATTTACTCAGGTCTATTTTAATAACGTAAAAGTTGTTATAAAGGCAACTGATTGTTTTCGATTAAAAACACTTCTTTTGTGAGTGGTTAATTCAATTATCACTAAATAACAAAATATAAATAGCTTTCCTCATGTTCATGAAAGATATGAAAATAAAAAAAATTAATAAAAAAAAGGCAGTAGGGTGTTAACTACTTGCCCGTAAATCTTGCTTGTTTGTTATTCGATTTGCGTAATTTTTGGCAGGAGTATACTACATACTATTAGGAAGTATAGCATAAAACTTCATTGAAATACATTTTTCAAATTCCAAGCAATCGCTTTTGAAAATAGCAGAGCTTTTAGCGCCTACTTCACCAAAATCCACACAATTTTTTTACAGTTTAGTTTTGTTTAAAAAGCCTATTATGTGTGTAAAATCTTATTTATATAACGTATACAATTATGGAAATATCGCGATGTTAATTTTACGAAGAATTTTTTTAGAACTATGTTCAAAAAGTGGGCGTGTCCATTCACCGATTTTGTTTATTTTTTCAGCAAAGAGTTAGCTTTATATGTTGAACACTTTCTCTAAATATCGTTTCAATAAGTCAATTTTTACCGGAGTTATGGCATGGAAAGTTTTGTGGAATAATCCCCCATAAAGGGGCGGGGCCACGCCCATTTTCGAAAAATTTGGTGCTTTCGACTTTCTTTGCCCACGAACACTTTAGGGGTGAAATAGAAATGATATACAGCTAGTTTAAGCAAAGTTATTGCATATTCAATATATCTATGATCCTTTTCAAAATCTTTCGTATAAAATTGGGCGTGGACCTAATCCGATTTCGCTAATTTTTTTTCGAAATATTGCCTGTATTAATATAAATATGTGTGCTGAAATTTATTTGGCTATCTTGAGCGGTTTTTGATTTATGATTAATAATATTTCCAAATTTGACTTAATCAAAAGTGGGCGGTGCCACGCCCTTTTTTAAAAATTTCTTCAGAAATTTATTTTTTGCCTTAACGCTAAGGTACACACCAAATTTTATCCTTATAGGTGTATTATATGTACTGAATAATCAGTCTTTTTGTATTTTCGAAAATATTATATATATAGAAAGTGGGCGTGGCTTTTAACCGATTTTGCCTATTTTCAATAGCGTTCAGAGATAAGTAAAAAGGAACCTGCATACCAAGTTTCATTGAGATATCTCAAGATTTACTCAAGTTATCGTGTTTACATGGCTCAATCAATTTCTCTTTTCCTCCTGAACATTTTGATATATATAAGTCAATATCTATCTCGATTCGTTTATGCCGTTACATACTACCGTTAGGCGAATGAAGTTAATATACCTTGTGTGCGAAGCACTACTAGGTATAAAAAGGCAGTAGGGTGTTAACTACTTCCCCGTAAATCTTGCTTGTTTGTTATTCGATTTGCGTAATTTTTGGCAGGAGTATACTACATACTATTAGGAAGTATAGCATAAAATTTCATTGAAATACATTTTCAAATTCCAAGCAATCGCTTTTGAAAATAGCAGAGCTTTTATGCTAAAAAGTGGGCGGCGCCACGCCTACTTCACCAAAATCCACACAATTTTTTTACAGTTTAGTTTTGTTTAAAAAGCCTATTATGTGTGTAAAATCTTATTTATATAACGTATACAGTTATGGAAATATCGCGATGTTAATTTTACGAAGAAGTTTTTTAGAACTATGTTCAAAAAGTGGGCGTGTCCATTCACCGATTTTGTTTATTTTTTCAGCAAAGAGTTAGCTTTATATGTTGAACACTTTCTCTAAATATCGTTTCAATAAGTCAATTTTTACCGGAGTTATGGCATGGAAAGTTTTGTGGAATAATCCCCCATAAAGGGGCGGGGCCACGCCCATTTTCCAAAAATTTGGTGCTTTCGACTTTCTTTGCCCACGAACACTTTAGGGGTGAAATAGAAATGATATACAGCTAGTTTAAGCAAAGTTATTGCATATTCAATATATCTATGATCCTTTTCAAAATCTTTCGTATAAAATTGGGCGTGGACCTAATCCGATTTCGCTAACTTTTTTTCGAAATATTGCCTGTATTAATATAAATATGTGTGCTGAAATTTATTTGGCTATCTTGAGCGGTTTTTGATTTATGATTAATAATATTTCCAAATTTGACTTAATCAAAAGTGGGCGGTGCCACGCCCTTTTTTAAAAATTTCTTCAGAAATTTATTTTTTGCCTTAACGCTAAGGTACACACCAAATTTTATCCTTATAGGTGTATTATGTACTGAATAATCAGTCTTTTTGTATTTTCGAAAATATTATATATATAGAAAGTGGGCGTGGCTTTTAACCGATTTTGCCTATTTTCAATAGCGTTCAGAGATAAGTAAAAAGGAGCCTGCATACCAAGTTTCATTGAGATATCTCAAGATTTACTCAAGTTATCGTGTTTACAGACGGACGGACGGACGGACGGACGGACATGGCTCAATCAATTTCTCTTTTCCTTCTGAACATTTTGATATATATAAGTCAATATCTATCTCGATTCGTCTATGCCGTTACATACTACCGTTAGGCGAATGAAGTTAATATACCTTGTGTGCGAAGCACTACTAGGTATAAATATTTAATTGTAGTGTTGCTATTTCCAGCTGTCCGACCTTCTTCTCACAGTACCTTAAGCCAAATTATTGATCTAATAACTTTAAGATTACTTACCATGTAAGTTTATGGTACACGTTGTATTGTTCCCACGATCCATCACAACTACACTTGTAGCATGGGGTGGCGCTGACGTCGCTACAATTGCCGCTACTGTCGCCATCACGATATGCGTTATTATAAACTGGATTTGTAGGATTGATGATGATTTCAGTTTGTAATATACAATTTGCTTTTGATCAATATATTCTAGCGTTCTGAATTGAAAGTTAGTATCAACGTTGAAAGAAGTCATTCATTTCATTTCCAGCTATCCATAGTTTTTAATTTAGTAATTGTTCCTTTCACATCACTGCAAAATTAGTTGTAAGAAATTGCGTTTAGCATCCTTTGTATTTTTACGACAAAGTTATTTTTGTTGCTTGTAGCAGCCGTCTCTGTCGAATATTTGGACAGTGAATAGTTGTCTCCGTATATATACGAGTTTCTCTCCCTGGTACGTATGGCTAAGTGACGGCAACCTAAAGAGCTACGGATCCACACTCGCGACACTACCGAAAGTAGAAGAAGAAGTGGGTATATGGGTGGGGAACACTACCCTCGTGCTCCGCAAAAGTAGCTGCGGGCTGCCATATGCGATGGTGGCGTCAATGGGCACTACTGACTGCGGGAGCCGCACTCTGCTTTCTGATCAATAGTACTATTGGCAGTAGTGAAGACTGCATTATTTGACCCTAAATTTAAACCATGCATTTTGTTAAGCAATTTTTTTAAGTTTTTTGTAGTAAATTCGAAACCTTTATATTATTTATTTATTTATTGAATAGTCTACAAATTCGTAATACCTATAGATTAAATTTAAAAGCGTTTATAAAAACAGCATGAGGGTGCTGAAGAACAATATAAAGTAAATCATATTTTACTATCGATTAGTCACAGCCAACGAGTTAAGATATAAATATTAGAAGTATATAAAGTAAAAACCATACAAACTTAACTTTCTCAACGTAAAAGTTTACAAACGGGCATATGCGTACCATATGTATGTATATTAAGGTGCCTCGTCAAAAAAAGTTGCACTGTCTCCACCGGAATTACAAAATTCACTCTTTTCTAAAGACTCCCCCAAAATATTAAAAAAAAATATTAAGATTTACTGGAGCTAAACCGCGTTAAAACACGCTAGAAATATACTTTTTTTTGTATAAAAGGAGTATGAAAAAATAGTTTATAATGAAAAGCATCTTAGACGATGAATTAGCTGGAGTGCAAAAGGTAAGCATAAAAAGTTTGATAATTTTATCAATATTATTATTGTATAAGTGTGTGCTAATATTCGCAATGTGAACTACCCAAAAATTGTAAAATTTTGCAGAAATGACAACGTCTCGAAAACACCTTCCAAATTATACCCTAATTGTCAAAATCCGTCAACAATTAGCTGAGTTATCAAAGTTTTCCACAAACCTACCCCTCGAAATATGACCAAAAACAGCAATATTTGGATTGCGTTGATAAAATTTTCAAACTTTTTTATGTTTACCTTTTGTACTCCAGCTAATTCATCATCTCAGGTGCTTTTTATTAAAAAATTTTTTTTTCATACTATTTTTATACATAAAAAAAGATATTTTTAGCGTTTTTTTTTAACGCGGTTTACCTCCAGTAAATCTTAATTTTTTTTTTTCGAAATAGTTTGACCAAGGTCTTATAATACATTGAACTTTATAATTCCGATGGAAACAGGGTGTCCATTTTTTTGGTATGGAGCGTGAGGCGCCTTAATGTATATGTGTAAGCTCAGTAAGAAGCTGATGCGTAGTACTCAGAAAGGGAAGCATTAGCCAGGAAGAACTCTTCAGTAGGGAGCTGATGCGTAGTGAACAGGAGGCGAGTTAGACAGGAAAAACTCATCAGAATTCTGCTAACAAGGAGGTCGAGTCCCTTTACATGTCGGTTTAAATATCAGGGTGAGTCAATTTGTATGGACAAAAGCCGATATCGATTTTTCGATAGTTTTGGGAAAAAAGATCATCTACTCCAGACCTGTTAAATTGCCATTAGAATTGAGTAATCAATTGATTGAATAGCTTTTTCAATCATTAATGATTTTAATTGTTTTCAGAAATTTCCAATTACTAATTGATTAGAATTAGAAAAAAATCAAAAAATAATCAAAAAAAATTAAAAAAATCAAAACTAATCAAAAGTAATCAAAATAAAATTTTTTGATTGTTTTTGATTACTTTTGATTTTTTTTGTTTTTTTTTTTTGGTCGTTTTGATGAGTATTTTTATGTAGTCTAAAAGGAATGCTTGCGACATTTTCGAAGTTAAGTGTTCAACGACGATACGTATCGGTTTGATATAATGGTTCAGCGACACAGTTTTCACAGAGTATTTTTATTTATCTTTCATTTTCTTACATACATATATGTATATCTACTTTCTTTGAATATAATACAATACAATTTCAATGTTTTCTAAAACTGCAAAAAAACTGTAATTTGTACAAAAACGAACTTTATGCATCGCTTATGCATATTTCCATCTATCAAACAATACAAAAAATAATCAAAACAATCAGAAATAATCAAAAGTAATCAAATAATCAAAAACAATCAAAAATAATCAAAAGTAATCAAAAATATTTTTTTTGATTACTTTTGATTTTTTAAATTTTTTTTCTAAATCATAAAAAAATCATGATTGTTTTTTGATTGTTTTTTAGAATAATCATTAAAACAATCATTAAAACCCGTAAACAATGGATAATCAATCATTACTATGCTTTTCCAAAAAGTAATCAATCAAACCGGTCATCATTAGGATTATTAATCATTACTTAACAGGTCTGATCTACTCATACCCAAACAAATAATTTTCGAGTCTGCGACATTTCATTTTTTTGACTTTTAATTTTTAAGGTTTTTTTCATGACTTAGGCTGTGTGCCAATCGGTAACTTTTTACTCAGAGGGCAAATGACGTGAACAAATTTTCTATGGTGTACAAATATTTTCCATTTTGCTGTGCCCAATGAAATGGGAAATTTTGACAGTTGTAAATTTTGATATCTGAAAAAAGCACATACGAAAGCAAATAATCTGGGGTAAATTTACGTATTTTTTGGCTTTAAACTATATTTTACCGTTTAATAACGTATTGGCATATAAATTCATTTGAAATTATATGAGTAGCAATACCGAAATTGTGACATTCGTACTCACCACAACAAATGTCAGAATTTTCTCCCGGACTGTCAAAATTTTGCTATTTTCAACCGATTGGCACACAGCCTTACTAAAAAATGTTCATTTGATTTTAAAATTTTTATGTATATCCTGTCCGACCAAAATTTTCCGCTAGAAACGGTGGCGGTAACAAAAAATTAATATTTTCTGCGTTTTGAGGAGTGTTTTCGTCAAACAATTGACACTTTCGCCATTTTTGTATCTGTTTTTTCATTGTGATACTCTAAAGCGATTGTGCCAGATGCAATATCGATTGGCAGCATTTTATCTTAATAGCGCCACTCGCTTGTAGTAGTTGAGTGTTTCTGGCGTTGTTGGCTTCATGGGGTTATGGTATCACAAATAAAGGTATCAGCACCAGTAACGCCAACACCGGTATCAGTTTTTCAGTGGGACAGGAAATATGAGACAAATTCGTTTTCATCGAAAATATTTTAGCATGTATGACAACGTTTCGAGCAGACATTTTCGGGCGGACAGGGTATACATTAGAATTTAAAAATAAAATGGAAATCTTTTAAGGTAGGTCATGAAAAAAGTCAAAACATTCATTTCCGCAGGGATATTGGTTAACCGGGCTTAATATATATATAACAATACAGTACATATGTTTGAGACGCTTGCCACATTTTATGGGAATCTGCTTCAGAAACAGCTTCATTTTTATCGCACCGTTGTCACTCCCATCTTAACCTTCTAACAACTTCGCACTTTACTATGTGAGATCTGAGCCACTACAGAAAGCCGAGACGAACTGGATGTGCTAACACCGGCTGACTTGAGGCCCATTAATGGTTGTCAAGAACCCAGCATCACCCATTTAAATGTGAGCCGTTTAAGCTAATGTCAGCGAATTACCAAATGCTGTTATGGGATGGCTGGTTGAAACCCATAGACATGCTTGCAATTCCTGTCTACTTGTGTGATGTTTACTATATCCGAGTTTCAGTTGAAATGGGGGGTTCAATTACGCGATCGTAGACAAAGCACTCTTCCATAAATTTATGACGCCAACGAAATACAAATAAGTTCTCAAGCATCCAAGATCCAGCAACAAAGCAATCCTCCATAAACCTATGATGCCAACAAAATACAACTACGAGAAATATGTAGCAACCACAGCAAAATACACTGAAATATGTGAAGTACTGAGTAAAACTAGGAAAACAAAAAATATATCCATGTTTAGCATTATTCATTTATTTTATTACTTAAAAATTAAATTTTAGAAGTCAGTTTCTATTGATATTAGGCCCGTTTTTTTTTTTTACACGTATATGCATCTGCGTCTGCGACTAAAATAAAACGGTCATCTGCATCTGCGTTTATTCCATTATCAACGCGCATACATACATGCATTTCCTCTGTTGACATTCCGGTTATTATTAAGGGATGATAAACAGATTGCTGGAAGTAGGTAAGGTAAAATTAATGGAAACTTCTTGGAAGTACTGATTTTATCAGCCACTATTTCTTAGTGCAGATAAAGTTGTGCGCTTAGCGGCCCATACAAACATTAAGCGCAAACGCAGACGCAGATAAAAAAAAACACGGCTATTATGCTCAATTTTTTTTTTTTTTTCTTAGCTTGGAACAAAAACCTGCCTCAACTTCTGTATTTTTAGGAATTTGAAATTCTTTCACTTCAACCTATATATATCTATGTAGGTGCCCTAGAAGTAGTAATACTAGTATGTACATTAAGGTGGGTCGATTTAAAAAGTGAAAAATCGCCATAGCGGGACTATTCTTGGGGTCATTTTAAGAAACTTTGCTGAAGAAACTTTAGGTATAAAATTAGCTTGAAATCCCCGGAAATCGCGTTGAAGTTTCATAGTTAGGTAATGAAAATGTTTGTATGCGACCTATCACATTGTGTGACAGCGAGCATTAACTTTTTACGGGACATACCTTAAGTTGTAGGTCTAGTCAAGCACACAAAAACTACACAGCAAGAATTTCAAATACATGGTCAACACCTGGAAATAGGGGGTAAAACCCCCTTTGTAACAGTTTCAAGGATATATCTGAAACTTTAACAGTCGATGTGTGTACATTGCAGATATTCCAAAAAAATTGATACGGTCAATCATTATTAAGCCAATAGAATCCAAATCAACCGTTTTTAGAATATTTGTCCGTCTGTCTGTCTGTCTAAATGTTTGTGGTCACATCACTCAAAAACTGCTGAATGGAATTATACTGAGCTGGGAAAAATGCATTAATTTTTTATTGCATTAGCATATTATTTTTTCTTACAGTCGGAGTTTGCCACCACGGTGCCCGACAAACCAAGTATTCTCAAGCTATTAGTTAATGGTTTCTATAAAAAAATGCATTAACTTTTCCCATTAGCATTACTCTTAAAATTTAATAGAAAAAATGTCCATTAAATATATTTTTCCCCATTTCAATGCATTAAAACCCCATTAAGCATTAAAATTTAAAAACACAATGCATTGAAATATTCCAATGCATTAAATTTGAAAAAATAATGCATTAAAGCGTTAGCATTACCTCAATGCTTTCATGTAACATTAATGCATTAAAAAACTAATGCATTTTTCCCAGCTCTGGATTTAAATTAATCTTTCGTCATTTATTAGTAGACTTTCAACTTAAAGTTTAAGGTATCGCTTATTTCAATAACTCGACCGGTTTCCGAGTTATCGACCAATAAGTGGACCAGGGGTGACCAAAAATGTGTAAGTACAATATGGGTATAAAACGAAAGGTGCTTACGAGTGATTTCATAATCAATGTGATAAATTTGAATATCTCAGCTTGTTTCGAAGATATCCCCAAAAATGTGAGATGGAAAAACGGAAGGGTGTAAGGCTCGCGTGGGTCTACTTTGGCACTTCATCTATACTATTATATAAAATTCAAACTCGAAATTGTGTTAAAGCTAAACAGCCGATCCACTGACCCGATTTTTTTCTTTCAAATTTTAATAAATCATAATCTAGCCAGAATAGGACCATAGATACTTTTTTTAATTAAAAATTTTATTGAAAACTATTAATTCAAATAAATTTTGTATGAAAACCCATCTTTGCTTGGACGCTTTACCATTCAGTCGTTTGTGCTTAGAGATCATCAACAGACCACATATTGCTATCTATTTACTCTATTTTTGTACTCAGCTAGCACTGCTACAAATATATGAGCGCCACCGTATACTTTAAAGAGTTGCATGCGTTAACTCTGCTACGAATAAACCAAATAACTTTCTAGTTCAACGCATAACTCGAGTTCTGCGCTGACGCCGATTGCGTTTGTTCGAATACACATACAGGCAATTTATTGTTGGTTGTAGTTTTTCGCTAGCGGTGAACTCGACTCGTTCGTAACATAAACACGAATAAACCACCCCTTCAACTTCAAGTACATTCGATTGCAAGAAGTATTTGCACACATTTTTATGTGCACTCATTGTTCGGATATTTCTTTAAACTGGATTTAGTTAACTAAGTAGTATGTATCTTAGGCAATTATTGTTGTTTTCGGCTAATGCTAGCCTGTATTGTTGATTTGATGTTGATTGATGTCATCTAATTTTTGAAAAAAAAAAAAATGCTCATACTAGAGTAGGAGCTAAAAGTACCCGTTTGGGCGAAAAGTACCCGTTTGGGCGAAAAGTGGATTAGTCCTTTTGTACCCGTTCGGGTATAAATATGTATGTATAAATATATACATATGTATGTATGTCAAACGAATGTGAGCTGACATTAACCGCATATTCCCTTGCAACTGATCCCTAACGCATGCTAAACTAATCGCATTTTCTGCCAGGTTAGGACGCGCACATACATATGTATGTATGTGTATGTACACATCTGCGTTGCTTCCCACCAGGAATTTTCGTTAGGTGCTACTTGTGTTATTCATTCCAGCATGCATGATTTTGTTAGGTTCATCGCAGGTACTGCTACAATGTGTTAGCTGGTCATGACAGTTTTGAGTACCTCATTTTCCACCTTACTATAGCAGCTATAAAGTAGGAGAAGCCGAAGTTATCAGATGAAAAAGTAAGGCTGTGAGCAGCTACGAGTTCAGCATCTTCAGGAAGATGTCGGATACAAAAGCAATAGCAAATATGATCGCATATACGCACGGTTATTTCCGAACGATCACTCTTCATTCCTTTTTGTACTATACAAAGTCATTCATGCGAAGGCGGCCATCGCCGTGCGTTAGTCATGGGGAAAAGTCATGGAAGTTGTTATGCTCCACTGGTGAAGAGTAAGGCTGAAAGTATTCATGATTTCCACCTTCGGTGGCCTACTGGGTTTGTTTTCGAACTTGCATATGTACATACATACAATTTATGTACAGATTTTCTTGCCTAACTAAAAACTATGAGTTAACTGAGTTCACTAGTGCAACTTCATTTACTCGCACCAACGAGTTTGTTGCGTACTTGTGCGAGTATTTTTAGGTAAGCGCACCAGTTAGAACAACAATTAACAATATTTGCTTCATATTTTATCCGAACATGCGAGTACATATTTTTGTTGTTTGTGTGAGTTGAAGTTCAAATTTTGTATGAAGAAAAAGTTAACTTTTTTAGGACTTATGCAGCTCTTTAGTATACTTATAACAATGCATGTGAATGTAGGGTAGCACACACATATCCACACAAACAAGCAGACGCTCAAGGCAATAGGCCCGTCCACAATGAACACGACGGCGGCGAACGACAACGACGAAAAACTGAAGCTTGACGATATTTGCCGTCCAGCATTGGCTACATGATTATAATGAGAGCAGGGGCGACAGGTGCGAAACATCCTAAAAAGTAGCACAAAATGTTGTGAAAAGTAAAAATTGCGTGAAAGAGACATATTCTGTAATAATTGATACAAGTTATTTATTTTTCTTTCGTTTTTATTGTCAAAAAAACCAAACGCCACTATCTGTCGCTTGTCAAAATATAATTAGATTTAATCTGGCGACGGCGGCATCTGAGATTGATTGCCGCTTTGTCGCGTCGTGTTCAAAAAATTCCTCCCCATAAGAACACGCGTAAAAATAATTTGACAGATGCCGCTTGTCGTTTTCATTCTGGTTACAACTAATTACTGCATGTTACTCAATTCGACTATATGCACGCAGTTTGAGTGTTTTTGTTGTAGCTACGATTGCTTAAGTTCGCTGCAAGCAGTGAGAGTAAAAAAAGCAGGGACCGTAACTGTTATAAGTTTAATTATAGAACTCGACATTTGATCATTATTTTCTGTTTTTTTTCAATAAAAATCAACAATAATCGTTACGCTTAAGTTTTATTTTTTTGATTAAGCGTAATGATCACTTTCTGAGTTTTATTTTTTTGAGAGGAAATAAAACTTACCCTTGAGTTTTATATTTTTGCTCGACAGTAATCGTTATTCCTTGAGTGATATTTTATCGTTCAAGGATAAAAATTAAGTTCCGAGTTTTAAGTTTTTTCGTAGATCAAAAAACTCAAAAGGCCGCTTCGCCTTTATGGCAAGTATATGTATGTGGCTAAAACTATGTTTAAATAATTGAGGACATATGTTGACGAGATTATACCAACCAATATTTTTGACCAACAACTTTTCTTAAAGGCGCAGCGACCTTTTGAGTTATTTGATCCGCGAAAAAAACTTAAAACTCGGAACTTAATTTTTATCCTTGAACGATAAAATATCACTCAAAGAATAACGCTTACTGTCGAGAAAAAATATAAAACTCAAGGGTAAGTTTTATTTCCTCTCAAAATAATAAAACTCAGGGAATAAGTTTTATGTTTGACCAAAAAAATTAAACTCAAAAGTAATGATTAAGTTGTAATTTATATAGGATTTACTCAAACTTTTTTCAATCATTGTAGATTTCGGTTGAGCATGAAGAGACATGCTCATTCATGTACTTGAAACTGTTCTACGATAGGAGGAAGCCTTTGAGTTTTGACATTAAAAATACAAAATTAATCGTTATTGGGGGTCCCTGAAAAAAAGCTACAATTAAAACACTCAATACATCCAGTAACTCAAAATTTATGTATGAGTATTTCGCGCATTTACCCAAAAATGGTTGAAGGCAGGGTTGGCAAATGACATTTCATGAATTGTACTAAATCCACTCAAAAATCGTACTTTTTTCGTTCAAATTGTACTAAATTTTTTTTGTATGGATTCGCATACGTTGCTCTATTACTCATTTACTTTTTTTTTTAGTTCCGAAATAAAAATACATTTGAAATAGGTTTTTCTTTTTATTTTTATTTTTCTTAGTTTATAAGAGTTTTTGAAAAACATAGTAGTTTACTGGGTAAACTCTCTCGCGACCAGTAATAAAAATAAAGTCCACTTGCACATCGGTAAAAACATGCATACGTGTCAAGGTTGGGAAATGAAATTTCATGAATTGTACTAAAGCCACTTAAAAGTCGTACTTTTTTCGTTCAAATTGTACTGAGTTTTTTTTTTTTGTATGGATTCGCATATATTGCGAAATAAAAATACATTTGAAATCAGTTTATCTTTTTATTATTCTACCCAATAATTTAAATATAAGTAACTCTGGAAACGAACCAACTTTCGTTACCGCAAATAGGGAAGAAGTACTTGACATTACGCTGGTCTCCGACCCACTAGTGGGCCAAATTGAGAACTGGCACGTGTCAAGAGACAATTCCCTCTCTGACCATAGGTACATATGTTTCTGTCTCCTCGTGAGACCGCCCACTACTGCAGCTTACAGAAATAGGAAGCGAACAAACTGGGAGGTCTTTAAGATCGCTCTATCGCATTCGCTCCACAATAAAGCTTCTCACGGTAAGTTCAGCCTACCGCTAAGATCTGATGAAGCGCACTTATTCTCTGATGACGAGTTAGCTTCGATCGGTGAGCTCGACTCATCGTCTAAAATTGATGAAGCAGTAGACTTGATCACAGAGTCCTGTAATGCTGCTTTCAACGCCTCCTGTCCTCTTACCAGACCAAGTAATAAGAAGAGACCAACATGGTGGAGCTCTGAGATTTCTCAGCTAAGGAAAGACAGCAGGAGGCTTTTTAATCAAGCTAAGCGGACCGGTTCTTGGCAAGAATATAAACAAGCCTTAAAAACTTTCAAGAAAGCAGTCAACCAAGCCCAGAGAGATTCGTGGCGGGACTTCTGTACCAACATCGAATCAAACTCGGAGGCCAATAGATTGCGTAAAGTTCTCTCGAAAAGTCCTAACGTCCCACGTTACATTCAAAAACCAGATGGAGATTGGACAACATCTAGTAGCGAAATGGTCGAACTCCTAATGGACATGCACTTTCCTGGCTGTTCCAAGGAGCCACCATCAGCCGACAACAACGACGGATACTATCACTCCACATGGAAGCTGATTAATCCTCAAGAAGTCGAATGGGCTATCAAAACTTTCGACCCCTTCAAATCTCCGGGACCCGATAACATATTTCCCGCCGAACTTCAAATGGCGAGCGAGATTCTCTCGCCCATGCTGTCTAAAATCTACACAGCATGTCTAAGGCTATGCTACGTTCCACAAAGATGGACCGAGGCGAAGATAGTCTTCATTCCCAAAGGAGGCAGAGCTTCACACTCGAAGCCACAAGACTTCAGGCCTTTAAGCCTAACATCTTTTCTTCTCAAGGTTTTGGAAAGAATACTGGACGCACACATAAGAAATAATCTGCGTTTACCAAGCCTATCGACAGCTCAGCATGCATACTCTAAGGGCAAGTCCGTGGAAACTGCACTCCATGCTATCACCACAAAGATATAAAAAGGACTTGCCCTCAAGGAATTCACCCTGGGCATTTTTCTCGACATTGAAGGAGCCTTTAATAACGTACATCCTCTAGCGGTCATCGAGTCCCTTCGGAGAATGGGACTAGACCCACCGCTGGTAGAATTCGTTAGACAGCTACTGTCAAGGAGAACTATCCAAGCTAATCTAGGAGAGGCCTCAATAGTGCGTTACGCATCCAGGGGCACTCCTCAAGGAGGAGTTCTATCACCTCTTCTGTGGAACCTAACAGTTAACACCCTACTTCTGAAGCTTGAAAACACTGGCTGTCAAATTATTGCCTACGCCGATGACATCGCTCTGACGGCGACTGGCAAGCATCTCCAGTCTCTAAGTGAACTACTCCAGACTGCCTTGAACCTCGTGGAGGACTGGGCCCTGGAGAGCGGCCTTAGTGTTAATCCCTCTAAAACGGAAATGATTATGTTCACTAGGAAGTACAAAATACCAACTTTTGTACCACCACGCCTGAATCGAGTCAGGCTCACACTTTCTCAGGAGGTCAAGTACCTCGGCGTGATCTTAGATAGCAAACTCAACTGGAATAAGCATGTTGAGGACAGATCGAAGAAGGCTATCACGGCCCTATATTCATCCAAGGCAGCGGTAGGGAAGAGATGGGGCCTAAACCCTAGAATTATGCACTCGCTGTACATCGCTGTAGTCAGACCCATCCTTTTCTATGGCGTTGCTGTGTGGTGGCCAGCACTCGAGCGCAACAACATAAGCAGGATGGGCAGAGTACAGCGGTCAGCGGCGATGCTTATCACGGGGGCGCTTCCGTCGACGCCCACAAAAGCCTTGGAGGTCATGCTCAACCTCTTGCCGGTTGACCTGTATGGAAAACTCCAGGCGAGCCATAGCGCTGTACGAATGAACGCAGTTCAGCGCTGGAGCGACACCAGATTTGGACACGCTAGCATCCTGGAGACCATACCAAATAAACTGAAGGTAGTAGATTACACCACACCTATCAGCTATGACCCAAACACGTTGTTCTCCATCAGAATCCCTGAGAGGCACGAATGGGATAACGTGAATATTCTAAACCCACATTCAACCTCAATCTTCGCAGACGGCTCAAAGCTCGACGGCAAGGTCGGCAGCGGAGTCTACTCGGAAGATCTTTCACTTTCCCTATGCATAGGGCTACCTAGCCACTGCAGCGTATTCCAGGCTGAACTTACAGCCATAGAGGAAGCTGCACGATGGCTGCTCTCGAAGAACTGCACGTCAGTATCCATATACTGCGACAGCCAAGCAGCGATCAAAGCCCTTCAGAGCAGCAACACCTCTTCGAAGGTAGCACTCGACTGTAGGCACTCACTAAATGAACTGGCCTCGAAATGCTCCACAGCAGTGATATGGGTTCCAGGCCACAGCGACATTCCTGGAAACTGCGCTGCTGACGAGCTAGCTAGGAAGGCCACGGAGCAATCTGAGGTGAACCGAACTAGGAACACCTCTCCCCTCTAGCCACGACTAAGCTCTGGCTCCTACGCGAATTCGAAGGAAAAGCGAACTCTAGATGGACACGGGAGACGACTTGCGAGGTGTCCCGGCAAACCTGGCCCTACATCTGTACGAAACGGACCGAGTCCATACTCAATCGTAGACGACCATCCCTAGGCCCCCTGATTGGGGTGCTCACAGGGCACTGCCTAATGGGAACACATGCCAAACGCATGGGGGTCCCCTCAAACGACTTCTGTCGCAGCTGCAGAGACGAGGAAGAGATAGAAAATGTCGAGCACTTCATCTGCAGCTGCCCCGCTCTAGCCAGGACCCGGCTGGAGTGCCTAGGGGCTTTTCAATTTACCAGCTTAGCTGACCTAAGCTCCGTCGAAACCGGAGACATTCTGCGCTTTATCAAGCGGACAGGGTGGCTCAATCTCATGAGTGTATAAGGGAAGCAGGGACTAAACCCCCCTCAGTGGTATCACAATGGGCCATCCGGCCTAAGTGCGCCCCTCTGTGAGGCAGAGGGGCAGCCACCCTAACCTAACCTAACCTTATCTTTTTATTTATATGGAAACATTTTTCTTAGTTCAATAAGAGTTTTTGAAAAACATAAATATTCGTTCCTCACACTTGAAACATATAATTATTACATACTAGCTGACCCGGCAAACTTCGTTCTTTTAAGTTAACTTTATATTATAAACTATTTATTATTTCATATATTTCATTTTAAACATGTCTTGTCTCATTTTAAACGTTCCGAGCACGAAAAATTCAGATAATAATTCGATAGCACCTTTTTGCATCCTCTTGGTCTGTGGAAATTGCAACTACCTAAAAATCTACTCAAAATGGCCAAATTTTGTTTTCACCATTCTGGCATCATTGGAAAATGTTATACAAAAATACCACTTTCAGAGCGGACTCAGAGAGCGCGAAGTTTCGTATCTAGTCCATGACTTCTTCTTCCTCATCCTGATTATGTCAAACTATCACGTCTTTGTTTTTTGTTTACATTCCTTGTTGCACTTCTTGGAAAAGCTACTGAGTTCGCTTGCGCAGTTTGCTGGTTTTTAATAAAGATTTACTTTAAACTGATATTTAATGAGTTCCTAGCGATAATATTTTAGGAAAATGTGTGATTTGTGAGGGTAATGTATGTGAAAAGCTTATTAAAAAGTCTGAACGTTTTTGGGCGTTTGTCTCACACGTGCCTTTTGACATAAGTACGAAACAACGTCAAACGGTAATTTCGTGTTGTTGCCCGATCAGTACAACCTATATAATTAAGCCATGTATCTAGTCATCTTTGGTGCTAAGCGATTTACTAGTGTAAGTACTCGTACACAAATGAAAGCAACGTTGTTATTAGTTCGAAAGAAGGTTGCCATAGCGCCTAAATACATTCGAATATTAGCTGTAGGCGAAATTGTACCAAAATCGACAGCGTAGTACTTCAGTACTTTCTTGAGCCAAATGTGCACAATTGGATCTATATAAAAAAATATACCTAGCAGTCAGTATAGGAGAATAAAAAAAATTCACTTACAAGACATTTCGAGAGTGCAGTCCACGAAACGTAGAAGGCCATCCAAGATTACTGGCAGCTGCTTCCTTTTTGCACTGAACTTTGTTGCTATTTAGGTACATATGGTGGTATAATTAAAGCTCAAGCTGCATTGTGATACTTATATGGTTTCAAGCCGAATTTCACACAATTTACAATGGTCATGATTTTTTACCGGCTACCTGTACACCGACCGAGTAAGTAAATGATTTCTCATGCAAAATAATCCGATTTTTGTATGACGTAATAAAAATTTAGAGGATTAGTCTAATAATAGTCACTAATAGAGACATTTTGCGGTGAGTTTCAATTTTGAGACAATTTGGTGTAAGCAGAGATGTTGTTGATAATGTTGGCATATCGTTCGGCTCATGCCAAGCAATTTTTACGGATGTTTTAGGCATGAAACGTGCATCAGCGAAGATTGTTCTAAAATTGCTTTAAGTTAGATTCAACAAAGAAGGAACAGCAAAAATATTTGCCAATAATTTTAAACTTATTAACAAAGGAACATACAAATCAAATGATTCAAAAAGAAAATAATATACATCGAATAAGCACATTTGAACAAACTAAAAAATGACGATTTAAAACAAATAATTGAACACCAAAAATTTTTCAATAAAATTCCGACAACTACAACAGAGAACAAAGTTACCAAAAAAACTAAAACCCTATCCATCCCACAAGATCCCTCTCCTCCCATCCATCTGATTGCTGTCATGGAACAACAATTCTTGCAACTAAAATCAACATATTTAAAAACAAAATAAGAAACACAAAACACTTTCTGAACGAACAAAAAGACTCTATCGTGAGTACCAACAACAACATTGTGAACAAAATCTACAAACAGAAAATAATAGACCTGAAAAAGAAAATACAACTTTCGTTGGCCTGCCAAAGATCCATAAAGAAACACACCGCTTCGGCCCATCTCTTGGTCCTTGTTATAATCTCTCAAAATATACAGGACATACAATAAAAGAAACAGTGGCAAAGACATACAACGTTCAGAATGCCTTTCATTTAAAAAAAAATGTAAAGACAAAAATAAATTAATAAAATCCTTATATCGTTTGATGTGGTATCTCTTATCACAAAATTAGCCATTTGTACCATCATGCAACAATGGCAAACATTACAAAAGTATAAAACACTCACCAGACCCAAGCTCCGCAAAATTTTAAAACTCTGCCCACTAGACAACAACTATTTAATCTATGACGGAACCCTTTACGAACAAGTTTTCGCAATGTCAATGGAAAATCTTCTATCACAGTAGGGGACAGAAATCATTGACGACAGCATCGCTGAATTAAAATCTGAGGACAATTATGTAGACGATGTATTAGCAATAGTTGAGAAAAAGGACGTGGAGAAACTTTTCAGAGCACTAAACGCTCAACACAGAAAAATCCAGTTCACTACAGAAACCGGGAAGAACAAGAAATTAGCTTTCCCAGAAATGGAAATTATAAGAGAAAACATAAAAATTAAAACGAAATGGTACAGCAAATTAATAGCCTCTTCAAGAATGATAAATTATTACTTAACCCACCCGTGGCCCAAAACAAAAACACAGCAGTAAACCTCATAAAGAATATTTTCAAGCTAAACGATAAGGAATATAGATCTGAAAATAAGATAAAATTTAGAAATATACTACAAAAAAATGAATACCCTAATGCATAACTATGAACGGTATAACAATATACGAAAGTGTTACACATATCCCGGTTTAACTCACAACAAGACATTAAACAAAATCATGAACAAAAACAAAAACACTAAGATAGCAAAGAAACCACACTGCACACTTAACAAAATATTCACACTCCCACAATAACCGGGCTGTTATTTCAGTGTAACCCTGTCTAATTTGTCGGTGGCGGAACTAAAGTCAACGGAATTAACGTCAGTGACGTTAATTCGCACCCCAAAAGCGAATTAATGTCAATGACATTAAGACGCATGCCAAAAGCGAACTAAGGTCAATATTTTTAGCGAACTAACGTCATTGACATTAATTCGCATTAAGAAAGCGAACTAAAGTCAGTACATTTTTTTTATATTCCAAATTTTCATTTTTCTTTATCACCTTCGACTTATGATCATTATATCATGAATCTGGGATTGACTTAGGTCAGATCCCCAATTCGGGGTGTGATCCATGGTATTTATGTGCAGAACTCCTTTCTGCATTGGCGGCCTTCGGCCGCGCTTCAAAAAATAACCCTGGGCTACGCCATGTCCTTCCGCGTGCCACTCTTTTCTCACAGGGTAATGTGATTACAACAACCACATGAAAATGACAGAAAATTCTGAACTTTAACTGCAAATATCTCGGAAACTACTAAAAATATTGGTTCAGCGGATTTATATTCATGCTCCTGGGACCAAAGCGCGTCTCCTGATACATATCTCAACATTTTTGGTTGTGTATTAGCGCTCGGTACCCCACGTAAACGATTACCCACGTCTAGATTTAGAATCTGAAATGAGATTTCTTTCAACCGTTCAAAAGTTATTTGCAGTTAATGTTAAAAATGTTCTGTCATTTTCATGTGGTTGTTGTAATGGCACATTAGGCTGAGCCAAAAAAGTGAAAAAGTGGGAAACGTGGCACGCGGAAGGACATCACCGTGGCGGTAGCCACGGCTATGGCACACACCCGGAGTTGGAATGGCGTAGCCCAGGGTTATTTTTTGAGGCGCGGCCGAAGGCCGCCAATGCGGAAAGGAGTTCTGCACATAAATACCATGGATCACACCCCGAATTGGGGATCTGACCTAAGTCAAATTTTCGCCTGCGGCGCTACTTCGTCGAATCTCAAACCCAAATGCCTCAATGACATTAATTCGCATGTCCAAAGCGAACTAAAGTCAAAATACTATACGAATTAACGGCACTGACTTTAATTCGTTTTTGGTCATGCGTCTTAATGTCACTGACATTATTTCGCTTTTTGGGTGCGAATTAACGTCACTGACGTTAATTCCACTGACGTTAGTTCGCGCCACCAATTTGTCCAGTCCCATCCTAAATTTGCTGACAAGATAGACGATTCGACGTTCTGCACTGTGAATGGGGATGCCCCACTTAAGGTTTCGATTAACTGCTCGAGCTCACCATAGTCAGCGCAGGCCTCAGTTTCTTCCACTTCGTCGTCTATGCAGTTCCTGTAGCAACGGCGGTAAGGCACAACCAGTCTCCCTGCGTGCCTCCCAAGAAGGCAATGGCCAGTTAGTACTTCTATTATTTTGGAAATATCAGGCCTTCTTAAGGTGTATTTCTGTTGAGATCTCTTTGGGTCTCTTTTTGGCCAGATTTGTTTAGGCATCAAACAACATGGGGTATGAAGCCATCTATCGTTGGCTTGTGGATAGGTATATTCGTTTAGGATTAGCGTGCACGTTGCAAATGGTATACCAAAGCGCATTTACTATTTTCAAAAGCCATCCCTTTCTAAGAACCACAGAGAGCGCCTTCGCTGCTCTTCCCGCCCTGTCTGACGTATGAAAAGGAGAAAAAGCATTTCGTATGGTCTTCACTACAGCCTCCCACCAACATATTCCGTCAGGTGGAATGAAGGAGGTGCGTCTGCACTTCCCCGCAAAGCCAGCGGTCATGGCAAATGAACGCGACCATGTTAGAAGCTTGGACCCTACGTATTCTCAAATCAAAGGTCTCAATGCGGAAATAAGACGCATAGTAGATAAAAACCAAAATGCTAAGTGGGAGGAGCACCTAAGGTCTTGTAACCTCTCTGCTGGAGTTACCAAATTATGGTCTAGGGTGAAGTTTGTACAACTCGACTAAACCCAATGACAGAATATCCATCGCCCTCGGCGATAAGGTTCAGTCGAAACCAAAAAGATTCGGATGGAGACTGTCTTACTCCCGAAATCAAATCTGCGGCTCGCCGAGCATCAAAATGGTTTTCAAAAAAAACCCACAGCACCACCACCGCGCTGAACGCCATCACCACTCCGATACGTGATGGTCTTAACCAAAAGCGCCCAAACCACAAGACATTGCCAGCTGCAGGGTGCTGCATTACAACGTACGTTTGCTATATAGTGCATACAAAACTTTAAATTAAACTCTTAAGCATAAAACTCAAATATATTATTTTTTCGGTTAGCTATATTTTATTACAAAGAAAATAACCATTCATCCAATAAAATCTACATTGTTTACATTTTCCTCGTTCTTTTTTCATGTCCGTGATACAGAATAAGAAGAGAATGAGCAAAATGCAAGCAAAAAATGTGTTCGGAACGGAGCGATGAATTCAGTTTTAGGGCCGTTTAAAATTTTCATAAAATTTTTTTGTTTCTAGGGCAGATAGATTTTTAAGTTTACTTTAGAAAACGGGCTTACAAATATATTTTTATTTACCAATTCCCGCATAGTTCTTAGACCTTAACATTATGAAAAGAATTTAAATTGTTGCATACGAGAGGTATATAACTCGGCCTTTACCTTGGATAATTTACAAATCCAATCATTGAGTTGTGCTTGTCAGAAAACGTTTCTTCGGTTTTCCGTGTGAAGCTCAGTACAAGTTGATGCCGCGTAATCAGATGCTGCTGTTGACACGGAAACAGGACCCGGAGCTAAAGTTGATGGATGATATGATGACTTTCCAACCCCAAATACTTTTGTAGCACAAATATAGCAGTCCGTCGAATGGCAATTTGGTTCCCTCCACTTTATTGGTGTACTAAATTTCACATGTTGCCTAAGTAGATAGTTTCAGAAATTAGCCAGATATGCAATAAAAAGTATAATGTTCCTAAATTTTACTATGCACCTTTTTGTTACGAATTACGAAAGCATCAATTCGATTAGTGATGCACAAAGTATTCGGTGTTCTTGATTTTACATTGTTTTTAGGCTGAATTCCAAAATACTTATAGCATGTAACTTTCAAAGGATTTAAAAACATACGCCACATTCTTTTAAAATATATTGGCCGGAATTGAAGCAGAACATATGTATGTATTTAGATAATTTTTAACATCTAAACTCTCGCCCCTTTCATTCATATTATTTCTTGAAGTAAATGACGTGACAGTTTGTTCAAAGAGTTTGGAGAGTCTAGTGAGTGGCGTCTATTTATCGACAGCAGCACGCTGAGTTTAATGCAAAAATACCAAATATATTTGTTTTTCATGCTCAGTATGAATGATATAACGGTGGCGCGAACTAACGTCAGTGGAATTAACGTCAGTGACGTTAATTCGCACCCAAAAAGCGAATTAATGTCAGTGACATTAAGACGCATGACCCAAAACGAATTAAAGTCAGTGCCGTTAATTCGTAGAATATTTTGACTTTAGTTCATTGAGGCATTTGGGTTTGAGATTCGACGAAGTAGCGCCGCAGGCGAAAATTTGACTTAGGTCAGATCCCCAATTCGGGGCGTGGTCCACGGTATTTATGTGCAGAACTCCTTTCCGCATTGGCGGCCTTCGGCCGCGCTTCAAAAAATAACCCTGGGCTACGCCATTCCAACTCCGGGTGTGTGTCATAGCCGTGGCTACCGCCACGGTGATGTCCTTCCGCGTGCCACGTTTCCCACTTTTCCACTTTTTTGGCTCAGCCTAATGTGCCATTACAACAACCACATGAAAATGGCAGAACATTTTTAACTTTAACTGCAAATAACTTTTGAACGGTTGAAAGAAATCTCATTTCAGATTCTAAATCTAGACGTGGGTTGTCGTTTACGTGGGGTACCGAGCGCTAATACACAACCAAAAATTTTGAGATATGTATCAGGAGACGCGCTTTGGTTCCAGGAGCATGAATATAACTCCGCTGAACCAATATTTTTAGTAGTTTCCGAGATATTTGCAAGTTCAGAATTTTCTGTCATTTTCATGTGGTTGTTGTAATCACATTACCCTGTGAGAAAAGAGTGGCACGCGGAAGGACATCACCGTGGCGGTAGCCACGGCTATGGCACACACCCGGAGTTGGAATGGCGTAGCCCAGGGTTATTTTTTGAAGCGCGGCCGAAGGCCGCCAATGCGGAAAGGAGCTCTGCACATAAATACCATGGATCACACCCCGATTTGGGGATCTGACCTAAGTCAATCCCAGATTCATGATATAATGATCATAAGTCGAAGGTGATAGTGAAAAATGAAAATTTGGAACATAAAAAAAATGTACTGACTTTAGTTCGCTTTCTTAATGCGAATTAATGTCAATGACGTTAGTTCGCTAAAAATATTGACCTTAGTTCGCTTTTGGCATGCGTCTTAATGTCATTGACATTAATTCGCTTTTGGGGTGCGAATTAACGTCACTGACGTTAATTCCACTGACTTTAGTTCGCGCCACCGATATAACATTTGCAATCTTATACAATAAATATCATAAGACGATAGCAATTACACAAGTATACACGGTTTTGTATCTGGGCAACTAAAAGCGGTTTTTAAGTCAATTTATGACGCTGAATCCGAATCTGCATTCCGTTTTTAAAGATTGATTTGAGATTTCGAGATATCGGTAATTTTGTGTTTTTTTAGGTATCACTTTATTCAAAAAATCATTTCGCCAATTTTACAAAAGCGACGAACGGAAGCAATAGCTTGTTCGAAAGGAAATTAAAATACGCTTCTAACGACATATAATATGTAGGGAAAGGTCAAACCATCTCTGAGCAATAGCTGGCCAAAGTCGAAATTTGGTCGAATTTTTAAGATTTTTGAAAAAATTTTGATTTTAAAAATGGTTTTTTTTTGTACGAAGTTGTAAAAATCAGGATAAATTTTTTTCCTAAAATTAGTGTGTTTAAAAGCAAACACTTTTAGCAAAATATTAGGCAGATCCGGCAAAAACTCTATTTTCGGGGATTTTTTCTTGTTACTTTCAACAAAATTCAAATTCATTTTTTATGATTTTTGTCAAATAATATTCATTTTATTAACTTAAAAGTAACAAATCAGAAATGAAGATTGGTGGAACTTTGCCTTTTGTATTGTTTAGTATCTGTTTCGCGTATTATCCCAAAATCCTTGGTATCGTCTTTAAATTTTGGCTAGATCTTGATGTAACCGCTCTCCCTGTTTGTCGCTCGTATCACCCAAGTTTTCGGGAAAGAAATCGAGATGAGAATGCAGAAAATGCATCTTTAGAGACATCCGATCTCCAATCTTTCGATAATTTTCCAACATATCGCCAATAATTTCCTCAAAATTAAGGGATTTTTGATTACCAAGAAAGTGGTGAACGATATTTTGAAAAGATGCCCACGCGGCTGCTTCATCGGGCGTTTAGTTTTCTAATATCAGGTCCCACAAATATTCCTTCTTTAATTGTTGCATATGACAATTTAGGAAACAACTTGACTAAGTACTGAAAAGCCGGTCCTTCACGGTTTAATGCTTTGACGAAGTTCTTTATAAGGCCAAGTGTAATGTGAAGAGGTGACAGGAAAATGTCTTGTGGATATTGAGTACGACTTTGCCATTCTTTTCTCACATAATGGTGTTCAGTTGCGCGGCTATCCCACAAGCATAAGAAACAACAAAATTTGGTGAATCCAGATTGCATCCCAGTTAAGATGCCAATAACCTGTCGAAATAATATAAAAAATAAGTGTTTTCGATTTAATTGGAATTAATGTTTATACCTTTAGATCACCACATATTTTCCATTTATGATCATTGTATTTGATGAAGCACAGGATCTTCCGCATTGTTTCGTAGCATTCCTTCGTTTGTACTGCATGAGCAATCGGAATAGATGGTTTGTTATTCCCGTTGTGGAGAAGAGCAGCTTTTAGGCTGTATTTGGAACCATCAATGAATAAACGCCATTCGTTTCGATCGTAGGGTGCATTCATTTCATTAAATAAACCATTAATATCGTTACAGAAAGTTATGTTGTCTTCTTTTTTGAAGAACGGTCGAAGTGCCTCATTTCTGTTTCTGTATACAGTAACTTGTGCTCTAGAGTCTAGATTTTTCCATTGCTGCCGCCGTGATGTTAGCAACTCTGCTTTTTGTTTGGATAAACTCAAGTCACGAATCAAATCGCTTAGTTCATCTTGCGAAATTAAATGTGGCCCTTCCATGACAAAGTCGCTTTCACTCCTGGGGTGTGATGGAGTTAAAGTTTCCAGGACGTTTGCACTTATACTTCGATAAACTGGCAATGGATCATTAGCAGTACGTGGAACTGGCTTGGATACTGATGATACATCAGGATAATTATATTTTGTTAATTTTTTTGCATTGATACCCGTAAATTTCATCAAACAAAAGTAGCAATCATCTTCATGGTTTTTAGGTTCTCTCCAGACCGCTGGCTGTAAAAAGGAAAAGTACTCACTCCCAATTACCACTTATACAGCTTTGTTTTGCATGCGTTACAAATAAATTTCGATTTCCATGACTTATGAGTGTCTGCTACTCTGAAAACAAAGTAGTGCAGATACGTCAGTGACGTTAATTCGCACCCCAAAAGCGAATTAATGTCAGTGACTTTAAGACGCATGCCAAAAGCGAACAACGGTCAATATTTTTAGCGAACTAGCGTCATTGACATTAATTCGCATTAAGAAAGCGAACTAAAGTCAGTACATTTTTTTTATATTTCAAATTTTCATTTTTCATTATCACCTTCGACTTATGATCATTATATCGTAAAAAAAATTTGGAATAAAAAATCGGTGCAGTGCTATACAGCCATGGGCAATAAAGCCATATGGCCTTATAACTCAATGGAGTGTGAAATAAGGCCATATGGTTTTATTTCCATGTAAGGATTGAAATAAAGCCATTATGGTTATATTTCACATTTCAATTTTTGTTGAAATAATTAATGGTAATTGTTTCCTTTGGCACTCAACTCTTAATAAATTAGCTAAAAATATGATAGGGGTGTCAAGGCGTTTTGACCTTGGTATCAATGATCCGAAGTCGAAATTTAATTTTTTTCTTTTAGTGAAAAGTTATCAACAAAAAACCGAAAATTGACTTAGGTCAGATCCCCAATTCGGGGCGTGATCCATGGTGTTTATGTGCCGAACTCGTTTCCGCATTGGCGGCCTTCGGCCTTTGGCCGCCCTTAAAAAAATAACCCTGGGCTACGCCATTCCAACTCCGGGTGGTTGCCCTGAACGGTGGCAACATGCCACCGTTCCCACTCTATGGGCGGGATCCATGGTATTTTTGTGCAGAACACCTTTCTGAATTGGCAATAAAGATAACATAAAGGGAATAAAAATACAGTGTATATGCATATAAATATGTAAATAGCTAATAACATACGATGAGAATTTGAAATAAAAAATGGCGCGATAAAATAATCATTCGTTTCAGGTGATAATAAAAATTAAAAAAATACCATGGATCCCGCCCGGAGTTGGAATGGCGTAGCCCAGGGTTGTTTTTTGAAGCGCGGCCGAAGGCCGCCAATGCGGAAATGAGTTCTGCACATAAATACCATGGATCACGCCCCTAATTGGGGATCTGACCTAAGTCAAATTTTCGCCTGCGGCGCTACTTCGTCGAATCTCAAACCCAAATGCCTCAATGACATTAATTCGCATGTCGCGCCACCAAAAATCGAAGCCTGGCTAGACAAAAAGGTTCCTGAGATATGTGCTTGCTTCCAAGTACCTGGGCTCAAAATTTCAAAGTTTACCTACCTTAACATTTTTTTGTATCTAATTACCCTCCGAAAATCACCCTCGTACTAACTAATATATGAATACTAGAGTGTTTCAAAATAAAAAAAATCTCTTAGATTTTTGAAATACATACATTAAGTTTCCGTTAAGTTAGTGAAAAATATTAGGCCTGAGACAAGATGGACTCAAAAAAATTTATTTTAGAGGTCGCTACCGGCGCAAAACGAGATTTAGCTATGTTATCTCGGAACTATTTGGAGGATTTACTTGTGATTTTAAATAACTCATAGCCTTCCAAATATAGTGGGTTCCCTTCACTTTATTTGATCCAGTCCCTTATCTCATACCCCTTTTTTCGTTTTCAGGTATTGCCGAGGCTTTGTTGAATTTCTTTGGGCCCTTGTTTTATGTGCACAACCCGTTTCACACTGACATTCACATTGTCGAACGAATTAAAGTGCAGCGGCTACTTTGGTTTGGCCTTGTGTTGAGAATGGAAAAAGATACTCCATCCAGGAAGGCACTCTTGCCGGAGCCTACTTATGGGAGCAGAGCAAAAGGGGGCCCCCTCCGTTGGAAAGAGCCAGTGGAAAATGATCTGCGGTCCTTTGACGTCAGCTGGATTGAGTCCAGTGGCGCCCTTTTTGGGAAGGTCAAAATCATTTAGGCGGTCAAACGCAAACAGCTATAGGTAAGTATGTTATGTATCTCTATTTTTAGATTTTCCAAAATTTTCGATATCGAAAAAAGGGCCGTGATTCTGGTACGGATTCGTCCAACGTTGGCGCCTTACCTTGTTCGGAAAGCAATCTATCTGAAAAATTTCATTCAAATATCTGAATTTTTACTCAAGTTATCGTGTATACGACGGGACTAACGAATAGACGTGCCTTAACCGATTGCTCTGTTTATTCTAAGAACTTTGATGGATAGAAATCTATGTACATTTTTCTATTACTTTGTACCGTTACAATGAACAGTTATAGTACAGCTGGGTATAAAAATAGTAGTTAATTAGCAGCAAGGGTGTATAAGTTGCCCTAGCACACAAAAAATCTTAAGAAACTTAAAAACTATAGTAATAAATATCATAACTTCTTTAAGGAATCGGGTCTCCCTGAAGGATATTTGAAGTACTCAAATGAGTTTAATTGCCTTGAGAAATTTTTAGATGATCAGTATATCAATAATTTCGAAAATAATATCAGGTCGAGTCCGAAATCCTTTTGGAATTGCATTCATTCAAAACAGTCAACTTCGGCAATTTCGCTCTCTGTGTTCTTTCCGAGGTAAGATTTGCACGATGCACTGAAACAAAGCCCAGGGAAATAACGTCCATTGGCGTTATTTCCCATTCAAAAAGGAAATTACGCCCATGGGCCTTATTTCCTTTTGAAATGGAAATATCGCCCATCTGCAAAAAGAAATAAAGCTCATGGCTCTTATTACCTTTTTAAAAGAGAAATAACGCCCATAGGATTTTACACCTTCGTCCGCGCTTAAAAAAAAAACCCTGGGCTACGCCATGCTAACTCCGGGTGGTTGCCTGAACCGTGGCAACGTGCCACGGTACGCACACTTAATTCTTGAATCAGATTGTTTTAATTAGTTTTTAACGTCCGTGGGCTTTATTTCTCTTCGAGGTATAATAGGTATTAATATAAAATTTTAAAAGATTTTTTTTTGATTGATTACATATTGCCAATGGCATCCTTATATATATATTTTTTTGTTAACATTATAATAAAAATGTTCATACCTTAATGGTTATATTTTTGTGTACTGTTCTTTATTTTTCTCCGTATCATATATTGTTGCATTGATAAATGTTTTCATGTTTGGTTCTTGGTTCTTTTTGTATGAGGATTTTGTCATTTACATGTATAATTAGTGGTTTTGCTGTTTTATTGTAAAATTTCTTATTTTGTATTTTGTGTTTGTTTATTAATATTTTTGATAATTCATGACTTTTTTGCATTCTATACTTTATTTCTTTCGCATAGTTTTCTATGGTGTAAATTGGATCAATTGTTTCTTTAGTTAATTCATTTGGCAAAATTGCCTTTTTACTAAATACTAACTCAAATGGAGTGAATTTATTGTCAAAAACAGCATTTGTTGTTGTACTGTGCAAGAATGTTAAGTATTCGAGATAAACGTCCCAATCTGAAATTGTCTCGTTTAAATATGCTCTTAGATATTCGTTAAATACTCTATGGTTACGCTCTGTTGTACCGACGGTTTCATGGTGGTACGCAGTTGAGAAATTATGTTTTGTTTTAAGAAGTTGGGATAGCTCTGCAAATAATTCATTTTTGTATTCGGTTCCTAAATCCGATTTTATGCTATTCATAACCCCGTAGGTTAAAATAAAACTCTCAAAAACTGCTGAAGCTACTGTTTTTGCTGACTTGTCTGGTACTGCAACTGTTACCAGGTATTTCGACATATCACAAATCATAGAACCTGTGAACTTGTTACCGTGTGTGAATTCTGGTAAAGGACCTATCATGTCGATTACGACAATGTTAAAAGGTTTACTAGGAGTGCGTTTTAAAACTACCTCTTCTTTATGCTTGACTTTTACTTTATTTAAAAGGTATTTTACACATTTTTTAAAGTAATAGCAGTAAAGCTATATCTGTTGTCATGTTTTTCCAATAAAATTTGTTTCTTAATTTCGCATATAGTTTTTTGATTCCACAGTGACCTCCCGAGATAGGATCACTGTGATATATTGTTAATAATTTTAATTTTTGTCCCTCATCATTAATTGTTATAATTGGATCCAGTAAAATAATAATTAAATCTTTTTAAATCTTATTTCCTCTATCTTTAAAGTTTGTACTCGTATTGTATTTGAAAATTAAATCATCCTTTGGCCCTTCTATCTGCTTGATTTTTAGTTTTCCGGCTTCTATTTCTCGCCTCGAAACTAAAGTATCGAAATTTTTTATTTCGTTTGAAAATTCAAAATCAGGTAAAATTATTCTTTTATGCTTTATATGCGCGCGTATGCTTAAAAATTGTTTACTGTTTTCATCATTAAATTTTGTGAATATTTGAAAAATTGTGTGAATATTTGTCATAAACGTTTAAAGCTCGTAAAATTTCGCATGAATGTATATTTTCGCTAGAGCCGCGTGTTTCTTTCTTTCTACTCATGGCACGCGTTTGAACTGTAAAAACATTTTTAGATTTTTTTAAAATTCGTTAATAGTTATGCGCGAAAGTGCATCAGCGCCTATGTTTGATTTTCCCTTTATGACTTCTTTTGAAAATTTATATTCCACTTATTCAAGTCTAATTCTCGAAAGTTTTGAAGATGGGTCTTTCATATTGAACAAATAGACCAAAGATGGTATTTGGTGAAATCCAGAAAAAAGGTTTAACGTTGAGAAAAATTTGCTTCAGCCGAGATTATCTAAGATATCGTCGATTCGTGCTAATGGGAATTTATCAGCTATTAGTTTTTTATTAACCGCGAGAAAATCAACACACATTCTGTAAGCTTTTCCACCATTACTTTCTTTTTAGGCACTAAAAGAAGTGGGCTGTTGTAGTTTGAATAACTCCCTTCTATTAAGGTGTTTTCTAATAGTTTCGTAACTTGTTTGTTTATTTCTTCCCGCTGAGAATATGGTAAACGATAATTTTTAATATACACTGGCTCATTGTCTGTTATTTGCTCATAAAAATTATTTAATGTCATTTTGTCGTTATCAACCGCGAATATGTCGGCATATTGTATACAAAGTTCTAAAAGTTCAGATGGAGCATTTTTTGGAATTTGATTTTTTAAAATCGAAGCTACATACTTCGTTACTACGTTTCTCATCTGATTTAGTTTTGTTAATCTCATATACGTGATAATTTGAAAGATTTTCGGTCCGAAAAGAAGTTTTCTTTATAAATTGAATGTCATTCGTGGTATTTATTATTTTTAAAACAGGGTTTTCAGAAGTTGTAATGCATCTTGCTGTAAATACACCTTTTTGTAATTCTTGAGATTCAACGAAAAGTGGAGTAGTTGAGTGACCAAGGTCAAAAATTGGAAAAACTTCGCATCTAGATGGTATTATACACATGTCGCATTATGTTCCGTGAAGGATTGGCATATTGACTTTTTCACCATTTGCCCAGAAATAGATGCTATTATTTGAATAATTTATGATACATTTGTTGTATTTGAAAAAGTCTTTACCCAGTATACCATCTGATATCGTATTTTACCACATGTATATTATGTTCAACTAGAATATTTGAAACATGTAAACCTATATTAATTTTACCTAAGGTAGAAACATAGTTTGAAGTTACGACAGTGATATTAACAATATCGTCCCTACAAGTGGGAATTTGGATACTTAAACTTGAGATTTTAATCAGTGAAATATCAGCCTGTGTGTCTAGTAAAATGTGCATAGTTTGTTAGATCCGGTTTTGTTAATTTTGACACAATCAGAATAATTTGAGGTTAGACAAAAAACGTTTGCACTATTTTGCGTATTTGAACTTCCGCTGCTTTTATTCGACCTGTTTTCTGACCTATACTGATTGCTATTGTTATTACGTGCATTAGCGTTAACTCGATTGTCGTTATTTTGCCTATAATTGTTATTTTGTCTACTCTGGTTGTTATTATTAATGGTATTTATATAATCGTAGAAGTTTACGAAGTGTGTATTTTTATAAGTTTACACACCCTGTTATATGTATGAACGCACCTGTAAATAGCCTAGTAAAGTTATCAGTCAGCGATGTTTAGATGTGTTCACTAAACGCAAAATGAGTAATAATTTGGCTGTGAAGCGTTCCTTGAAAGATGGCACCATACGCTTGTTGACAGTTGTCAGCCAAAACTTGTTGCTACCATTTTTTCAACGAACAGTCCTTTTTTCGTATAATTATTTAAAAACAAATAAAATGCCAAAATTTTTGGAAATATCAAAATTAAAACGCATTTACAAGGAAATTCTTTCGAATGACTTGCTGATGCTGGAGATTGATGAAAGTGATGGTAATGTGTGTTTTACAAAGTATTTCCTATTGCGACCCAGCTTTCTCTTTGCAGAAGATAAAATAAAGAAAGAGCGCGATATTTGGGAGGACTTTGCTTTGTGTGTTTTCAAGGTTGCAATTTTTTTACAGCATTGAGTTTACGAGCATTTACGCACCGAAATCATTTGATACATTTACGAAGCTTGCGTAAACTTCTCTCCATACAAATTTTGAGAGGTCGTTTACGCACTTCGTAAGTAAGTATTACATCTGGAACGAAATGCTAATACCCGTAGCTCGGTATCTTGAGTGTTTTGCTCGACTATCATCTTTGCTACTACGTCTTTTGCGTCACTAAAAATGGTTTATGCCAAGAATGATTTTACTAAGTCTGTGCGCGTATTAAGCCTACAAACATTTACTGATTGTTCGACTGCCATTTCATGGGCTTTGGCTGTTGACATACCTTCAATGATTAGAGATCGCTCTAAAGCATCAGATAATTCGTCTACACGTTTAGCGAATTCGGTCAAATTATTATTGGAAACTTTTAATGAAGCCATTTTTCCTGCAACTACCTTGGAATTGTCTGGTTTTATTCTGATTCTACGTCTTTAATCTCTTCGATGGATGTTATGTTAGTCGAAATTGCCTCTCTTGCTTTCCCTTCTAGTTTTGATTTAACAAATGCAATGAGAGTTGGCATAAGATTCGAATCTGTTAAGCTTTCAACTAGGTCTATTTTATCGATGAAGGAGTCTAGCGCTAATGGATCACCATTGTAGTTTTCCCTAATTATGGTAGCACACATCGAGATAAAACTCTTCGTTTGATCTGTGGTAGCCATTTCTGTTGATTTTACTGAATTACTATCCATATTTTTTTTTAAATTCGAAAAAATTTATGATTTTTGAAAATGAACTGAATTGTCTGTGCAACGGTCTAATGTACAAACTGAGTTTTGAGTTGTCGGTTTTCCTGCAAAGAAACATTTTCGAGAGTTGGCAATGAACAGCTGTGATTGACGCTACGCTTTTCGGATGTGCCTAGCTGTGACGAGTCGGAAAATTCTTCTTCTTCCTCGGAGTCGTCGTAGGATTCTTCTTCTAACCACTCGCTATCAGATGTAAAAATGTTATCTTTTATTAAATCGTTGCAATTATGTGGTACTTTAACAGTACATTTTAGTTTTGCAAAACATTTAGCTAATTGCTCTCTACAACGTGATAGGATTCGATTTACAACTGACTTAACCTGATTCTCAAAATGCACATTAGCCTCTACCAAAATGTTATTATATCGACAGCCACACTGCAAAACCCTGTATGTTCAAAACCAAAAAGTTTTCAGGAGAGGGAAAAAACTGTAATAATTATAACGTATGTATATGAGCGACGGTTATTTCATTTCACCACTGGAAAGAAACGGAAAGTTGTAACCCGATTTTGACTGGATTTTAATGTGCGAAATATCACGATCTATGGGAAAGGCTCAGAACCTTATTTTTGGAAAAATAGTGACTTACGGGGTTTTGCAGTGTGGCTATCGATATGCTTCTATTAGGGATTTTTGTAGTCATCTAACTATTCTTGCTTTGTCGATAATGGACGACCAGTATTTAGAATTTTTTTTTTTTTTAATAGAAATTTTTTCTCAATTCTTTGATTTTAGTCTCAGATCACATCAGAAAAAAAAAATTTAATAAAGTTTATCTAGCAGTAGAACAGTGTTATGAAGTGTTTTACACTTTTACAAATTTATGAACATAGTATTTTTTGTATGGAAGAAACCATACAAGCTCTTCAGAAAAAAATCGCCAAAAATCAGGAAAATTTCTTACAGATTTGAGACCAACACTTTATTAGACTAAAATTGAATGCGCTACATATCTGTATTCTCAAAAAAATTCTTTAAGTTCTGAGAAAAAAGTTCTTTGATGAAAATTTGTCGAATTTTCGCGAATTTCCATACATATTTAAAATATAATTTATAGTTTTTGTATTAGATCTTTTCTTTTACAGGAAAAAAGTTCAAATGAATTTTATAAAGCCGAAGTTGGTGAAAACATACAAAACTAGTAAGGAAGTCTAAGTTCGGGTGTAACCGAACATTAAATACCTAGTAGTGATCTGTTGTAGTATCCTAATTTACTCAGGTCTATTTTAATATGTACTTGAAAAGGTGTTATAAAGGCAACTGATTGTTTTCGATTAAAACCACTCCTGTTGTAAGTGGTAAACTAAATTATCACTAAATAACAAAATATAAATAGTTTTGCATGGGGCTTATGAAAGGTATGAAAATAAAAAAAATTAATAAAAAAAGGCAATAGCGTGTTAACTACTTTCCCGTAAATCTTGCTTGTTTGTTATTCGATTTGCATAATTTTTATCAGGAGTATACTACATACTATTGGGAAGCATCTCACTTATTTTCATTGAAATACCTTCCTGAAATTTCAAGCAATCGCTTTTGAAAATAATAGACCTTTTTTGCTGAAAAGTGGGCGGCGCCACGCCTACTTCAACAAAATCCACAAAATTTTTTTACAGTTTAGTTTTGCTTAAAAAGCTTATTATGTGTTTAAAATATTATTTATATAACTTTTATAATTATGGAAATATCGCGATGTTAATTTTACGAAGAAGTTTTTTAGAACTATGTTCAAAAAGTGGGCGTGTCCATTCACCGATTTTGTTTATTTTTTCAGCAAAGAGTTAGCTTTATATGTTGAACACTTTCTCTAAATATCGTTTCAATAAGTCAATTTTTACCGGAGTTATGGCATGGAAAGTTTTGTGGAATAATCCACCATAAAGGGGCGGGGCCACGCCCATTTTCCAAAAATGTTGTGCATTCGACTTTCTTTGCCCACGAACACTTTAGAGGTGAAATAGAAATGATATACAGGTAGTTTAAGCAAAGTTATTGCATATTCAATATATCTATGATCCTTTTCAAAATCTTTTGTATAAAATTGGTCGTGGCTTTACCCGATTTCGGTAATTTTTTTCGAAATATTGCCTGTATTAATATAAATATGTGTGCTCAATTTCGTTTTGCTATCTTGAGCGGTTTTTGATTTATGATTAATTATATTTCCAAAATTGACTTAATCAAAAGTGGGCGGTGCCACGCCCCTTTTTAAAAATTTCTTCAAAAATTTACTTTTTGCTTAACGCTAACGTACACACCGAATTTTATCCTTGTTGGTGTATAATTTACTGAATAATCACTCTTTTTGTATTTGCGAAAATATTATATATATAGAAAGTGGGCGTGGCTTTTAACCGATTTTGCCTATTTTCAATAGCGCTCAGAGATAAGTGAAAAGGAACCTGCATACCAAATTTCATTGAGATATCTCAAGATTTACTCAAGTTATCTTTATGTACGAAAACTAATTACTGTAAACCATACATTTTTGCTCTCCCTTTAAACACATATCCTATTGTGATATCATGATTAATAAGTAATAAGTAATATTAATAAGTAAGGTATCAATATTAATAAGTAAGGTATCGTTTTAAAGGTGTACATGCGAAACTATATATTAATTACAGCAGTGCTTTTGTTTAAGCGTATTTTATAAAAATTAATTTGTTTAAATAAACCATTGTGAATGCACAAAAAAATCAATTTGTACTGCAACGCCATTGTGAATCAGAGACTTTATCTACTGGGTTGTAGATGTCGCTGATGGTAGTGGTGAACATAGGATTTAATAACTTATACTAATTTAAGGTTATATTCAAATGAAGGAAAAAACTGGGTGGCAGCACGAAAGGAACGTGAGTTATTTTCGACCAGTTTATGTGCAGCAGAGATACAAACCACGGTTATGAGCTTAAAGCACAAAAGGAAGCTTTAAGGTCTACTGTAGATTTAGGCGAGCAGATGCACAATAGTTGTTGGTGGATCAGGGTTGGGTTTTTTGATACAATTGTACTTTTTCGATACAATTTGGCTCAAGAATGTACTGAAGTACGACGCTGTCGCTTTTGGTACAATTTCGACTACAGCTAATATTCCAATGTATTTTGGCGCTATGGCAACTTCCTTTCGAACAAATAACAACGTTGCTTTCATTTGTGTACTTACACTAGTAGGTCGCTTAGCACCACAGTATATACAGTAGTAAAACTCTGTACCAATCAGCTGATTATATTCACCGCCAGGATGTACATGGGGTGGCAGTCAACGCTTTTTTGGCATTTCAGGGTTGTGTGTTGCAAAATTAATTTGGTGAATAAAAAAGAAAAATTGTTAAAAACACATTTAGATGTTTTTCGGTTGTTGGTTAAGAAACATAATGCTTTCTAATTATGACAAAGATGTTGTTAAAGTATACATATATTACAACTGGTGTTAAATGTTAATTACAATGTGGCGTGTGTACACAGATTTACTTGAATTAAGTCCCGCAAAGCAAACGGAAAATGATAAAAGTTGTTTTAAATGATAGCTAATCTATTTTTAGATTGATCTCTGATAAGTTTGCTATGATTTATTATTGATTATTATTGATATTATGTTTTCAATAGCACACTTGTCACAGGGTGTTGAACGTTTAACTTTGAACTATGGCGTTTTCTGTGTGATTTAAGTTTTGAATAGATTTAAATAAAAAATATAGTCCAGGCATGAAATTTAGTCCAGCTTAGATATTTTATGATTAAAAAACTATTGCTTTAATAGAGGCGCCCATATCGACCCGATAGAAAATGTGGTTCTATTTTGCAAAAGGGGTTTTGCTACCCAGAAGTGTCTACTCAAATATATAGTATAGAGCTAAAACTCAATTTATAGCTATAATCATACTCAATATAGTCTGAAAACCCAATATTTTTTCCACTTTTTGAAAATCAACAAGCACCAGGCGCGTAGCCAGAAAAAAATTTCGGGGGGGGGTTTGGCCAAAGTGTCAGTAAATAAGAATTGCCTGTAAATACGCACATATTTATATTTTTACATATTATATATATATACTTTTATTTATTTGAAATTTTTCTCTTTCTACACGGCTAAAAATTTGAGCCTAAATTTTAAACCATTCATTGGTTTACACAATTTTGAAAACTTTGGTAATAAATTCCAAACCTTTCAATTACCTATAAAAATTCTAAATTTTTTGAGGTTTAGATTTAAAACTTATGCGTACTTTTCGCACAAAATTTATGAGTGCGCTGTAGCTCAGTAGGTAGAGCATTGCGCACTGATTTGGGGCACGTCGGTTCGAGTCCAAACATTTTTTAAAAAAAATATAAAATTGTTACCATTTTCGGTTTAGAATTTAAATAATTTTTATTACGCGCATTTCTATGACAACCGGCGTAAATTTAATTCTAAACCAAATTTGGTTTGGTCATACCTAGACCAGTATGTCTACGTTCAAAGGGTGTTTGGAATTTCCAGTAAGATTAACTTCCTTTCACTAATTTCATTATTTTTGTATAAAAGTATGTGTAAATACACAATAAAAATACTGCAACTCAAAATGAAGAACTTTGTTGAAAATTCAAGAAAACTCGAAACATTTTCATCAAAATTTCCAACTTTTTAGTAAAATTTTTTGATTTTTTCGCGTATGTAGTCCTGTGTAGCTCGTTCAATTCTAGTGAACAACGATACTTGGTCGGCTAGAAAAAAATTGCCATAAATCGAGTAATTCTTCTAGCGACTCAAGATTGGTATCTTTGTTCATTCCAATTGAACGGGCTACATAACTGCATACTCGAAAAAATCTAAAAAATTTTAATAAAAAGTTAGAATTTGGTGAAAATTTTTCGAGTTTTCTTGAATTTTCACGAATTTTCCACAGAGTTCTCAACATTGAGTTGAAGTATTTTTATTGTGTATTTACACATACTATCATTCAAAAATAATGAAATTAGTCTAAAGAAGTTAATCTTACTGGAAATTACAAACAACAATTTGAACGCAGACATACTGGTCATTTTTCGAGTTTTCTTGAATTTTCATGAATTTTCCACAGAGTTCTCAACATTGAGTTGAAGTATTTTTATTGTGTATTTACACATACTATCATTCAAAAATAATGAAATTAGTCTAAAGAAGTTAATCTTACTGGAAATTACAAACAACAATTTGAACGCAGACATACTGGTCTAGGTGTATATGTAGCCCCAAAAAGTTTTAAATCTATGCTAAAACTTTAGCCGTGTACAAAACAATATTTATTATTCTTGTTTGTTTTGAAATTTTGTTTAGGATTTCTTCAGGAGTTACTTCAAAAGTAGAGTGGATGTTGAGTAGAGCAAGTCTCTCCTGCCCCATTGTACTTAGATAAGTTTTCAACCTTCGAAGGGAAGAGAAGCGTTGCAGCAATTTTTATATATCGATATACCATAGGGAAAAAGACACGGAACAATTATTTAAAGCATCAATGAACGTGCTTGGTCGCTCCTCCTTTGGGATTGGAAAATATTTTTCTTTTTTAGGGCTTTACGATTTCAAAAGAAATCCAAAAACTCTATATAAAATGACACTTATATAACGCCTAAGAAAAATTTCTTGTGTCAGAATATTTTCTACTTTTCTACTGCTAATTTCTGGAACATTTTTACAAAAAAGCGACCTGGGGAACTCTGGCTTTGGCAATAAATAAATAGTTGTCGCTTTATTTCTTGAAGAAAAACTGAAGGTTCGGAAAAATAAAAACAAAAAATATAATAAAATGACATTGAAATTCATATAAAAAGAGGCAAATTGCAATTATTCAACAGGCAAAACGGAACGTCAAAATTTCTTGGCTATTCATGACAATTTCATGGTCAGGAAATAAATGAAAATATTTCTTGAGCATTTTCTTTTCAACAGCATACCGGGCTTTTACTTTTAAACTTTTTTCAATCCTTTTTTGCCAAATTGGCGTCACTTTTTACTATCACCTGACAAGTATAAGTACAATCTAATTGTTACTTTCTCTGATAATTCAATACGACTGCGTTGTGTACTGCTTAGTAATTTTTGGAAATTTTTTTTAACTTCTTGTTCATTTTTTTGGTTAAACCTTTGGCAACCGTGACTATAATAACGAGGGACACTCATTTTTACGATTTTTGCCCGCTGTATTCATAGCTCGAAAAGCAGTTAGTTTGGCGCGAATTTCTTAAAGGGCCAAATGAGTGAACCGTTGCAGGAATTTAGTTGTGACCTCTCAGACTTGCTCTGACAATTGATTATCGACTGCCAATAACTTCTCTCAGTGTGAAATATTATTTAATTTTATTCTTTCGTATTTTCATTATTGCTATTAATGCTAATTTCTTAACAGGGGTTTTAAAGGTAAATAGAGTAATTATTCTAGTACAGACGTATATTTTTTAATTTTCGGAAATTTCGGGGGGGGGGTTTGAACCCCCGAAACCCCCTCCCCCCCCCTGAATACGCGCCTGGTTTGTGTACTGTGTACATACTAAGGCTATTTCTTTGTTATTCAACTAAGTACTTTAAAGTATGAATATTTGCCGGTCACTGCTTCCAACCCTCAGGCTAGCCTCTAACTAGCGGACCGGAACACCCAGAACCCCACCCAAGTCCATCTGGTATTGGGTAGTGATCTTATCCCTCAAATAAGGCTTAATGGCATAGAAAAGATCTCTCCCAGCCTGCTAGCACAAAATACCACCTTTGGATGGATAATAAGTGGCCAAACTCCTGAAATGGTCGGTCACCTTTGGAGTGAACTGCGCTCAATTCCTGGCTATCCGCACTCTACACGAGCTGTAGAAAGATATAGAAATAGGTCCGCCAAAACACAGAAAAGTAGGTCCGCCAAAACTCTAGGAATTCAATGAAATGCCCTCTCGGACACATTCTCATATACTGTGGACTCAGATCCAGCCTCGACGGCAGCCACCAAGCGGGGGATCCTCTCCTCTATTGCAAAACTTTTCGACCCCGCAGGGTGGCTGGCGACAGTCATGATACAGGCAAAAATCCTGATGCAAGAGTTGTAGTTGGACGGGACTGACTGGGATAAACGAGGACGCAATTCGCAAAGAATCAGCATTCCATCTCCAATATCAACATACCCCTATGGATTAACTTCGCCCCTGACCACTTAGTGGAGCTCCATGGCTTTTGCGACGCCTCTGAAAAGGCTTATTGCGCAACCCTTTATGTGCGAACTACTGTCGGCACCCAAGTTTTCTGTCACCTCCTTGTGTCCAAAGCAGGGTTAGCCCACTTTGAATAAAAAATTATTCAAATAAAAATTTATTCATAATTTTTTAAATTTTGAAATCAATGAAATTTGATATTTATATTAATACCGGCGATGCCACGAAAAAAATGTGCGAATTCAATGAAATGCCCTCTTGGACACATTCTCATATACTGTGGACTCAGATCCAGCCTCGACGGCAGCCACCAAGCGAGGCTGCTCTATTGCAAAACTTTTCGACCCCGCAGGGTGGCTGGCGACAGTCATGATACAGGCAAAAATCCTGATGCAAGAGTTGTGGTTGGACGGGACTGACTGGGATAAACGAGGACGCAATTCGCAAAGAATCAGCATTCCATCTCCAATATCAACATACCCCGATGGACTAACTTCGCCCCTGACCACTTAGTCGAGCTCCATGGCTTTTGCGACGCCTCTGAAAAGGCTTATTGCGCAACCCTTTATGTGCGAACTACTGTCGGCACCCAAGTTTTCTGTCACCTCCTTGTGTCCAAAGCAGGGTTAGCCTGTGGGTAGAGTAAGAAGTAGAGTAAGAAGTTTTCAGACTTTGCAATTGCACTAGAACGTCATTAGCGGATACAGATGATGTAGGTATAAAGTATATAAAGGGATGAATCGTAACCTATAGAATACTTAGATTTGAAGAAGTCCGAAAACATATCAGCTTTAGTTGCGTCATCATTACAAGTTCTGTCATTGTATTTTAATACAGATGGAAACCCATTTGTCCTTCGTTTGGAGTTAAAAAAGTCGAAAAAAGATTTTGGGTCAGACGAAATTTGATTTTTTATCTTGGTCAGATAGTTTCTATAACACTTTTTGTTTTGGGTATTATATTTAAGCCGCGCTACGGAATATAGGCGATAGTCGGTTGATAGGCCAGACTTTTTAAATCGTTTGAAAAAGCGAGTTTTCTGATTTTTTAGATGTCTAAGTTCTCTAGTGGACTAAACACAGTTATTAGAGCCGCAGTAGTGCGTAGATTGTGGAATGCAACTACGGAAAATGCAATGTAACTCATTAGTGAAATGCAAGACGCTTTCTTCAACATTCCCATTATACCGGGGCCATGCTATGCACGCTAGCTTTTCCCTGAGCTGTTCATAGTCACATTTCTTGAATAAAAATTTAGTGAAGGGAGTAACCCGAACCCACAATCGAAGACGACGAACATATGTAGTATATTTCTACTAGTAGCGCAATTAACAGCTGACTTACTCCGAATCAGCACGCACACACAAACCACACAGGGAACGTTGTATGCAATAATAAGGCAATCAGATTTTAATGCTGAAACATTGAACGTGAAGACAAAAAACTCCCAAATTATTATATACAAAGCAATTTTAACAACTTATCAGATGTTATTAATTGTACATTTCATTATAAATGAAAGTTTCTAATTGCAATTTTTACTGTCAAGCAACTCTGAACGTTATTTCCTCCATTCCACTTTGTCGGAGTACCATTATCGACTGCCTTACACTCCGATTCGTAAAAAAGATTCCAAACTATTCGAGGTAAACAATGACGACGAAATTGACGTCCCAGAACCCGACTATAATGAGGTGCGAATAGCAATATCCCGGTTAAAAAACAATAAATCAGCTGGCGCTGATGGTTTGCCTGCTGAGCTATTCAAGCATGGCGGCGAGGAGCTGGTAAGGCGTATGCACCAGCTTCTGTGCAGAATATGGTCGGATGAATGCATGCCCCAAGATTGGAATCTAAGTGTTCTGTGCCCAATCCGCAAGAAAGGTGATCCTGCAAACTGACCAACTACCGCGGAATCAGCCTTTTGAATATCGCATATAAGGTCTTGTCAAGCGTATTGTGCGAACGATTGAAGCCTGGCGTGAACAGACTGATTGGACCTTATCAGTGTGGCTTCAGACCTGGAAAATCTACCATCGACCAGATTTTTACAATACGTCAAATCCTGGAGAAAATCCGTGAGAAAAGAATCGACACACACCACCTCTTTGTTGATTTTAAAGCCGCTTTCGATAGCACGAAAAGGAGCTGCCTATATGCCGCTATGTCTGAATTTGGTTTCCCTTCCCCGCAAAACTTATACGGCTTTGCAAAATGATATTGAGCAACACCACCAGCTCAGTCAAAATTGGGAAGGACCTCTCCGAGCCGTTTGAAACTAAACGAGGTTGACCCCCTATCGTGCGATTTCTTTAATTTGTTGTTGGAGAAAATAATACAATCTGCAGAACTTAACCGCGCTGGAACAATATTCTATAAAAGCGTGCAACTGTTAGCATATGCTGACGACATTGACATTATCGGCCTTTACAACCGCGCCGTAACCTCTGCGTACTCCAAACTAGAAAAAGAAGCGGAAAAAAAAGGTTTGGTGGTGAACGAAGGCAAAACGAAGTACATGCTGTCAAGCAAAGAGTCAGCGCATTCGCGCCTTGGCACCCACGCTACTACTGGCAGCAAAAAGTTCGAAATAGTGAAGGACTTCGTTTACCTTGGATCCAGCATAAACTTCAGCAATAATGCCAGCCTAGAAATCCAACGAAGAATTGCTCTTGCAAATAAATGCTACTTTGGGCTGAGTAGGCAATTGAAAAGTAAAGTCCTCTCTCGACGCACGAAAATCACACTCTACAAGTCACTCATCGCTCCCGTCCTGCTATATGGTGCAGAGGCGTGGACACTAACACCATCAGCCGAGGCTGCATTGGGAGTATTCGAGAGAAAAGTTCTGCGAAAGATTTATGGGCCTCTACGCGTTGGTGACGGCGAGTACCGAAGAAGATTTAATGATAAGTTGTATGAGCTTTACGCAGACGTCGACATAGTACAGAGCATTAAAACTCAGCGGCTTCGCTGGCTAGGCCACGTCGTGCGAATGAACGAAGACGCTCCAGGCCAGAAGGTATACTTATCGGCACCCGCCGGTGGAAGCAGAGGAAGAGGAATACCACCACTCCGATGGAAGGACCAAGTGGAGACCGACCTGCGATCTCGTCGGGTCTCCAATTGGCGCCAGTTGGCGCAAAGAAGAAATGATTGGCGAGCTATGTTGGACGGTCAAAATCGCTCAGGCGGTTAGATGGCCATTTAAAGAAGAAGAATAACCCTGTTAGCGGCCCCTTTCATTGAAGAGCAGCACGAGTCAGCGGTTAGATCAAGAGCTGGATGATATGCATCTTCTGGCAGTATCAACGGATCGCACCTAGCTAAAGAGTAATTGGATATATCATCGGTGTACACTAAGTCTAAGCATTTTCCAAATTTATTAAGTATCGTATTTATCTGAAAGAGTCCAAACACGGTTAGGTCATTTAAAAAATCGCTGAATATGTCCCGAGAAGAGCTAGGAACTAAGACGCCATCTATAGTATTCCATGTTACACTGGGCAAATTGAAATCGCCTAGAATAACACTGGATCACAAACTCCAACTTTTTTTCTGCACCAGAGATGCCATAGTGAAATTCCTATGTAAAATCACCTCCTAATTTCGAAAATCAAAGTTATTTTTACTTGAATGGTACCGTTTTTGAGATATTTACGATTTACCGTTATTTCAAAAAACAAAAAAGATCGCTCCACTTAATCGTGTATATCTCAAGAACAAATTGAGCTATTCGAAAACTATAATCAGTACATACAACACTTTTTGCTAGGTCCTGCAGATTCAAACATAGTGAACAATCATTACGGATTTTTTAAATTTTTTTTGTAAAAATATAAAAAAATTTGTACTTTGCGAGGAAGCATCTCGAAAACTTTTTCTTTTTTTGCAGATATTTTTTCCCCCCTCTAAGCTCTGTTTTATTACAAAAAAAACAAGCTATCAGTGAACAAAATCGATGAACTAATACAAAAGTTATAAGCATTCAAGTAAATATATCCATTTAATACTTAAGTACCCTACAAATAATAGCATATGTACATATGGTTCTGTCTTAACTCTATCTCCTCAGCTGAGGGTTTTGCATGAACTGCAATCAGTACAACACCACCTACACTATTTAGGCGGTAATTTCTAAAGATTTCATAAGTTGTTGACCCCGAAACAGTCCCAAAATGATATCGAAGCGATCCCGAAAAAGTCCAAAATGATACCGAAACAGTCCCAAATGAGACCGAAACAGTCCCAAAATTCTTCCGAAACAGTGCCGAAATTATCCCAAAGTGATCCCGAAACAGTCAAATGGTCCCGAAAATAGTCCTGAAATAATCCTGAAATAATCCTGAAATGATCTCGAAAATGATCTAGAAGTGATCCCGAAACAGTCCCAAAATTATATCGAAGCGATCCCGAAAGAGTCAAAAATAATACCGAAAGAGTCCCGAAATTATCCCGAAAATAGTCCTAAAATAATCCCGAAACAGTCCTGAAATGATCCCAAACATGGTCTACAAGTGGTCCCGAAACAGTCCCAAAATGATCTCGAAGCGATCCCGAAAAGGTCCCAAAATTATACCGAAACGGTCATGAAATGATCCCAAAACAGTCCCAAAATTATACCGAAAATGACGCCCAATATAATGCGTATATGGGTATAATTTGCCGAGGTCTTGGGGTACTTATTTTTCAAACATTTATAGCCGCCAAGAGGGCGACCGAACTCGAATTCGCAGCTCGCTAGCGAACCCGTACCGGATTACCGAAAATGCAGATTATGTTTGCGTCATCATGCGTTGCTGAGGTGCCCAGCGTACTCGGCCATGCAGCCACAACAGCGTTTCTTAATCGCTAGGGCACATCAATACTGCACCAACTGCTTAGCGCTATCGCATCGCACAAATCAGTGCACCTCAACGGAGAGCTGTCGGGTCTGCGGGCAGCACCACCACACCTTTCTCCATCGGGACACCGGAAGCCGGCAACCCGCGAAAGTCGCCCCGCCTGTAGCGGAGGTACCTCCAGCGATTCATCGTCGTCGAACTCAACAGCAGCCTCCAAGGGCCAACGGTCGTTCTCCCATCGCACGTCAACCACCACGACCAATCGCAACCAGCTTGCGCACCTCTACCTACAAAAACAAGGTCGCACGAGTCCTCATCCAAGAAGCCGTTGGATCCTGCAGCAGCTGCAGCATACACTAGGCGCTTAGTACGCCTAGGGGAGACAGAATGTTTATGCGACTTAGGAAGCCACATGTCCCAATCCCAAAACCATAATAAAACTCATTACATGAATTGTATATACATAGTTAATAATCTTCATTGAATTACGGCATTCATTATCATTTTTATAGATTATATTATATTTCCTTTAAGTGAATTATACTATAGTTCATATTACATTATTCACCTCAACAGATAAACACACCCTTAGGTTAAGTCTTAAAATTAGTACGATTTGGGTCGTATGGCAACCCTGCCGTAAATCGCACGAATTCGCCGCATGAAAAACAGCTGATGTGGGGGTGGCCATCATGTCTTTCAAAACAAACCTAGAATACGCTAACGAGAGGGCAGCGAAAACTGTATCATCGTTATCGACGATAATGCTAAACGCACGAGGTCCAAAGCAAGGGCGGCGTCAGCTCCAGGCAGGCGTCGTGACGAGCCAACTACTCTACGGGGCTCCGGTATGGCAGCACGCCATGGAGTATCAGTCGTACTTACGTGGGGTAAAGTCGACCTATCGCTTGTGTGCTCTGCGAGTTTGTAGCGCCTTTAGAACGGTATTAGACGATGCCGCACTGGTAGTCTCAAGATTGTGCCTATTTTGGCAAAGGAAGCAGCCACAATATTTGAAGATATAAACTCGCGTTCCGAAGCACGCGAGATAAGTATTCAATATTGGCAACACAGATGGAACATATCTAATAAGGGTCGCTGGACATACCGCTGTATACCAGTTATTAAAACCTGGGTAACGAGAACACATGGGGAGGTAGATTTCTATCTGCCTCAATTCTTAACCGACCACGGATACTTTAAAGAATACCTTCATCGGTTTAAGCACGAACGCAACAACGTGGCGAAGCAGTGTTCTTCGAATGCCCCACATCGTACAGCTTTAAAAGTAAACTACGCAGCATCGCCGATGAGGCTACACTCCCAAGTCGCTGGTTGGTCACATGCTACGACGTAAACAAAAATGGATGGCTGCGTGAGAGGTTATCGCAGAAGCCATGAAGTGGCTTAGAAATCTGGAACGACTGAGCCACAGCAAAGAAGACTGAAGAAAAAAGCAAAGAAACACGGAAAACAAGAGGCGGTTTGGAAACAAGGCCTTCCAACCGCCTGGTCCACGTGACACAAACCAGAAGGAAACTGAAATAGGTACTGAAATATCTGAAAAAAAACTAGTAATAATCGCAATACAAATTTAAAAGTTAGGTAACTTCACAGTAGTTTACTGTACACCACTTGCAAATAAACTGATCCCTTATATAATCCAAGCACTTAGATGTTTCTACTTTGTTCCCTTCTAGTGTCAATGGCATCTCCTCTTTGTATCGCATTCGTAAACACTAGCGTTATCTCTCTTCCTCTTGCTTGCGGCACACAGTGGTCGGAATGAGAATTCTAGGTGGACAAAAGTCCCAAACTCGAACTTAGAAAACCGGGTTAATTCTGTCACCCAGCTATTATAGAATGTCCAGTGACAATACTGTCCAATCCGTAACTCATTCTATGACTCTACCTGGTATTTACGCGTCATCAAAAGTTTTCTACCTTGCATATATAATTTGAATAATCTATGCGTAGCAGGCCAGAGTCTGGACTTAAGAGTGATTCATCATAATAAAACATATTACCTACTATAATAAAAAGAAAGATTTTTTCCCCTTTTTTATGATTGCTTGATGCAAAGCCTGTGAATTTTTATTTTCATTATCTTTCCTTGTTCTCAAATAAAATAAAATGTGAAATTGGAGCTAAAAGTTATATTAATTATTAATATGTATATTATTTTTAATTCTAATAAAATGTGTTACTTACTATTCAGTAATTTAGTATTATGTCAATTGATTTCATATTTTTAGGACTATCTACTTACATAAATGGGTCAATTTCAAAAAAAAACGTACACAACGAGTTTTTTTTGCTTATTTTTTAAGTTTTTCCAATTCGCCTGTAAGAGTGGCCAATTTATGTAGAAATTGATGAAGAATCCGGTGGGACCTTTAGGCTCTCAAAAAAATCAATATTTTTGTTTTTTTTTTTTAGGTTTTCTATGATTTCTATCTTGAGCGTCACACACCAAATATGTATAAAAAATCGCTGAAAATGCAAAAATATTTGAGATTCAAGTTTACTATATTGTTCTTTTGTTTTTCAAGATTCACTTCTGCCAAAATCACCTTTTCGATTATAAACACAAAATAACGATTCACCTTGATTTATTTTTTTTTTTTTTAAGTGACCAGTTATTTACAAATTTTAAGATGAAAATATGTAAATTATTGTTAAAAAGAGACTTGAACTAAGGGGTTACTTGCAAACTAATAGGCTTGTAACAATGTATTTTAAAAAAACTGCAAATATAAGCGTTTTAAGGAAAAAAAAACTAAGTGTGACGCTCAAGATATTTTGAGACGATCAAGCGATTTTGTTGCACGTAAACAAGAAATAATGCCAAATTTAAAGTGTAACGAAAAAAAGTTTATTTTTTACAAAAAGTAAATAAAAGAAAACAAAAATTCTTCAAAAAACAAAAATTTTCATACGAAACTAAACATGTACATATTCTTTGATGTCTTCAACAAAATTTTAAAAAAGGAAGTAATTCTTGAAGAAACTTATACACATACGCGCTTTATCGAGCTTTATTTTCTCGCGATATTTCCGTGCTCTTTCAGCCGCCGTTAATTTTTTTTGTTTTACTCTTGAAAATTAAAAAATAAAATCAAAATTAAGCATTTTAAGCTATGAAGCAATATGTATGAAAAGTGATGCTCATGAAATGTTTGCCTATTTTGGTTTTTTCCGTAGGCAATTTATTTCCCAAATTCACAAATTATAAAAAAATGAGTTGAGACCATGTAAACAATGATTGTCAACTTTAATTTTTTACATTTAATATATTCACTTTTAAAAAAATTAGCGTGACGCTCAAGAGTTTTTATCGCGCCCTTACCATGGTTTTCACAAACACTACGCAAATCCACACTTTTTTTTAATAGTTTTTGTTTTCGCTTTTTCACTATTGTAATAATGAAAGTTTGTACTTTTCTTACGTTATTTACTTTATTTAAATGAAAATTGAAAACTGCTAATATTTCTTGATTTATAAAAAAGTGACGCTCAATGCAAATTGTGGGGACAACTGTTCTTTGCAACGCCAAATTCGCACTAATTAATTTTTGACAACTATATCAAATCAAAACAAAAGAAAGATACCCAATAATTCGAAAACTGTTATTAAATGTTGCCCAGTAACTTTTTTCTTGATTTTATTTTATTTTGTTTACTAAAAATTCTAACGGGGGACACATGCTTTTGTATGAAAGGAGTCAGAGGGAGAAACAAAACACCATACTGAATAAACAAAAAAACAAATATACAAATTTGAGAATTATGTTTCTTTGTTACATATTCCTCGGTGATCACTATCCCATTTTTAGTTGGAAAGGACATTTGTGACCATTTGGACGAAAGAAATAATTTTGTCCACCTAGAATTCTCATTCCGACCACTGTGCGGCATATACCTGATGAGTGTTAGTCTTCGCTATCCCTGTTGTGTTAAAATGGTGGAAGTTGACATTTCTTTATTAAACCCCATTCCATTCAGGGATTAGAACTCCGACATCGATTCTCTCTTGCAGAGATTCCCACAATGCATTACATTGTCACTCCTTTCAACCATTCTATCTGTCCTTAATCTCGCATGGATTAGGTTAGTAACTTTATTGACAGGGTTTAGCGGGGTGCTCGCAAAGTAAATTGGAGGAATGCTAATGCTTGAGACATTTTTCTTAGCAATAGGTAATACGTATGATTTGGCCGCATTGAGACTTAGGCCATTGAAACTCGACCAACAAAAAACTGACATTAGATCGCCGTTTACCTTAAGACATAAATCACTCAAATTACTGAAATCGGCGACAGGTACAGCTGAATATCATAAGCATATGCATGCATACTAACAAATTTGCATACCTTAAATACATCACTAACAAATAACCTGAACAACAAGGGACCTAGTATGGACCCTTGGGGAACACCGGTAATTATTCTCTTTGACTCTGAAACATTTGTGCCGTTACAAACAAACTGTGACCTGTCTGACAGATAGCTCTCAATGATTTTCCGCGCACTGTTACTGAATCCAAAGTATTTTTCTAGCTTATAGCATAGTAGGTTTTGGTCTACCGAGTCGAAGGCCTCAGAAAAATCAAGCAAGCATAGCAGTGTAAGTTGACCTTTGTCAAAAGGCATGCGTATATCATCCAATATTTTTATTACAGCAGTGGAACAGCTGTGTTTGGCTCTGAACCCTGATTGATAAGGGGAAATTAGATTATGCTGAAGCAAGTGTGAGCTGATTTGCTCCGCAAGCAAGCTCTCAAATACCTTGGACAACACTGGTAATATGCTAATTGACCTAAAATCACCTGCAGAACTTCCTGTTTTATTTTGGGCAACAGGTTTAACCATGGCAACTTTCCATTGTGCTGGGAAACAGGACGTGGTTATAGCGTGGTTTATAATGTGAGTAATGGTGCCCAAAATAAACGGCAAAATAACTTTGACAAACCTAATCGGGATTCCATCTACTCCTATCGCATTTGTTTTTATTTTATGAACACATCTCACGATGTCACATTCCAAGACTGACGAGAACGCAAAGCTATTACCCGAGTAGCAGGCAGAGGTACACGGCCGGACGTCATTACAGTTGGCAATACTTATGGAGCTATTAACAAAGGCGTTGTTTAAAGCATCTGCACTTAGACTGCATTCATACACAGGCTTACGACACACACGTAGACTTTTTAAATTTTTCTCTGGATTCGTAGACTCCTCTTGTACTTTTGTCGATGCTTCATCCACAAAATGGAATACATGATCGTCCACGTTTTTTCTCCCGACTCCATAGCCTCTCGCAGTTGTGCCTGTGGCTGGATTTGTTGCCTGTAGTGTTTAGTCCACGTTGTTCCATGTCAGTTTTGAGATACTTATACGCATATTGTCACATGCGAAGCGAATGAAAATTTTGTCGAATTTCGCCGTCTCGAATTGCGGCATGCGAATCTGTGGCGAATTCGCCAAAAAGTGGCGAATGAGTGACGAAAATGAACTTCTCGAATTGCAAGTAGCGAAAAACTTAGATTCGCTTCGCCAAATGTGTCAAAATTTGACGAATGCTTATTTCATTCATTGAGATAGAAAAAAGAGTTTTAACCGAAAATAAAACCACATAGAAGTGAGTAAACAACTTTTGTGTGTTTTTTAATGAAATTAAATAATAGTTCCTCTAGGTAAATGTGGGTAAACGATGGCACGTTAAAAAAAATGATTACTACTGACAATCTCCGGGTGCAGATGCAACATACTCCTCATAAGTAAGTGAAGTCCATTGTACAAGACTGCATGAGGGGCGAGTAGTGGATAAACATTCTTCTTTCAAATATATGTAAATCAATTTGTTTTTGAACCAAAGCCCGTATTTGTTTCATTAAATTCAAGCGAGAGTTCCACATTTGTTAAATGGATTTAAAAGATCTGGTATGATTTTTTGTAATGTTGCTGCAGTGGCAAAAACTAAACGTTTGAAGTAATGCAGACGCACCACTATGTATTCTACCGCACCTTTTGCAATATTGCCAATTGTTATACGCACTTCAAGTGGATGTGATTCCAAACGTCTTCTACTATCAGTAAATCACCATTGGTGCCACTGTGGGTTTTACGTTTTTTTGCATCACTACTTTCCACATCCAGCTCATCTGTATCCGAACTAGCACCACTTTTTATGATCTCGATATGAGCTGCCATTTCCACTTGACGCACATCATCCTCGCTACCTACTACAATTACACAAACATCGCACTCTTTTGCTCAAATAAATAAATAAAAACATAATCAAATGACACAAAAATGACAGAAACGTCAAATTCGGATGAACTTTTTGAATTTTTTTGAATGGCAACATAACATGACAGGCGAAAAAGTTCATTCGCCACTCACAATGCAAATTTTAGGTGAGTTCGCCAATCCGTTCGACTCGCCAAATGTATTCGCTTCGCAAGTGACAATATGCGTATAAATCTTTAGTTCATTTAACTTCCATGTCCTTGTTATCCTTGCAATCACTGGTATTTACTCAACAATAAAACTTCTGACACCAATTGTGACGAATTCGATGAGTCCTCGATTGCCAATCCTGAGTTCAATCACTGTAGAGTCAAATTAACACACCAACATATAATATAATAGATAGCTAGTTTTATTAACTAGTAATAATCGAAATACAAATTTAAGAGTTAACTAACTTCACAGTAGTTTACTGTACAATACTTGAAAATAAACTGATGCCTTATATAGTCCAACAGGGTATACGCTACGCAGCCAGAAGTTTCTAAGTTTCCTTTCCCGCTGTCGCTTTTGGTACAATTTCGCCTACAGCTAATATTCTAATGTATTTTGGCGCTACTGCAACCTTCTTTCGAACAAATAACGTTGCTTTCATTTGTGTACTTACACTAGTAGGTCGTTTAGCACCAAAGATGACTAGATACGAAACTTCGCGCTCTCTGAAAGCGCTCTAAAAGTGGTTATTTTTTATAACATTTTCCAATGATGCCAGAATGGTGAAAAAAAATTCTGTCATTTTGAATAGATATTTCGGAATTTTGCAATTTCTACAGACCAAGAGGTATGCAAAAAGGTGCTATCGAATACATTTTTGATCTGAGTGATTTGGTGAAAATGATTTAGTGTGTCGGCGAATATCAACTTATGTTGGAATATATGGATACATAGTTTATCACTCAGTTGGATATTTTTTTTTTAAATAAACTTAATAGTAAAGTCTATTTTGGGCAGAACGAAGGCTAGTATGTTATAATAATATGTTTTATGTATGAGGAAAGAATATTTATGTTTTTCAAAAACTCTTATTGAACTAAGAATATTTTCATATAAAAAAAGAGAAAAACTGATTTCAAATATATTTTTATTTCGGAACTACAAAAAAAAAGTAAATGAATAATAGAAAAGAAAATGCAAATCCATACAAAAAAAAATCAGTACAATTTGAACGAAAAAAGTAGGATTTTTGAGTGGATTTAGTACAATTCATGAAATGCCATTTCCCAACCCTGGTCAGTATTATGTATTAGCCCAAGAGGCAGCGGCTTTTTTTCAACCAATTTTATAAACGCTGAGTTTAAAACTATGTGTTGTAGTCACGTTCCCAATAACGAAACCGACCGTCAGTCACAATACCATCGGTGGGTGCGCGGGTGGGAGGCTGCGGAAGTCGTGAAAAAAAGCACTTTCTGAACCAATTTTATAAAGGCTGAGCTTTTGTATATATAAAATATATGTTATTAAGAAACTAAAACCAACCGTCAGTCATTCCGCGGGCGGTGGATTATGCGTCAGTCAGGCACCTGAACTTGACAAAAACGTATGAGCGCACTCATGTAATTGAAGACTTTTCTCCAATAGAACTCAGTTGATGGTTGTTATCATATCTGTATTAGTTCAAACTATATTACAGGTTTCAAATGAGCTTCTTATGTTTAAGCCAAATTAGGTACATATGTACATATACACTCGCCAGAATAAGTCTGCGTTCAGGCATATTTTTGTAATTTTCACCCATTTTTGGTTTGATAAAATTATTTTTACTAATTTTCTATAAAATGTTGTATGTTTTAAAAATGTATAGAAAATTCGGAATTTTTTTTCTGCGGAGCTGAAGTATTTTCTTCCATACAAATTTATGAACGGATTTTTTTTTTGAAAATTTTTCCGAATTTTCTATACATTTTTAAAACATAATTTACATCTTCTGTGTTAGAGTTTGACCCATTTTTTATAGAAAATTAGTAAAAATAATTTTATCAAGCCAAAAATGGGTGAAAATTACAAAAATATACCTGAACGCAGACTTATTCTGAAGAGTGTATGTATAAAATGTTGTATGCGATTTGCTTGAAATTTGGTACATTGGTAGCCCTTTGCTTTTGTTAATATTTAGTATTCTCGTTTTATGAACAGTGGACCTTTTCGAGCAAAATGTTTTTAATGGTTCGATTTGCTCTAAATTGTCACATATGTACATTCGCACGTCTTTTATTTTGCAATGCTTTAGTGCACATCAAAACATGGGCGTAACGGCATGTTGTTGTTGTTGTTGTAACGCTACGTAGCCCTGCCTAGGTAGTCAGTATCTACCAACATTGTCATCAAGCTCTTCTAACGGAAGTCCTAGAAACCTAGCGGCTTCGACAGGGGCGGATCAGAGGGATATGGGTGTTAGAAGAGTAGGCTCAGCTGAGCAGACGAAAAGGTGGTTAGTACTATGGGGGGACAAGCCACAAGCCACATGCCGGACAAACATTAGGCAAGTCGGGGTTCAGTCTGGATAGGTAAGAATTTAACCTATTACAATATCCAGACCGGAGTTGGGCCAGCATCACTCTAGTCTCCCTAGGCAGCCCGCGCTCCTCTTCGGCAACGGGTGGAGTTGTTGCCTGAAGAACGGCGTTCGCTGGTATAGAGCTGACATAGGAATTTACCGAATCGGTGTGGATAAGGGTGAGGGCCTGCCGGTGCACCTTAGGATCAAACGGCGTGGAAATCAGGTGCCGGATCTCATCGAAGTGTTTGCGTAGGTGGCTTCTTATCCTCCTGTGGGGCGGATTTTCGTTGACCAGGCGTCCGTTCGGGTGCTACGGTTTGCAACAGTTGAACAGGAATTGCCTGGTCAGCATCTCGCTATGCTCGTTAACGGCGAGCATTTTCGCTTCATTGTGAAGGTGGTGCTCAGGAGACATAAGAAGACACCCAGTGGCGGTTCGAAGGGCGGTGTTTTGGCAGACCTGAAGCCTCGTCCAGTATGTGTCAGCTAGCCCCGACGACCATATAGGCGTCGCGTAGCTCAGTACCGGCTGACCAATTGCTTTGTATGTAGCTTGTAACATTTCTTTGTCTTTGCCCCAAGTGCTGCCAGCTAGCGACTTGAGGATTTTGTTACGGCTTTGGACTTTATTGACAACTGCGGTAACATGAGCGCCGTATTTGAACATGTTATCAAACGTCACCCCTAAGATTTTGGGGTGTGAGACAGTTGGTAGCTTGACACTATCAACGTCGACGTCAAATTCCACAAATAAGGTAGCCGAGGACTTATTCGGTGACAATGCCAGGTTTCTACCAGCGAAAAATTCCGACACGGCTGGGAGGTAAGAGTTTATGCGAGAGCAGAGTTCTTCAACGGAGGGGCCCGTTGCCAGTATCGTACAATCATCGGCGTAAGAGACGATCGAGACACCCTCTGGTGGAGGGGGAAGTTTCGATATATAATAGTTAAACAGAAACGGGGATAGGACACCACCCTGTGGCACCCCTTGTTTAACTATTCTGGGTTTTGACCGGGCGCCTCTGAATTCAACCGACGATTGACGGCCACTCAAATAGTTGGCAGTCCAACGTTTAAGACAGGGGGGAAGGGACGAATCTTCCAGGTCTTTCAATAGTCGCGCATGGTTGACCGTGTCAAAGGCTTTGGCCTAATCAAGCGCAACTAGCACTGTCCTGTGGTTTGGACACTTTTGGTTTAGTCCGTCCCCTATCTGAGTGGTAATGGCGTTCAGCGCGGTGGTGGTGCTGTGGTTTTTGCGGAAACCATGCTGATGTTCGGCGAGTCACAAATTAGCGGTGAAATATGGTAATAAGATAGATTCCAACACTTTCACTACTGGCGAGAGAAGTGATATCGGGCGATATGACTCCCCTACGGCAGCTGGCTTGCCAGGATTTAGTAGTGGGACCACCTTTGCCTGTCTCCATCTTTCAGGAATGACAAAGGTGGACAGGGAAAGGTTGAAAATGTGTGTTAGATATCTTATGCCTTCGTCGCCGAGCTGTTTTAGCATCAGCATGGAGATGCTATCGGGGCCTATATAATAGGTGTTCTTAGATCTCCGTATTGCCTCATGTACTTCGGTTGTGGAGATGGCAATGGGCGCATCGCTGTTTTTGGGTTTGTCCAACGGAGGATGCATTACAAACTGTCGGCAGAAAGCGCTCGCGCATCGTTTAGGTTTCGACTGAACCTTATCGCCGAAGGCGATGGATATTTTATCGTTGGGTTTAGTCGGGTTGGACAAAGATTTCACCGTCGACCATAATTTGCCAACCCCAGCCGAGAGGTTACAAGACTTTAGGTGCTCTTCCCACTTAGCGCGTTTGTGTTTATCTACTAAGCGTCTGATTTCCGCATTAAGATCCTTTATTTGAGGATCCGTAGGGTCGAGGCGTCTAATATGGTCACGTTCATTTGCCAGGGCCGCTGCCTCTGCGGGGAAGAATGGACGTACTTCCTTTATTCTACCTGACGGAATGACTAGGGTCATACGAAACGCCTTTTCCCCTTCTCGTACGTCAGACGGGGTGGGGAGAGCAGCGAAGGCGCTCTCTGAAGATGTTAAGAAACTCTCCCAGTCGGCTTTGTTAAAGTTAACAAAGGTGCGATTGTCAGAAGTGACAAAGTCGGTAGGGCGATCGATAGAGAGCACAATGGGTAGGTGGTCCGAAGCAAGCGTCAGCATCGGTCGACAGTCAACGTAGTTTATAAGACCTGCGCTGACTATGGTGATGTCCGGCGAGCTAGAGCAGTTTACCGCCACTCTAGTGGGGGCATCCCCATTAACCGTGCAGAACGTCGAATCGTCTATTTGATCAGCCAGCTCCTGCCCCCTACCATCGGTCGTGGTGTGCGTTGAAGTCACCAAGGATAACACGGTTCTCACCCCTGAGTAACGCACGAATGTCGGGGTGATAATCCCTGGGACAGCAGGTGACAGGAGGTATATATACGTTTATGATTTCCAAGGCGACATCGCCTGACCGGACAACCATACCTTGACGTTCTAAGGTGGTGTCCCTCGGGTCGATGTCAGGCTCAAATAGACGATACTGCACAGTTTGATGGGTGATGAATGCAAGACCACCCCCAAGCCCCCTCGCACGATCACAACGGTGTACATTGTACCCGTTGCAGGTCTGAAGAGTTGACCTTCCACCGAGCTTTGTCTCCTGAATAGCAGCGATTTTGATTTTGTGTCGCTTCATGAGGTTTGTAATCTCAGCTATTTTGCCGGTTAGGCCGTTGCAATTAAATTGCAGGATTGCGAAGTGCGAAGGGGGAGTAGAGTTGATGCTGGGGGTCAGGGACAGATGACGTTGAAGGTTGCGTAGCTCGACAGCATGGCGCAACGTACGTATCAGTCCATAAGTTCCTGTTTGCGAGTCCAGAGCAAAAAGCAGATGACACAGGCCAAGGCAGTTATTGCACTTGGCCGATGCCAAAGGCGTGTATAATCTTAACCGACAAACAGTGCACGTAGTATAAGGAACCAGGAGCTGATGGTTGTGACTTATACTCGTGCTAGTGCTGGAAGAAGAGGGGCTGACTGAGGGGGCGGGAGATAGCGGACGCTCAGCATTGCTCAAATCCACTTGGGAAGTGCTACGTAGGGAGTAGCTGTGAGCTGCTGTGTGAGATGTTGACGCCTGGGGGCGTGAGCGGCCGCTCGAAAGGTCTACTTGCTGATGTGCAGAATTTTCTAACAGCGGCTTTGGTGCAGACACTGGTTCGCATCCCAGTGTCCGAAAAGGGATCTGATGATGAGCTTGGAAACTCTGAAACATGTAATCCTATCCATCGCTGTGATTTAACAATGTAATTTTTCTCCAATTATCAATTTTTCCCAAAAAACTGACAATTAAAATTCATTACGAATTATTGTTTCTCTGTGTCTCGAGCTTGCAAAACTTACAAATATGTAAAAACAAGAAAGACCGCAAAAACCAACAACAAATTTATATTTATTTGTTTATATTTTTACTTTGTATACATATATCTGACTGCACTATAAGAATAATTTTTTCAAATTGTTATGCTAGGAAACAATTAAAATAAACAACTACAAATAAGACATATACATTAAGGTTAGAGAACGATTAGAAAACGACTCGAATTCTAATGTTATTCTCTAAGGTAGATGGTTAGAGAACGATTTGTGAAACTGTCGCGAATTATAGCATTCTCGACGTGAAATTCTAATGGGATTCTAATGAGAAATTTCTAAGTGAAATGAAATGAAATCCAATTGTTCTTGTTTAATTCTATTTCGATAAATTTATTGCTTTAAATATGTTTGACATGTTTTAAGCTTAAATATCTAAAGTTTTTATACCTTAGTTTATAAATACAATACTTGACAATACACGCATCTTCGCTATTCGAGTGTTTCTCTAATCGTTCTCTAATCGTCCTCTAACCTAGTTCTCTAACGTGATTTTCGATTAGAGATGCATTAGAGAACTACATTAGAATTCTAATGTAAAACTACAGTATTTCTCTAACGTTAGAGCCTGTGTTTGCTGGGTGGCTGCTCTTCCCAACCCGTCTAACGTTCGAGAAGGTTAAAAACGTTTTTCATGGTCATAACTTCAGCTGCAAATAAATAAATTCCATCAGGTCGAGTTAAGGAAGTCCCCGCACAATCAGCGGCTTTGGTCACTAAACGTGACCATACACGGCGCTAAGACCCTACGGATCCTCAAATTAAGGACCTCAATGCGGAAATTATAGGGCTGGTTGATCAACACAAACGCACCAAGTGGGAGAAGCAGTTTTTTATCCAGCAAAGGGGCGTCGTTTCACTGTGAACGGTCCAAATTGTCTGCAATGCATATTGAACGACCGTCCCAGCGGTCACGGGGATGGCCCTGCGTTCATTATACTTCATACTGTAGCGAAGTGTAAAAGGGAAATTCTGGAAGGGATAATGGAGAGATGTGAGTGAACGCATACTGAGTCCAACATCTCATTTTTACTATTCCCTACACTGTTAACTTTTAGGAAAGATTAATGAAGCATGACATTAAGGAAATTATGCCGAGTTGTTGGTACCATTCAGTTAAGCGATGGCAAATTAAAGTCACCAAGAACAACAATGTAATGTAAATTATAAGATGAGCTTTGGCTCATATAACCACTAAGATCAAATCAAGGTAGCACTTTTAACAACAACGAACGAACCCACGGGGTTTAGAATATCTTTCTTACGGAAGGAGGGATAACATGACCTGGAAGGTTCAACTGGTCAGGGAAAGGGAGTACAGGTTCTGTAACGACAGTCTTTGAAGATTTCTCTGACTACGCGCAAGCGGGTATATGAACAGATGTATGAGCGACCGCTAACCGAACTCCCTTATTCGTTTTTACGATATTAGCATAGCGGATATTTATAAGTGTGAGTGGGTTAAATGTTGCCTATACATAAGTACATATACTTGCCGCTTAAGGGTCGAACGCGGATTGGTTTGACCATAGGCAGGCAGGCGATGCGAGCCTTACGGTTTCGAAAATGATTAATGGGTATAAAAGGAGATTCCGCTGATCGACGGATCAAAATTTGAAAAGTCGCGGTCTTATCAAGTGCCAAAAAGTTTTGAAAAATCAAAGTTATTTTTAAAGTGCGTTGAATTCACCTTAAAGTGTAGGTGCGCGTGTGGAAAAAAAAGTATATTTTTATAAAGTGCGGTTTCACGCTTAAGTAAACGCGAGCGTAAATAAAAGTTGTGAAGTTCCTGAAATCTGGGAATCCTTTCGAGGATCCCAGCCAGCGCCAGGAGAGCCGCCACCCAAGGCGTGAAAAGTTCACTACGAGAATTCATCAGTCACCGGTAAGTCACTTTGAAAATTTTGAAATTTGTTGAAAAACTTTTTTAGTAAAGTTCATTAAAAATAATTTTAGTGAAATTTTTATCGAATACGTTTTGGTGAATTTGGAGATTTTTTTTTATTCTTGTGTAAATTCTCGATTAAAGTTTATTTTTGTAAATGTAAATTGTGGTTTTCTGGCAGACGGTTTTTTTTAAATTCGTATAGATTCATTTTTTTATTTCTTTTACACAAAGCATTGCTTCGTAATTTTTGATCTCTCTGTTTAGATATTTTGTGGCACTGAAAAGGACCGTTTATTTCATTGCATCAGCATCCACTAAAATATTCCCGAAATACCTATTAAATTATATTTTTTTTTAAATTTTATTAAAGTTTTCCATTTCTAAAAATGTTGTTTGAAAAATTCTTAAAGATTAAAAACTGCATCAATGCACTCACGTGTACATATGTAAATATGTACACGAGCATGAAGGCAAACAAGAGGGTAGATTGTGGTGGTAAATAATTTTGTTACACTTTTATGAAAATCATAAAATTTTAAATCACTAATTATGGTGTTGACCGATAACTCCGTTTCGACCTTTTGGATTTTACTTGAATTTTTTTATTCATATGAAATTAAATGTAATTCTGAAAATTCGAAAATATTGAAATATGCATAAGTGCACTTACATGTACATATGTACGTATGTAGATATGTACACGAGCACAAATGCAAACAACGAAAAAAGGTTAGAAGAAGAAGAAGAAAAAATTACTAAATCTTAAGATTGAGGAAGTCATTTTTTATTTTTGGCCCGAATTCAAAAAAAAAGGAGAAGAATATTTATTTTTCTTGCTAAAATGTAAAAGTTAAAATATTTATGGAAATTCCACGTTGAAAGGCACAAGAAAAAAAAAATTATTAAGAATCCTGAAAATGAAATAAATAAACATATCAAACAAGGTGCATATATGTATATTTTCTTATTTTTAGCTCACGAAACCCGCCGAGGGCCGCGACATTTTTTTTTGCAACAGCAAAATTTTGCACACATCTAAAATAAAAAAACATTTGGAAATATACCAAGTTGAAGAAACACGCAAAACAAAAACAAACCACAAACACCCACACATTTTCACAAACGAGTTCGACACAACATAAATACGAGCACAGATCATACATCTTTTCATCAGGCCGCCAAACAAGGGTAGAACACGTAATTTTTCAACGCACACATCAAACACTTAACACCAGCAACATTATCACACCAACTTCAGGATCATAGTCTTGTAGCTAAACATTTTGTGGCGCAACCACCCACGCATCAGCAACATCATCATATAGCAACATTACTCTCAACATCAATCTCAACATTCGAAAGCAACATCACTCGCAACATCAATATCGCCAATCTCTCACCACACACATTCACACGAAAACACACCACGAGCACAGAAACGCCAAGAGCGAGAGCGACTAAGCGCACCTCACTGGGAGCGCGCTCACCAGCATTGGATTGTAACACACCACCACATACAAAATCACTTTTTATATTTTAGTAGGGTGCTCCACCCAATCATATTTTTTATTTAAAACCTGAATTACTAATTTGAATTTTTTTTATAATTTTTAGTGTAATTTTTTTTACTTTATAGTTTTACAATTAATTTATAAGTTTTTTATATACATGTACTCACCTGTTGTTACATGCATTTTTTTGTTGTACTCTACGACAGTTTTACCATTAGGCCGACCTAAATTACATTGATGAATTTTATTTTTTAATTGCGTTAATTTATTTTTTTTTTTTTGTAGAAATATACCAAACGAAAAAGAACAATAATCTTTATCATTAAATTTTCTATAATTCATACAGAAACTTTTTTTCACTGTTTTTTATTTTAATTTTCACGATTTTTTTTTTAATATTCACCTTTTTTCGTTTTGCATATGCATAAAGTAATGCACATGCCCCGAACCGAATTACTAAACTAATAGTAAAAATCACTTGCTAGTAAAAATTGGCCTTGATCACGGTCAAGAGGCCAAAGCCCTTAACCGTACCAGGGATAAATCCTCTGCATATGTTGTTTGTTTTTGTTTTTCTCTACTTTCAGCTTAAGTGTTGTCTTTGGTACCAAATTCATACGGATAAGCGAGGTGAGTTCTTACAAAATTTAAAATACATACATATGCATAGACCCATTCTAGTACGGTTTTTCTCTGAGTAATATACATATATATAAATACAACTCTTTTTTTTTGTTTACAAAACCTCTGAGAGTGAGCGAACACTCGCGCGCACATATATATAAATATATTTATTTTAATTATTTTTCCTTGCCGGCTTGAGGTCAGTTTAAATTCAAAAATTAAAATCAAATATTTCTGGATTTTTTTCGTCCGATATATTTCGGTCACTCAACGGTAACCGTCTTCAGGGTGACTATAAGACATAAGACATTTACATTAAATCACAATTTACATTACAATTATTGGTAAAATATTAAACACATTAAAAACATTGTAAACATTAAAACATTAAAAACATATATTTTTACACGTCCTTCCTGTTGGGCGTGGAGTTATCTACTGTCCGTCTGTTTGTCAACAAATGTCTGTACCAGTGAGCGCAGTTATCAGTGTCCGTTTTGTAATTCATTCGTATGCTGGCCGGTGTGTTGCTTATATGAAGCATTTCTAATGTAAACCTCTTGCTGTAATGTTGTTCTTGTTCTAATATAGTCGTGCCGTCAAAGTTCGGTGAGTGGTTATTATTGACCTCAAGCCGGCAAGGAAAAATAATTAAAAACAGAAAGGTCGCAAAAACAAAAATTTATATTTATTTTCTTTATTTATTTATTAATTTGTTTTAAGTCGACACAAACAAAGAGGTCGACTAAGGACAGATACTATTAAAATTGCACATAACTTAAAAACTAACAATATGAATTAAAGTATTACATGAGATGTTTGGAGAGGCAGTGTCTCCCATCCACCCACACATACGGTCGATTATTCACGGAATGTTGGGATCTGATGATGAGCCTGGAAACTCTGAAACATGTAATCCTATCCATCGCTGTTGATTTTGCCTTTGTAATTTTTCTCCAATTATCAATTTTAAAACTGACAATATTAATTCGCTTAGAATTATTGTTAACTGGCCTCGAGCTTGCTCATAAATTATAAATTTGTAAACAAAATAGACCGCAAATCCAACAACAAAATACATTGAAACCATAGCACGGGTTTACGTACATATGTAAATATGTACAAACAACAAGACCAACACACATTATAACATACAGACGCATCTCTTAAGAAATTTTGTGTATACTGTTGGCAAGAACAAACAAACAAAAGGGAATGTATTGAGGTGGAGATAAGTGCATTGTGACGTCACAGGGCATCATAGCTTAGTGTTAGAATGTTCTAACAGCGGCTTTGGTGCAGACACTGGTTCGCATCCCAGTGTCCGAAAAGGGATCTGATGATGAGCCTGGAAACTCTGAAACATGTAATCCTATCCATCGCTGTTGATTTTTCCTTTGTAATTTTTCTCCAATTATCAATTTTTCCCAAAAAAAAACTGACAATATTAATTCGCTTAGAATTATTGTTAACTGGTCTCGAGCTTGCTCATAAATTACAAATTTGTAAACAAAATAGACCGCAAATCCAACAACAAAATATATTGAAACCATAGCACGGGTTTACGTACATATGTAAATATGTACAAACAACAAGACCAACACACATCATAACATACAGACGCATTTCTTAAGAAATTTTGTGTATACTGTTGGCAAGAACAAACAAACAAAAGGGAATTAATTGAAGTGGAGATAAGTGCATTGTGACGTCACAGGGCATCATAGCTTAGTGTTAGAATGTTCTAACATCGGCTTTGGTGCAGACACTGGTTCGCATCCCAGTGTCCGAAAAGGGATCTGATGATGAGCCTGGAAACTCTGAAACATGTAATCCTATCCATCGCTGTTGATTTTTCCTTTGTAATTTTTCTCCAATTATCAATTTTTCCCAAAAAAAAAACTGACAATATTAATTCGCTTAGAAATATTGTTAACTGGTCTCGAGCTTGCTCATAAATTACAAATTTGTAAACAAAATAGACCGCAAATCCAACAACAAAATACATTGAAACCATGGCACGGGTTTACGTACATATGTAAATATGTACAAACAACAAGACCAACACACATCATAACATACAGACGCATGTCTTAAGAAATTTTGTGTATACTGTTGGCAAGAACAAACCAACAAAAGGGAATTAATTGAAGTGGAGATAAGTGCATTGTGACGTCACAGGGCATCATAGCTTAGTGTTAGAATGTTCAAACAGCGGCTTTGGTGCAGACACTGGTTCGCATCCCAGTGTTCAAAAAGGGATCTGATGATGAGCCTGGAAACTCTGAAACATGTAATCCTATCCATCGCTGTTGATGTTTCCTTTGTAATTTTTCTCCAATTATCAAATTTTCCCAAAAAAAAACTGACAATATTAATTCGCTTAGAATTATTGTTAACTGGTCTCGAGCTTGCTCATAAATTACAAAATTGTATATACAATAATAAGAAAAAAATAACCCAATAAGCAAAATACGCTTACTATAAGCTTACAATAAACTTACGTTTGTAATCTTTTAGCTTGGAAAACGTTTACTATAATCATTGGAAAACGTTTGGAAAACATTGTACACTCAACGAAAGTGGTCCCTTTTTAATCAATTGGAATTGATGCTTGGAAAACAATGTTTAATAAACATTTTATTCAATGTATAGTAAGGGTTTGTTGAAAACTGATTGATAAAACTCCAATTTGGGCGACAACGGTGAAAACGGGCCAATAGCCTAACGAATATGTTGTGGGATTTTGCTCCGAAGGTTGCGAGTTCGAATCCCGACCATTTCCTTAATTTTTTTGTTTTTTAATTAATTATTTAAATATTATGTTTTATAATAAATTCTTATTTGGTGCAAGAGGAGATAAAGGGCCAATTTATGTGTGCTGCTTGCAATTTTTTATACAGTCTGCATCTGCAAGGCAAATATGTGCATTTTTCTGAGAAGCCTTTCATGACACCCGTTTTAAAAAACCATTTCAAATAATTTTTCATGTTGCCTGTAGAGGGGTTCGAACCTAGGTCCTTCTGTGTGGTAGGCCAGCTGCACTACCGTCACACCACGATGCCCATATAACAAAATCAATATAAATGAAGCATATAAAATTTCAAACATTATTTTTGAAAACTGATAAATATTTCAGTCGCTGAGAGTTCACCTCAAGTTATTTCTCCAAGGCTACCACACCATTGGAAAAACATATCTAAACGTTTGTGAAATTTTTTAGTTCCAAACTCGTTTGGAAAATATTTACTTTTTACGCTTGGAAAACATTGTTTAATAAACTAGCTTACTTCAATGTTTATTGGGAAATAATTTTTGGAAGGAAAGTTAGAGATGTATATATGAGTATAGGGTATATATGTAGATATAAGTATATGAATAAAGATTGTGTATTATTTTAAATTGAAAAATGCTGATAGGTTGAAATCATTTCATTTGTTTTGAGGTATAAGGTATAAGATGCAAGGCTAAAGGCTTCTATAGGTTGGTGCAGGTGTTGCCCTTGTGGCAACTGATTGTAAGTTGGGACAGTTGAGTGTAGGATGGAAGTAATATGAGGACATAAAGACGGACTTGAGTCAGGTACAAGGGGACTCTACTCGGGAAGCGGAGCCATAGTAGAGTCCAAAGGCTGTCCACATCTCGTGAACAGGAGGGGTGGGAAGGCTCCACCTGACTCGGACAGGTTTTCTCCCGCTTTCCTTTATTTTGTCTTCTTCCGTTTTTTTTTGCATTCTTTCCACAGGCATGAATCCTAATGTTGCTTTACAACTGTTGGGAAAGGAGAAGTGGCAAGAACCGCGCCTCAACGCCGACGAGCCTCAGCTGGGCTACCACCATGCCAACCCGCCACTCCTCCTCTCCCGTACCAGGCAGTTACGTAACAATGGCGCCCAACGATATAGCCCACTAGTTTAATGGTTAAATTTTTCTCATATTTTTCTATTTTGTTTTCTAATTTCCATCTCCTCACTTACTCTCTCTTGCTTTACTTCAAACTATTTTCAGTTTCTCATTTCTTTCTGTTTCACTTTCTTAACGTTTCCTTCTCACGGACAGAGTTAGGGTCACGAAGGCAACATCGCTTGTTGCAAGCAAGACGACATTTTTTGTTTTTGTTTTTTCGTCGCATGCAACATAAGCTGCCATGCGTATGGTCCAGCACCGTACGCATGTGAGGTTTTTTTGGGTTGTTTGCAGGGGGTAAAGTAAATTAATAGGGTAAGAGGGAATTGTGGCAACCACATCTTGAGCTAGCCCTAAGACGCTGTCGTGCCACATTCCAAAATTATGAGGGGATTAGATGACATTGACCCAGTACAGAATTCATATCTTGCTCAACTACCCACAGTGTCTATCGGGCGAGGACAACACCAAATGCACCAACAGTCTCCTAAAACTCTTCTGATAGTTTTGGTTTGAAAATTTTGTTTAGAAATTTATAATTTTTTTATAATTTTTGCGTTAGTTGAATTTTAAAATTTTTTTTTCATTTTCGACGCTTTCTCTACCTGAAGCACATCAAACCTCACCTTTTTTATCTACACTAATTGTTTATTCACAAGTAATATATATTATACCTATCGGTATCGGTAGTAAATCTAAACCTTTTTTTTGAATTTTTAGTTATATATTTTTTTTTGATTGAGAAACTGCAAGGTTCTACTGGAGTTGTTCTTTATACTTTATTTTATTTATTTTTTTTATTTCTTCTTATTTTTTTTTATTTCCATTCAACATTGAATTTTTACTTTTTTATCTACACTATTTGTTTATTCACACATAGTATATTTATTACATTTGAATTTGCATTTGTATTTATTTTTTTTATTGTTCAACTTAATTTTTTTTGAATCGCCAAATAAACTGCAAGACAAATTTCACGCTTTTCAGTCTGGTTGTAAGGTTGCGGGTTTTTTTTGTTTTAAGTTGATGGATAGGCCTGAGTACCAGGGAGCTATTCCAAAGAGAATTTTAAGATTGCTAAGGGGCAACAGGCCAATAACGCGTAGTATCACGAGGGGTTTGGAGAACGAGGTGGTAGGATCCTTGTACAACCAAATCGATACAGGCATCGAGTTACCAGTCGATTGCGTCCCGATAGACCTCTGGAACTTGTGCACCTCCACGGTATTTGGGCAAAAGGAACCCTTGATTGCAGGTGGGATTGCTATAGACGCGTCAGACCATTCCTTAGATTTTTCACGGAAATTAGATCGGCTACTTGCGATGCCAGATGCTGAGGATGGAGCAGTCGGCGGCGGGTTTCCAGACCCCAGAGCAGGAGCTACAACGGCAAGCGCAAACCAGCATCCGGCAACCGTGGATTAGCGGATCGACCATCTGGCGCAAATGATGGAGGCGATGATGCAGCAGAATGCCGAAATGAACCGCCACATGGGCGAAGTGCGAAAGGTAAGGGCGGATATATCCACCCTTAGCAATCGCGTCGCTCATGTGGAGACATCAATGCGCGCACCTGTTGCATCAGCACCTCCACAAAATACGTCGACACCGGGACAAAACAGGGATGCCACAGCGAACCACCATACCACCGCGGACCAGACTGGTGCAGGCCACAACCACTCCAGCTATACAGGACGAAAGAAGATTGACTTGGACAAATGGCACCTAAAATTCGACGGCTCGGCGAAGGGGATGACAGTTGAAAGTTTTGTCTTTAGGTTAGAGCGAATGCGAGTACAATACCAGCTATCCTATCAGCAGCTTTTCTCTGATTTCCATTGCCTGGTGACAGGGCCAGCTCTCAAGTGGTATTGGCAGGCACTGGAGGATCACGCCGACGATGAATCCTTCGACTATTTTGGGTTAAAGAGGGAGATTTTGTCGCAGTTCAAGTCGGCAGAATCAGACTACGAGGTGATCAGGGAGATTATGGAGCGAAAGCAGCAGTCAAAAGAGAGCTTCGATGAGTTCTATGCCGACGTCCACGATCTCTCGTTCCGACTGAGGCAAAGAATCCCGGAGAAAGAGCTGGTCAAAATTATTAAGGGAAACCTGAAATCCTATCTGGCAAACCTCACCTTTGCCACAAAGACGGAAAGTTTGGCCGAGTTGAAAGCCGAGTGTAAAAGGGCAGAAAAACTTATTAAAGAAAATAGGTCTAGGGCGAGGCCTGTAATTGAAGTGAAAGTAAATAACGAGATTTGGGCAGATGGCCAGGAGGATAACTGTAATGTTGAAGCGTTCAGCAAAAATGATAGGAGTTCTAATGTCAGTAAGAATATGTCTCGTGCCCCTGTCCATCTAACTCCTCCCAAACCCACTATCCCAACCAATTATCCTAGTCCTGTTGCAAGTTCGTCCAATGTCCCTAGTCAAAATGTCAGTCCTGTCCAAAACCAAATGTTTTGTCCGTCCCCGTTCCATTTAATGTTGTGTTATGCTTGTGGCATGCCAGTGGATTTTTACACAAAGAACCCGGCAGAAGCAACAAAAGACACAAAGTGCAAGTCCAATTTTCATTTTATGAGGTGTTTTGCATGTGGTGGTGATTCGCCTTTTTGTGTGTTTAAGCCAGAGGCGGGAAACCGGGCACTGGCAGAGATGTCCGGGAGCTCTGCCTCAAACCAGGATCGCCCGGAGAGTATGTAGAAGGTAGGAAGATAGAAATTTTAAAAAGAGATAGGGAAAGAGAGTTAAAGGAGAAATTAGTAGAAAAGAAAGTTGAGCCGGTTAGAGAAAGTTTGCATGTTAGGAAAATGAAGTACGAAGAGGTAAGGAGACGAATATTTTGTGAGGAGTTGAACGCTAAAAAAATAAGGAGCAATTTTACAAAGATACAAAAAATGAGGGAAAAGCAGAAAATTTTTAGGAGGATAAGAAAGAAGATAATTTCAACTATTGTAACGGTGCAGGGTGATAACAGGTTGTTCGCGAAAACGGAGATCGGTGGACGAGAGGTGCTCGCGCTTTTGGATTCAGGGGCCGGGGCTAGCTGTTTGGGGAAAAATGCCCATAAATTGCTTGAAGGAAAAGAAAGTCTGATTCTGCCGATACAGGGACAAAATGTTAAAACTGCTAACGGGGGTGAAACCGCGGTCGTCGGAGTAGTGACTCTTCCAGTACTTTGGGACAGTACCACTCGGGAGCTGGAATTCCTCATCGTACCTGGGTTGCAACAAGAGGTCTATCTGGGGATCGATTTCTGGAAAGCCTTCCAGCTCAATGTAGTCAGTAGGGGGCCCCAAATCCACTCAAAGGCCAACGTCGTGTCAGAGCTCGTGCCTGCCGAGGGTGACTTATCGTTCGACGCGGTGCAACACGAACTGAACCCCGAAGAAACTGCAGCTTTGGACCGCGTAAAAGCACAGCACCCGTCGTTTGCAGTACTTGGGTTGGGAAAAACTGATGTAGAAGAACATATCATTGAGGTAACCGACGAACACCTCCCTGTAAAACAGCGCCACTACCCAATCTCGCCGGCAATTCAAAAATTGGTCTTCGCTGAATTAGACAGAATGTTGGAAATGGGCGTTATCGAGGAGAGCAACAGCTGCTGGAGTTCACCCGTGTCATTAGTCATCAACGGAGCAAAGAATCGGTTATGTTTGGACGCCCGCAAATTAAACGATCGCACCATCAAGGATGCCTACCCACTCCCACATATCGACGGTATTCTAAGTCGGCTTCAGAATAACAGGTACATATCTGCCATAGATTTAAAAGACGCGTTTTGGCAGATACCATTAGAGCGAAAGTCCAGGGAGAAAACTGCTTTCACTGTACCTGGTAGACCTTTGTACCATTTTAGAGTCATGCCATTTGGACTGTGCAACGCGGCGCAGCGTATGTGCCGTCATCCCCGCTTCGCTTCGCGAGTCTGTGTTTGTTTATTTATATGATTTACTTGTTTGTTCTGAAAATTTTTCGTCCCATCTAGATTTGTTGTCCCGTGTTGCAAAATGTCTTCGTGATGCAAAATTGACGATAAACGTTGAAAAGAGAAAGTTCTGCTTTAAAGAAGTTAGGTATTTGGGTTATGTTGCAGGCGATGGGTGTATCCGTACGGATCTTAATAAGGTGGCAGTAATGCGAGACTTCCCCGAACCCCGAACACCGAAGCAACTTATACGGTTCCTAGGGATGACAGGCTGGTATCGTAGATTCATACAGGATTACGCGACCATTGCAGCACCACTGCACGACTGTCTCACTAAAGACAAGATAAAGTCATTTAAAATGACGGACGAAGCCATGCAATCATTCAAATGCTTAAAGCAAAAACTGATTTCAGCACCTGTGTTAATCCATCCGGATTTTAACAAACACTTTTACGTGCAATGTGATGCATCAACGGACGGAGTTGGAGGTGTACTCTTCCAACTAGACGAGGACGGAAACGAACGACCGATTGCCTATGTATCGACGAAGTTAAATAAGGCACAACGGAACTACAGCATCACGGAATTAGAATGTTATGCAGCGGTCCTGAGTATAAAGAGGTTCCGGCCTTACATCGAGGGATTGCCCTTTACGGTGATAACTGACCATGCCAGCTTGAAGTGGTTGATGGGTCAAAAAGACCTATCTGGTCGGCTAGCAAGGTGGAGTTTAAAGTTGCAAGCCTATAATTTTGATATCCAGCACCGTAAAGGCACCCAAAATGTAGTGCCGGACACTTTATCCAGGGCTGACATGAACGAGCTGCTAGTAAGTGACAGAGTCCTTGATGTTGATGTCAACTCATCATGCTTCAAATCAACAGAGTACCAAGAACTTGTGGACACCGTGACTGCAAACAAAGACAAACTACCCGAACTGTGCGTATCAGACGGGTATGTTTATAGACGGACGCAATTCGACAAGGGGGAAGGGCTTCAAGGAGACCATGCCTGGAAGCTCTGGGTACCGACTGAACTTCGTTCAGGGTTGGTGGAAGCGTCGCATTGCTCGCCTTCTGCAGGTCATGGGGGGATTCATAAGACCCTAGCACGTATCCGCGAAAGGTATTATTGGCCCGGTCTTGTGGCAGACGTACAAAATTATGTCAAAAGCTGTGATATTTGCAAAGGTAACAAAACCCAAAATGCTTATCATAAACCGATTATGGGAAAGCAACACATTACTCAACGCCCTTTTCAACGTTTATTTATAGATTTTATGGGTCCATACCCACGTACGTGTGATGGTAATGTCTATGTGTTTGTGTGTCTAGACCATTTTTCGAAATTTGTGTTTTTAAAACCTATGCGTAAGGCAACCTCAGCAGAAGTGATTAAATTTTTGGAAAAAGATGTTTTTCATGTTTTTGGAGTCCCAGAGTACGTACACTCTGACAATGGCAAACAGTTCGTGTCAGAACTGTTCACTTCATTCCTGGCAAAATATGGTGCAACACACATAAGGACAGCCTTCTACTCGCCACAAGGCAATGCCGCAGAAAGAGTTAATAGATCAATTTTAGAAATAGTTATGTCCTTCGTAGGAGAAAACCAAAAGAACTGGGACAAACATATAAGTGATGCAGCGTTTGCCTTAAGAAGCGTAACACATTCAGCAATTAACACATCACCATATTACGCGCTGTTTGGCATGCCAATGGTGCAACATGGGGCATAATATGAATTATATCGAAGATTAGGTACAGTTAAGGATGTGGATTGTGAAGTAGAAGAGAACTCCGATAAACTACAGGCAATTAGGGACAAAATTATGCAAGAGCTGAGGTTGGCCCACCAACGCAGTAAAAAGGTTTATAATACTAGGAGTAGAGATGTGACGTTTAAAATTGGACAAATGGTATATGTTGCATGTTGCATGTTATTTATTACTTACCTTTGTACCTGAAAACTTGACCTTAGAAAATTGACAGAGAAATTTTTGTTTTTGTAATTATTTATGCAATTATTTTAGGTTTTATTGACCTACTAAAGTAATTATACAAATTTGACTTGACATTTTTTTAATTATACACTCCCGACTTGATTATACATTTAGATTTATAGATACACTTGCAACTTGACTAATTTTTCTTCAAACTATGATATAGTTTTAGGTTAACCTGTGATATAGGATTAGGATGCACATCTGTGATAACCTAGGTTAAGTTTTGCTTTAAACCCCAGTGATATTAGATTTAGTTTTTGATGGTTTATTTAAACTTTGTGTGGTAATGAATGTTAAGTGTAATAGATGTTGCAGAAAGAGGTTTGACAAGAAGCGAACTTGAAGCCCGGCATTAGATCGTGGGTCGAGGCCACACGTTAGCCCATGACTTTCAAACCAACCCAAGGCTGCGTTATGAATTCCTTTTACGCACACGCTCCATGATGCAGGCACCATCGGCGGATGCGAGCCTGTAACGACAGCCTTTGAAGATTTCTCTGACTACGCGCAAGCGGGTATATGAACAGATGTATGAGCGACCGCTAACCGAACTCCCTTATTCGTTTTTACGATATTAGCATAGCGGATATTTATAAGTGTGAGTGGGTTAAATGTTGCTTATACATAAGTACATATACTTGCCGCTTAAGGGTCGAACGCGGATTGGTTTGACCATAGGCAGGCAGGCGATTCGAGCCTTACGGTTTCGGAAATGCCGCAAAGATTAATGGGTATAAAAGGAGATTCCGCTGATCGACGGATCAAAATTTTAAAAGTCGCGGTCTTATCAAGTGCCAAAAAGTTTTGAAAAATCAAAGTTATTTTAAAAGTGCGTTGAATTCACCTTAAAGTGTAGGTGCGCGTGTGGAAAAAAAAGTATATTTTTATAAAGTGCGGTTTCACGCTTAAGTAAACGCGAGCGTAAATTAAAGTTGTGAAGTTCCTGAAATCTGGGAATCCTTTCGAGGATCCCAGCCAGCGCCAGGAGAGCCGCCACCCAAGGCGTAAAAAGTTCACTATGAGAATTCATCAGTCACCGGTAAGTCACTTTGAAAATTTTGAAATTTGTTGAAAAACTTTTTTATTAAAGTTTATTAAAAATAATTTTAGTGAAATTTTTATCGAATACGTTTTGGTGAATTTGGAGATTTTTTTTTATTCTTGTGTAAATTCTCGATTAAAGTTTATTTTTGTAAATGTAAATTGTGGTTTTCTGGCAGACGGTTTTTTTTAAATTCGTATAGATTAATTTTTTTATTTCTTTTACACAAAGCATTGCTTCGTAATTTTTGATCTCTCTGTTTAGATATTTTGTGGCACTGAAAAGGACCGTTTATTTCATTGCATCAGCATCCACTAAAATATTCCCGAAATACCTATTAAATTATATTTTTTTTAAATTTTATTAAAGTTTTCCATTTCTAAAAATGTTGTTTGAAAAATTCTTAAAGATTAAAAACTGCAGCAATGCACTCACGTGTACATATGTAAATATGTACACGAGCATGAAGGCAAACAAGAGGGTAGATTGTGGTGGTAAATAATTTTGTTACACTTTTATCAAAATCATAAAATTTTAAATCACTAATTATGGTGTTGACCGAAAACTCCGTTTCGACCTTTTGGATTTTACTTGAATTTTTTTATTCATATGAAATTAAATGTAATTCTGAAAATTCGAAAATATTGAAATATACATAAGTGCACATTTTTTATTTTTGGTCCGAATTCAAAAAAAAAAAAAAAAAAGGAGAAGAATCTATATATTAATAGGCTAACATTTTTTCCATACAATCAATTGCCAGAGTGTATCTCATAAAAAAATGCATAACTCCAATTATTATATATTTTGATATGTTTTCATGGGCCAGGAGCTTTGCATAGGCATATTATATTTAACAAAAAATGCTTCATTAATTTGTAATAATTCATCAAAGTTTTCACCAAAACCCAAAGCTGTTAAGTACAGTATCTGACTGTTTTGTTGTACATACAGCAGTGGCGCAGGTGGTGAGCGTGCCGGCTATGATGCGTGCGTTCGTAGGTTCAAGGACGTGTTCAGGGCAGGTTAAGTTTTTTTTTTACTAAATTGAATTTGCCTTAAAATATACGACAACTTTTTATTATATTTTTTTTTTAAATTTATTATATTTGTAATCCAATATTTTTCTGTTTATTTTGTTTATGACATCTATCTTGGAGTGAAAAACCCAAATTTTTGGAAAAAATATATGTAAAAAATTATTCCAATTTATCAATTTATATTTTTTAAGAAATATATCATATTTAATATGGAAAAAGTAAAAACACAGTTTGTACCTTCTTCAATTTTACACTTACGAAATAATTAGAAATCGCGTTAATTTTCCTAAAGACATCAACTATTTTCTTCCTAAAAATTTTTATTTGTAAAAGAGTCGACATATAACCCAATATTTCAATATTTTTCTGTTTATGACATCTATCTTCGAGTGAAAAAAACAATTTTTTTGAAAAAAAAGCTAAACAATTATTTCAATTTATCAATATATATTTTTTAAGAAATGTATCATATTTAATATACAAAAAGTAAAAACACAGTTTGTAGCTTCTTCAATTTTATATTCATGCAATAGTTTGAAATCGCGTTAAATTTCCTAAAGACATCAACTATTTTCTTTCTAAAAATTTTTATTTGTAAAAGAGTCGACATATAACCCAATATTTCAATATTTTTCTGTTTTTGACATCTATCTTCGAGTGAAAAAAACAATTTTTTTGAAAAAAAAGCTAAACAATTATTTCAATTTATCAATATATATTTTTTAAGAAATGTATCATATTTAATATACAAAAGGTAAAAACACAGTTTGTAGCTTCTTCAATTTTATATTCATGTAATAGTTTGAAATCGCGCTAATTTTCCTAAAGACATCAACTATTTTCTTCCTAAAAATTTTAATTTGTAAAAGAGTCGGCATATAATCGGAATCCTTACATATTTCCGAGTTGAATTTGACGAAAGAAACCAGAAAACCATCATATGAGTAAGTTGTAACATTCTCCCTCTAAACGGACTTCAAAAAATCCACAACTAAAGGAAAAATTGAGAAAACAGTCTGTATCACCAAAAAAAAAAAACACAATTTGGAAACCGGCTAATATTAAGAAGTTAACGGAATCTCAAAATGAACTTTCATTCGTTTCAATCCATATGGCCAATTTTGTTCGATATGGCATCATTCTATGTGACCATTATCTATATATTAATAGGCTAACATTTTTTCCATACAATCAATTGCCAGAGTGTATCTCATAAAAAAATGCATAACTCCAATTATTATATATTTTGATATGTTTTCATGGGCCAGGAGCTTTGCATAGGCATATTATATTTAACAAAAAATGCTTCATTAATTTGTAATAATTCATCAAAGTTTTCACCAAAACCCAAAGCTGTTAAGTACAGTATCTGACTGTTTTGTTGTACATACAGCAGTGGCGCAGGTGGTGAGCGTGCCGGCTATGATGCGTGCGTTCGTAGGTTCAAGGACGTGTTCAGGGCAGGTTAAGTTTTTTTTTTTTACTAAATTGAATTTGCCTTAAAATATACAACTTTTTATTATATTTTTTTTTAAATTTATTATATTTGTAATCCAATATTTTTCTGTTTATTTTGTTTATGACATCTATCTTGGAGTGAAAAACCCAAATTTTTGGAAAAAATATAAAAAATTATTCCAATTTATCAATTTATATTTTTTAAGAAATATATCATATTTAATATACAAAAAGTAAAAACACAGTTTGTAGCTTCTTCAATTTTATATTTACGAAATAATTAGAAATCGCGTTAAATTTCCTAAAGACGTCAACTATTTTCTTCCTAAAAATTTTTATTTGTAAAAGAGTCGACATACAACCCAATATTTCAATATTTTTCTGTTTATGACATCTATTTTCGAGTGAAAAAACCAAATTTTTTCAAAAAAGCTAAACAATTATTTCAATTTATCAATATATATTTTTTAAGAAATATATCATATTTAATATACAAAAAGTAAAAACACAGTTTGTAGCTTCTTCAATTTTATATTTACGAAATAATTAGAAATCGCGTTAAATTTCCTAAAGACATCAACTATTTTCTTCCTAAAAATTTTTATTTGTAAAAGAGTCGACATATAACCCAATATTTCAATATTTTTCTGTTTATGACATCTATTTTGGAGTGAAAAAACCAAATTTTTTTTTAAAAAAAAGCTAAAAACTTATTTCAATTTATCAATATATATTTTTTAAGAAATATATCATATTTAATATACAAAAAGTAAAAACACAGTTTGTAGCTTCTTCAATTTTATATTCATGTAATAGTTTGAAATCGCGTTAATTTTCATAAAGACATCAACTATTTTCTTCCTAAAAATTTTAATTTGTAAAAGAGTCGACATATAATCGGAATCCTTACATATTTCCGAGTTGAATTTGACGAAAGAAACCAGAAAACCATCATATGTGTAAGTTGTAACAATCTCCCTCTAAACGGACTTCAAAAAATCCACAACTAAAGGAAAAATTGAGAAAACAGTCTGTATCACCAAAAAAAAAAACAGAATTTGGAAACCGGCTAATATTAAGAAGTTAACGGAATCTCAAAATGAACTTTCATTCGTTTCAATCCATATGGCCAATTTTGTTCGATATGGCATCATTCTATGTGACCATTATCTATATATTAATAGGCTAACATTTTTTCCATACAATCAATTGCCAGAGTGTATCTCATAAAAAAATGCATAACTCCAATTATTATATATTTTGATATGTTTTCATGGGCCAGGAGCTTTGCATAGGCATATTATATTTAACAAAAAATGCTTCATTAATTTGTAATAATTCATCAAAGTTTTCACCAAAACCCAAAGCTGTTAAGTACAGTATCTGACTGTTTTGTTGTACATACAGCAGTGGCGCAGGTGGTGAGCGTGCCGGCTATGATGCGTGCGTTCGTAGGTTCAAGGACGTGTTCAGGGCAGGTTAAGTTTTTTTTTTTTTTTACTTAATTGAATTTGCCTTAAAATATACGACAACTTTTAATTTTTTATTTTTTTTTTTAAATTTATTATATTTGTAATCCAATATTTTTCTGTTTATTTTGTTTATGACATCTATCTTGGAGTGAAAAACCCAAATTTTTGGAAAAAATATAAAAAATTATTCCAATTTATCAATTTATATTTTATTTTATTATACATACAGCAGTGGCGCAGGTGGTGAGCGTGCCGGCTATGATGCGTGCGTTCGTAGGTTCAAGGACGTGTTCAGGGCAGGTTAAGTTTTTTTTTTTTTACTAAATTGAAGTTGCCTTAAAATATACGACAACTTTTTATTATATTTTTTTTTTAAATTTATTATATTTGTAATCCAATATTTTTCTGTTTATTTTGTTTATGACATCTATCTTGGAGTGAAAAACCCAAATTTTTGGAAAAAATATATGTAAAAAATTATTCCAATTTATCAATTTATATTTTTTAAGAAATATATCATATTTAATATGGAAAAAGTAAAAACACAGTTTGTACCTTCTTCAATTTTACACTTACGAAATAATTAGAAATCGCGTTAATTTTCCTAAAGACATCAACTATTTTCTTCCTAAAAATTTTTATTTGTAAAAGAGTCGACATATAACCCAATATTTCAATATTTTTCTGTTTATGACATCTATCTTCGAGTGAAAAAAACAATTTTTTTGAAAAAAAAGCTAAACAATTATTTCAATTTATCAATATATATTTTTTAAGAAATGTATCATATTTAATATACAAAAAGTAAAAACACAGTTTGTAGCTTCTTCAATTTTATATTCATGCAATAGTTTGAAATCGCGTTAATTTTCCTAAAGACAACAACTATTTTCTTCCTAAAAATTTTAATTTGTAAAAGAGTCGACATATAATCGGAATCCTTACATATTTCCGAGTTGAATTTGACGAAAGAAACCAGAAAACCATCATATGAGTAAGTTGTAACATTCTCCCTCTAAACGGACTTCAAAAAATCCACAACTAAAGGAAAAATTAAGAAAACAGTCTGTATCACCAAAAAAAAAAACCCAATTTGGAAACCGGCTAATATTAAGAAGTTAACGGAATCTCAAAATGAACTTTCATTCGTTTCAATCCATATGGCCAATTTTGTTCGATATGGCATCATTCTATGTGACCATTATCTATATATTAATAGGCTAACATTTTTTCCATACAATCAATTGCCAGAGTATATCTCATAAAAAAATGCATAACTCCAATTATTATATATTTTGATATGTTTTCATGGGCCAGGAGCTTTGCATAGGCATATTATATTTAACAAAAAATGCTTCATTAATTTGTAATAATTCATCAAAGTTTTCACCAAAACCCAAAGCTGTTAAGTACAGTATCTGACTGTTTTGTTGTACATACAGCAGTGGCGCAGGTGGTGAGCGTGCCGGCTATGATGCGTGCGTTCGTAGGTTCAAGGACGTGTTCAGGGCAGGTTAAGTTTTTTTTTTTTTTTACTTAATTGAATTTGCCTTAAAATATACAACTTTTTATTTTTAATTTTTTTTTTTAAATTTATTATATTTGTAATCCAATATTTTTCTGTTTATTTTGTTTATGACATCTATCTTGGAGTGAAAAACCCAAATTTTTGGAAAAAATATAAAAAATTATTCCAATTTATCAATTTATATTTTTTAAGAAATATATCATATTTAATATGGAAAAAGTAAAAACACAGTTTGTACCTTCTTCAATTTTACACTTACGAAATAATTAGAAATCGCGTTAATTTTCCTAAAGACATCAACTATTTTCTTCCTAAAAATTTTTATTTGTAAAAGAGTCGACATATAACCCAATATTTCAATATTTTTCTGTTTATGACATCTATCTTCGAGTGAAAAAAACAATTTTTTTAAAAAAAAAGCTAAACAATTATTTCAATTTATCAATATATATTTTTTAAGAAATGTATCATATTTAATATACAAAAAGTAAAAACACAGTTTGTAGCTTCTTCAATTTTATATTCATGCAATAGTTTGAAATCGCGTTAATTTTCCTAAAGACAACAACTATTTTCTTCCTAAAAATTTTAATTTGTAAAAGAGTCGACATATAATCGGAATCCTTACATATTTCCGAGTTGAATTTGACGAAAGAAACCAGAAAACCATCATATGAGTAAGTTGTAACATTCTCCCTCTAAACGGACTTCAAAAAATCCACAACTAAAGGAAAAATTGAGAAAACAGTCTGTATCACCAAAAAAAAAAACACAATTTGGAAACCGGCTAATATTAAGAAGTTAACGGAATCTCAAAATGAACTTTCATTCGTTTCAATCCATATGGCCAATTTTGTTCTATATGGCATCATTCTATGTGACCATTATATATATTATAAGTCTAACTATGTTGTTGGTATATGTCAATGAAATTTAATTTTGTTTATTGAAATATTGACGGAATATGAAAGGAGTGGTGGGTCTGATGGTGGACTTTCAAACATTACTAAGTACCGTTTTTGCCATCTCCTATTAATGATTACTGGTCTTTAATGGACGGATTTTTTTTGGTTAGTTGGCAAATTACCCGTCTTTAGAGTAAACCCGCTTTTATGAAAGCGACTCTCAATAACTCAACTATAAATAATTATTTTCAGCAATAAAAATGGCATTAGGTACTGGAGAAAAATGCGAACAGAGGATTTAATAAGTTAAACTAATTTAAGGTGGTCGAATTTCGACCACGGGATATACTAGTATTTATTATCTTGCTAAAATGTAAAAGTTAAAATATTTATGGAAATTCCACGTTGAAAGGCACAAGAAAAAAAAAATTATTAAGAATCCTGAAAATGAAATAAATAAACATATCAAACAAGTTGCATATATGTATATTTTCTTATTTTTAGCTCACGAAACCCGCCGAGGGCCGCGACATTTTTTTTTTGCAACAGCAAAATTTTGCACACATCTAAAATAAAAAAACATTTGGAAATATACCAAGTTGAAGAAACACGCAAAACAACAACAAACCACAAATACCCACACATTTTCACAAAAGAGTTCGACACAACATAAATACGAGCACAGATCATACATCTTTTCATCAGGCCGCCAAACAAGGGTAGAACACGTAATTTTTCAACGCACACATCAAACACTTAACACCAGCAACATTATCACACCAACTTCACGATCATAGTCTTGTAGCTAAACATTTTGTGGCGCAACCACCCACGCATCAGCAACATCATCATATAGCAACATTACTCTCAACATCAATCTCAACATTCGAAAGCAACATCACTCGCAACATCAATATCGCCAATCTGTCACCACACACATTCACACGAAAACACACCACGAGCATGATGTCAACTCATCATGCTTCAAATCAACAGAGTACCAAGAACTTGTGGACACCGTGACTGCAAACAAAGACAAACTACCCGAACTGTGCGTATCAGACGGGTATGTTTATAGACGGACGCAATTCGACAAGGGGGAAGGGCTTCAAGGAGACCATGCCTGGTAGCTCTGGGTACCGACTGAACTTCGTTCAGGGTTGGTGGAAGCGTCGCATTGCTCGCCTTCTGCAGGTCATGGGGGGATTCATAAGACCCTAGCACGTATCCGCGAAAGGTATTATTGGCCCGGTCTTGTGGCAGACGTACAAAATTATGTCAAAAGCTGTGATATTTGCAAAGGTAACAAAACCCAAAATGCTTATCATAAACCGATTATGGGAAAGCAACACATTACTCAACGCCCTTTTCAACGTTTATTTATAGATTTTATGGGTCCATACCCACGTACGTGTGATGGTAATGTCTATGTGTTTGTGTGTCTAGACCATTTTTCGAAATTTGTGTTTTTAAAACCTATGCGTAAGGCAACCTCAGCAGAAGTGGTTAAATTTTTGGAAAAAGATGTTTTTCATGTTTTTGGAGTCCCAGAGTACGTACACTCTGACAATGGCAAACAGTTCGTGTCAGAACTGTTCACTTCATTCCTGGCAAAATATGGTGCAACACACATAAGGACAGCCTTCTACTCGCCACAAGGCAATGCCGCAGAAAGAGTTAATAGATCAATTTTAGAAATAGTTAGGTCCTTCGTAGGAGAAAACCAAAAGAACTGGGACAAACATATAAGTGATGCAGCGTTTGCCTTAAGAAGCGTAACACATTCAGCAATTAACACATCACCATATTACGCGCTGTTTGGCATGCCAATGGTGCAACATGGGGCATCATGTGAATTATATCGAAGATTAGGTACAGTTAAGGATGTGGATTGTGAAGTAGAAGAGAACTCCGATAAACTACAGGCAATTAGGGACAAAATTATGCAAGAGCTGAGGTTGGCCCACCAACGCAGTAAAAAGGTTTATAATACTAGGAGTAGAGATGTGACGTTTAAAATTGGACAAATGGTATACCGACGAAATTTCAAACAGAGTTCCCAAATTGATAATTATAACCCGAAACTTGCCCCAAAACAAGTAAAATGTGTTGTATTAAAAGTTATTGGAAACTCTATGTATGAACTCGGCCATGTTAATGGAAAGAAAATCGGGGTATACCATGCTAAGGACATATTTGTGGTATGAACGTATTATGTGTTGAATGTTGCATGTTGCATGTTATTTATTACTTACCTTTGTACCTGAAAACTTGACCTTAGAAAATTGACAGAGAAATTTTTGTTTTTGTAATTATTTATGCAATTATTTTAGGTTTTATTGACCTACTAAAGTAATTATACAAATTTGACTTGACATTTTTTTAATTATACACTCCCGACTTGATTATACATTTAGATTTATAGATACACTTGCAACTTGACTAATTTTTCTTCAAACTATGATATAGTTTTAGGTTAACCTGTGATATAGGATTAGGATGCACATCTGTGATAACCTAGGTTAAGTTTTGCTTTAAACCCCAGTGATATTAGATTTAGTTTTTGATGGTTTATTTAAACTTTGTGTGGTAATGAATGTTAAGTGTAATAGATGTTGCAGAAAGAGGTTTGACAAGAAGCGAACTTGAAGCCCGGCATTAGATCGTGGGTCGAGGCCACACGTTAGCCCATGACTTTCAAACCAACCCAAGGCTGCGTTATGAATTCCTTTTACGCACACGCTCCATGATGCAGGCACCATCGGCGGATGCGAGCCTGTAACGACAGCCTTTGAAGATTTCTCTGACTACGCGCAAGCGGGTATATGAACAGATGTATGAGCGACCGCTAACCGAACTCCCTTATTCGTTTTTACGATATTAGCATAGCGGATATTTATAAGTGTGAGTGGGTTAAATGTTGCTTATACATAAGTACATATACTTGCCGCTTAAGGGTCGAACGCGGATTGGTTTGACCATAGGCAGGCAGGCGATTCGAGCCTTACGGTTTCGGAAATGCCGCAAAGATTAATGGGTATAAAAGGAGATTCCGCTGATCGACGGATCAAAATTTTAAAAGTCGCGGTCTTATCAAGTGCCAAAAAGTTTTGAAAAATCAAAGTTATTTTAAAAGTGCGTTGAATTCACCTTAAAGTGTAGGTGCGCGTGTGGAAAAAAAAGTATATTTTTATAAAGTGCGGTTTCACGCTTAAGTAAACGCGAGCGTAAATTAAAGTTGTGAAGTTCCTGAAATCTGGGAATCCTTTCGAGGATCCCAGCCAGCGCCAGGAGAGCCGCCACCCAAGGCGTAAAAAGTTCACTATGAGAATTCATCAGTCACCGGTAAGTCACTTTGAAAATTTTGAAATTTGTTGAAAAACTTTTTTATTAAAGTTTATTAAAAATAATTTTAGTGAAATTTTTATCGAATACGTTTTGGTGAATTTGGAGATTTTTTTTTATTCTTGTGTAAATTCTCGATTAAAGTTTATTTTTGTAAATGTAAATTGTGGTTTTCTGGCAGACGGTTTTTTTTAAATTCGTATAGATTCATTTTTTTATTTCTTTTACACAAAGCATTGCTTCGTAATTTTTGATCTCTCTGTTTAGATATTTTGTGGCACTGAAAAGGACCGTTTGTTTCATTGCATCAGCATCCACTAAAATATTCCCGAAATACCTATTAAATTATATTTTTTTTAAATTTTATTAAAGTTTTCCATTTCTAAAAATGTTGTTTGAAAAATTCTTAAAGATTAAACACTGCAGCAATGCACTCACGTGTACATATGTAAATATGTACACGAGCATGAAGGCAAACAAGAGGGTAGATTGTGGTGGTAAATAATTTTGTTACACTTTTATCAAAATCATAAAATTTTAAATCACTAATTATGGTGTTGACCGAAAACTCCGTTTCGACCTTTTGGATTTTACTTGAATTTTTTTATTCATATGAAATTAAATGTAATTCTGAAAATTCGAAAATATTGAAATATACATAAGTGCACATTTTTTATTTTTGGTCCGAATTCAAAAAAAAAAAAAAAAAGGAGAAGAATATTTATTATCTTGCTAAAATGTAAAAGTTAAAATATTTATGGAAATTCCACGTTGAAAGGCACAAGAAAAAAAAAATTATTAAGAATCCTGAAAATGAAATAAATAAACATATCAAACAAGTTGCATATATGTATATTTTCTTATTTTTAGCTCACGAAACCCGCCGAGGGCCGCGACATTTTTTTTTTGCAACAGCAAAATTTTGCACACATCTAAAATAAAAAAACATTTGGAAATATACCAAGTTGAAGAAACACGCAAAACAACAACAAACCACAAATACCCACACATTTTCACAAAAGAGTTCGACACAACATAAATACGAGCACAGATCATACATCTTTTCATCAGGCCGCCAAACAAGGGTAGAACACGTAATTTTTCAACGCACACATCAAACACTTAACACCAGCAACATTATCACACCAACTTCACGATCATAGTCTTGTAGCTAAACATTTTGTGGCGCAACCACCCACGCATCAGCAACATCATCATATAGCAACATTACTCTCAACATCAATCTCAACATTCGAAAGCAACATCACTCGCAACATCAATATCGCCAATCTCTCACCACACACATTCACACGAAAACACACCACGAGCACAGAAACGCCAAAGAGCGAGAGCGACTAAGCGCAGCTCACTGGGAGCGCGCTCACCAGCATTGGATTGTAACACACCACCACATACAAAATCACTTTTTATATTTTAGTAGGGTGCTCCACCCAATCATATTTTTTATTTAAAACCTGAATTACTAATTTGAATTTTTTTTATAATTTTTAGTATAATTTTTTTTTACTTTATAGTTTTACAATTAATTTATAAGTTGTTTATATACATGTACTCACCTGTTGTTACATGCATTTTTTTGTTGTACTCTACGACAGTTTTACCATTAGGCCGACCTAAATTACATTGATGAAATATACCATCTTTCATTTATTTGCGTTTGTTTTTCGCTTTTTTTTTCGATACAAGCACATTTCACCTTTTTTTTGATATATTTTTGTTTCTTTCTTACTTTTTTTATTTTTTTTTTACGTTTCTTAGAAATATTTTTTTATTGTCACTTTCTTTTGTCACTTTTTGATCGGATTGTCGGTACAAAAACGCGATTGAATTGAACATTCAAAACGAAAAAGAACAATAATCTTTATCATTAAATTTTCTATAATTCATAAAGAAACTTTTTTTCACTGTTTTTTTATTTTAATTTTCACGATTTTTTTTTTTAATATTCTCCTTTTTTCGTTTTGCATATGCATAAAGTAATGCACATGCACCGAACCGAATTACTAAACTAATAGTAAAAATCACTTGCTAGTAAAAATTGGCCTTGATCACGGTCAAGAGGCCAAAGCCCTTAACCGTACCAGGGATAAATCCTCTGCATATGTTGTTTGTTTTTGTTTTTCTCTACTTTCAGCTTAAGTGTTGTCTTTGGTACCAAATTCATACGGATAAGCGAGGTGAGTTCTTATAAAATTTAAAATACATACATATGCATAGACCCATACTAGTACGGTATTTCTCTGAGTAATATACATATATACAAATACAACTCTTTTTTTTTTGTTTACAAAACCTCTGAGAGTGAGCGAACACTCGCGCGCACATATATATATATTTACATATGTTTATGCGTGTGATTGTGAACAACCAAAAGAAAGATAGACATTAGCCGGTCGGAAATTTTGAAGTTTTTTTGATTTTTGCTATTGAATAATTATATACAATAATAAGAAAAAAATAAATAATTTTTTGCGTTTGGAAGGAAAGTTAGAGATGTATATATGAGTATAGGGTATATATGTAGATATAAGTATATGAATAAAGATTGTCTATTATTTTAAATTGAAAAATGCTGATAGGTTGAAATCATTTAATTTGTTTTGAAGTATAAGGTATAAGATGCAAGGCTAAAGGCTTCTATAGGTTGGTGCAGGTGTTGCCCTCGTGGCAACTGATGGTAAGTTGGGACAGTTGAGTGTAGGATGGAAGTAATATGAGGACATAAAGACGGACTTGAGTCAGGTACAAGGGGACTCTACTCGGGAAGCGGAGCCATAGTAGAGTCCAAAGGCTGTTCACATCTCGTGAACAGGAGGGGTGGGAAGGCTCCACCTGACTCGGACAGGTTTTCTCCCGCTTTCCTTTATTTTGTCTTCTTCCGTTTTTTTTTGCATTCTTTCCACAGGCATGAATCCTAATGTTGCTTTACAACTGTTGGGAAAGGAGAAGTGGCAAGAACCGCGCCTCAACGCCGACGAGCCTCAGCTGGGCTACCACCATGCCAACCCGCCACTCCTCCTCTCCCGTACCAGGCAGTTACGTAACAGTTCATATCCGGCCACGGACTGTCAACTCGACATCATTCCCCAAAACCTTCTGGGAGTGTCTTTGTTGTTAAAACAACAACAACAACAAACGAATATATCAAAGGAACATAAAATCTGACTGCTAAGAACTTAATATCAAGCTCGATGCCCAATAAAAGATTGAAGATTGTATCGGCAGCAACAAGGACGCCATCTACTCTTGATTTTTGGTCGACAACATACATCCTTGCGAAAACCTCTGAATTTAAGTTATCAGGCTTCAACCATGCAAGAGCAACATTTTGCGCTGTAAAACGAAACTTTACGAGATACTATCATTTCGGCATTAGTGCGCTGCTAATCCTAGGCGACTTCAATGCACACCCCGATCCCTGGCATGCTTTCATTAGCTGCAGACCTCCTACCCATCCTACTCTCTGTTGGGCGACCGACTGACTTATCTAAAGCACACCGTACATATCGAGCCATATTTGCGAAAGTAACGTAAGCGCCAAAAGCAATTTTACAGGAGGCAGTATTTTCTAATTATTTTCGATTTTGTTAGGTAAATTGTGGTACATACGTTATAATTGACAGGCCGATATCTTCGTAGATATATATAATTAACTTTTGAAACTTTCGGTGCAGATGCGGTTGGTGTTTGTCTAGTCATTTGCATAAAAAAAACAAAAATCGAGAAAATGTTGCTTACGTTATTTTCGCAAATAGGGCTCGATATATTAACTTCAGTAAAGCGGACTGGGCCGCTTTGCGGGCCATACAAAGCGCTCTTTGGCTGCTTTACCCACGCCAACAGTTTTGCTAGGTAACTAATTCATCTTCTGGCGGCTTCATTCCCACTGGAAGAACCCCGGCAATTCGTCCGACCTTGCCTGCAGGAAGGCCTTATCAAACCCAAACAAATGAAATGACAAGTGTTATGAATCCACCATCAATTTATCGATGTAGCTAATTATCATCCGAAATTATATACAACATCCAAACTATTCTAATCCTATTTAAACAGAAGATTTAATTCTCAGTCAAGCAATTAGTCTCGTAAACAGCATGGATTTGTGGCCGGCAGGTCCACTGTTTTTATAATCTGGCCGTTTTCTCAGGCTATAGTTTATCTGCTTTCAATGAACGGCTTCAGGTTGATATCATGTATACGGACTTTTCTAAAGCTTTTGACAAAGTAAGCCATTCAATTTTATCAAACAAGCTAGCCAGTATAGGATTTCGTTCTGCCATGGATAAAATCTTACCTCTCTGGTCGTACGTGTGGCGTCTTGATTTCTGGTTGTACATCAGCTTCATTCATTGATTCCTTAGGAGTGCCTCAAGGCAGTATTTTGGGTCCTCTGCTCTTCATCGTTTTTAATAATGATATATCGTCGTTTTGCCTCTTTCAACTATCTTTTGTATGCGGATGATTTGAAAATCTATTCTAAAGCCTCCTGCCATTTTGATGTCATCGTCCTTGAAAAAGATCTCATTAATGTTGCTAATTAGTGTAGACTAAATCACTCGCAACTCAATATTAGCAAATGTTTTCATGTAACTTTTTCTAAATTCCGTTCTCCTATGTATCTACACGTTTTATTATTAATAAGTACAGACTGAATACCAAATCTTAAATCCGCGATTTAGGTGTAATGCTTCTCTCAAAATTCCTCTTTTTACCAATGTCAAATTAAGAGACGTGAACGGGTACAAAAGTCCTTCGTATATATTTGTCTACGGATTGTAAGGTTTGAGGGTCCTATGCCATCCTATAATCCTATAAATACATTCTTAATAACCTGCAGACGTTAGATGAGAGAAGGACAATGCTATATCTGACTTTTGCCTTGACATATTCAGGGCATGTGTTTCATAGATTTGACTAAATAAATAAAAGGATTTCAAGTGTGCAACACTGCCAAGCACTCCCAATATTGTATTGTCAAATATCAATGAAAACTTACCGCAGTTTGAGCCCCTCCTTTTTACTACTTAGGCTTATTCGTTCGTTTCGTATAACATTTGTGAAGTTCATTAGTGTCGGAACGAGGGCGAACCAAAGATGCCTAGATGCGAAACTCTCTCCCGTTCTCTTATGGCACTACCTAATCGAGAAAAATCTGACACGAGATACATAAAATATGAGGAAAGAAAAAAAGTCACCAAAACAACTTGCTAAAATCAGGGGGTCTAATTTTTTTGTGACTGCGGGTGTGAACTGGTTTCAACGTCATTAATTCAAATAATTTGTATACATATAATAATATTTTAAGTATAAAGACGGTAAGAATATATACATACATATGGGTGTTTCCTGAAAATTTTCAACCAAGAGCAGAAAAACGAAGTTGTATTTAGGAAAGTTAGTTCGATTCCTATCGACAGCTATTTATGTCGTCTTTCATGTTTTAAAATATTATTCCGTTGGTTAACCACATACCAAGATATGAGCGACTTTTCAACTACTCCTGATTATTTAAAAAAAAAAGTTCAGTCTCGTCTTCAAAAAACTTGCTATAATAGCTTAACCTGAACCATTGTCAATATCTACAAGTCGCGAATGTGTGACAGAAGCATTCACAATAGATAACAGCTGTGATCACCTGATTTGCAGAGTTGCTTTTTCGCAGAGTCGTAATTGGTAGTAGCAAAAGTTCATTTTATTCGTATTTAAAATTAATAAAAAGTTTGTTTTGCATTCGTATAGGTTTTTTTTCGTTTAAAAGGTTATTTCATCATAAAAATAAACAAACAAATCACACCAATGACGCAACATCTAATACGTAGTGGCAATTAAGTCGATTCCGAGGCAAAATTCTTGCTAAGATAAACCCATTCCGTGTCAGAAAATCCGAAAGTGGTTATAGACAAACTTATGATTTTATAAAACTAAGCTTATTGTCCATCTAATAATCCCAACTTACGATTGTTCTATTTAAATTTTTACGAAGAATGAAAGAATCTGAAATGATGTTTTCCGTTTCTTTGTCGTTTATTCATTTTAAAATAATTTAATTCACACTATTCGAATTAATTGCCTTCAGTTTTATTCATAACATAATTAAAAACAATACGAGCCATTAAGAAGTGAAAAATGTAAGCCATCTACTCTTAGGACATCGGCAACCCGCGCATTGATTACGTGGTACAATTCCCCCATTCTTATGTCATTCGCCTCCGCCCTTTTAATGCAACTCTTCTCGTCTGACTGATAGTTCCCCTGTCACATTTTTTGACAGGGGGATAAGAGAATGGAGGAATTGGCGAAGATTTTTCACTTGTATGTATTCACAATGACCTGAACAAAAGTTTGAACGAATTTCATAAACATATTTGGTATGTCGCATAATCATTCACACTGATTAAAAAATCACTTCTAAAATATATTGGTTAAAGTATAATTCAAAATTAAAATATGTGAGTTTTTTAAAACATACGGATGCGAAAAAAGCTGTATATTTGAAAAAAAACAGGTGTAACTTTAGTTTTTTCTGTCGGTTTTCAGAGGCATAAGTAAGTTTTGTGTCGTCTATTTCATTAAAAACATTTTCAAAAAGTGCACAATAATTAATATTTCTGTGTATATTTAAAAAAAACATCTCCATACTCAAGGCTATTTTATCGAGTTTTGCAGAAAACTATAGACTTAGTTTACAAGATGAAGTGCATTCAGCTCATTTTAGCTACGGACAAGTAACAATTTTTACTTGTGTTGCGTTTTTGTATGGCAAAACCCAATAATTTGCAACAATCAGTGACAAACAGTCTTTTTTACAAAGGGCTAAAATGCTTTAATAAATTGCCAGAAAGTGTAAAACATTGTGATAATAACCTTTTTTAAAAAAGGCTATATGAGCACGATAAGTCTTTAAGTATTAGATAGATTCTGTGATTGCGTGGGTTTGTGGTACATATTTTTGGTACTCAATTTAAGATATTTATTATACCTTTCATGAACATGAAATGGTATTATAACTTTGGTCCGATGTTTGTAAGTATGAGAAGAAGAAGAGATAGACCCACTATTAAGTATACCGAAATGATCAGGGCGATGAGGCGAGTTGAATTAGCCATGTCCGTCTGTCCGTCCGTCCGTCCGTCAGTCTGTTTGAACGCAAACTAGTCCCTCAGTTTTAGAGATATCTCGATGAAATTTTGCAAGTAGTCGCTATTTTGTTTAGGATTAATCATTTGTCGGAACCAGCAAGATCGGACCGATACAAGGCATAGCTCCCATACAGTCGATTGTTTCGATAAACGGGTTTTGGCCTATAACTCTTGTAATTAAAAAGCTAGAAGCGCGAAATTTTGCAGGTTTAGTACATATTATATGCGTAACATGTGTAGTGAAAATGATTGAGATCAGACCCACATAACATATAGCTCCCATATAATCGATAGTTTCGATAAATGGGTTTTGGGCTATCAATTTTGCAGTTAAAGAGCTAGGAACGTTAAACTTTGCACGTTTGCTACATATTATATATGTAACATATGTAGGCATAATCAGCCACATCGGACCAACATAACGTATAGCTTCCATACAATCGATTGTTCCGATAAGTGTACTTTGGCATTCATGAAAGGTATAAAGCCTTCGGCACAGCCGAAGACAGCCCTTTCCTTACTTGTTTTTAAATAATTTAATGTTCAAATTTTTATTTTAAGATATTTGCATATTTTTAACATATTTACATATCTTTAAAATATTGTAATGCGAGTTTTTTTTATTACAATTATTATTTTTTTTTTTTAACTAATGTTATAATATTTCTTAAGTGTTGATCTAGGCTCGAAGAGTCGTAATAAATAAATAACTTACCCACAACAAAGAAGATGTTTATTGTTTCATTACCGCAATTGTACAATTGGTTAAAAAATCAACTACTTTTAACCAGTTGTACATATTTTCCGATGGATGCTCAATTCTAAAGAAATTGACGAGCACCCAAACCCATTATCCGAACGTGGCCTTCACTTATTAGAATAAATGGACTTCCAGGGCTTCACAGTTTTTCTTGTGAAGACGGAAGAAACAGACTTGCCTACCTGAAATATAAACTTTAAAAATATTAGATGCATTTTATTTTTGAAAAATTTAAAACAAAAAAACGTATGAAAAAATTTGGATCGTCCGTACAGGAACGTCCGAACAACTTAGAACCAATTTTTTGCAGTGACTAAGCAAAGCAGCAAAATTTTAATTTGTACATTAGCACTTGTCATATATTGCTATATCAGTCACCCCTATATAATTTTTGCGTAGCACGAACAGATTCGCAGAGTTTTGTAGAAGTTACAACTGGCCTCAAATATAACTTTCATTTAGAGAACGTCCGAACAGCAACTTCAAATCTCTTTTGAACAGTATTTAAAATTAAAGGCGTTACTTTACTTTGGTATCGGATAGGTAGCGCTAAATCACATACTTTCCAAAAAAATTACATTTACCGAAAAGCAATTGTGTTAATTACTTTAACAAATGTGTTTGCAAAAGGAACGTCCGTCTCGTAGGAAACGCCCATATAAGTATATAAATAATAAGGGTTTAAAATAGAGGAACGCAAAGAAGTAAAACTGAATAATTCTAAACTTGAATAACCACTTCAAAAGGAAATATATCAATCGGTTAAAATTTCTCCAAACCTCAGATGAACTAGTTTGGATTTAAAATTGAGTTAAAAAAATTTTGGGAAAATAAATTTTTGCTTACAAAGTTTTTAGAGAGTTTTGTTGAATTTCGTTACGCATATTAAATCCTGCAATTTAAGGAAATAGATCCAGAAAATATCTGTAGAATAGGATATAGTTAACGGTTTTTATTTTTGCATCATATTTAAATATTAATATTAATTTATGTACAATTATTTTATCGCTGCAAAATAAAAAAAATGTTATTGTAATATAAATACTTTGAAGGGACCTTTTCCTTTCAGTTTTTTCGTGTTAAAAAATTCATTTAAAAACACATTCTCAATCGCTTTTAAAAAAAAAAAAATTATCGCAAAATTTCATGGAAACAAGATATTATGAATCAAACCATCGTCAAAAACACTATTTGTTGTTTAAAATTATAATTGAAGTCCTTACAGTTAGCCCATTTTTTTTCTTAAACGGGGTGCCACTGGAAGTGGGAATGTGAGACTTTGGATTATGCCCATAACGTGAAAGCATGAAGTCCTTTTCAAAAAATAAAAACTTGTGTTCTTAGGTAGTGAAGGCGCCGTAAAAACACATTTTCAAAGTATCAACATTCACCTATCCAAAACCGTTCACAATTTTGAAATCGAGAAAACTGTACAAAGGGTTTTTCGACCCTAAAAAAATAGTTTGGGGGTGTTAGGTGAACAATCTCTACTCGGTCGCTTTAAAAGTAAAAAATCACTGTAGTACTGTGTTATTTATTTATTTATTCAATCTACAGGTTAAGCTAGTTTAGTTCAGTAAATATATTTAATTTGAGCGTAGGTAACGTGGCATTAAAATCTATCAAGTATGCATAATTGTTACAATTGTTACTTCTGTCAATTGGCTCTTTGTAGCCATAATTACATCATGGTATTAATATTCATGGTTAAGGATATTATAAATAAGCATTATCGCAAAGTAGGTTCTCCGGTCTTCTAATGATTGTATTCCAAGAAGTTTCCTCCTACTATTGTATGACGGCACAGCGGAGGGCCAGTTTAGTTTAAGTAACGCAAATTAATAAAATAAATAAATAAACTCCTTCTAATTTATTGATATGGGACGAATAGTATGGGTTCCATACAAGACAACAATGATATAAAGAGACTTTAGTGTGCAAGGATTCTTTCGAATTTCGTCTTATATATCCCAACATGGAACGTGCCTTACAGAGTGTAACGTCAACATGCCTATTAAACGTTAGACGCATGTCAAAAATCACACCGAGATCTTTAATTTCCTCCAAACGGTTAAAAAAACATTATCTCTTATTAAGAGCTTTATCTTATTATTAAGAGCTTTGGAGTATGAAACTATATTGCATTTGCTCGTATTGAGAAACAAATTGTTAGTGCAACAACAGTGCTGAAATATTTCGAGGTCTGATTGGAGATTATAACAATCATTCGAACTACAAATCGGCATATATACTTTTACATCATCGGCAAACATTAGGCACTTTGCCTTGTGGTATTCCTGACCATGCGTTGACGAGACTATCGGACTTTGTTGGTCCTATTTTAACTAAAAGAGTGTGCCTCCTATTCCATATAAAGAGAGCTTGTGAAGTAAGACAGAATGATTGACTTTAGACTGCCAAACGGATTGCGATTCTGCATAATTTCTTTGGCACCACGATATTTTTAATATATCAGACTTTCATAAAAAAATGTATTCTTCAACTGGGTTTACTTACAAATATTTACACCAAAAACCAACCAGGCGCCATATTTGTATTTCCATTTACAAATAAATCGTCAAAAAATTTAGTATTTTCGTCCTTGAGAAGCGACTAAGGCTGTACCTGGAATATCTAAATTTCACGTAATATCGGCAAATGGGAGTGAAGTTACATGCAAAACTTATGCTCTAGATGCCAACAGTGCACACTTTTCTCTATAGCAGCAGTAAAAATGAAAAGTTAACAACTGAAATTCGTACGTGTCCCGTACGAACATTTTAGTCCCGTACGAACGATTTCTTTCTCACACTGTAAAATTTTTTGTAGTGAATATATTTAATTGTTGCTTTAATAAACTGAATACAAGTACAAAAAAAAACAAGTTTTGTTTTATTTCAAACATCATTCATTTCGCTGAAATTTCAATCATTATACTGTCCCTAAAAATTGTGGTATATTTCGCTGTCCCGTACGAACACATGACTTAAGTTGGATTTCTCACTCATCTGCGATTATTTCAAAGGAAAGTTTATTTTTTTTTGTTTAGTGTGTTACCCCACAATATTAAATAAAAAAAAATGTCCAGCTAAAGTTATAGGGTTCTTTTAATTACGTATTGAAAATGCAAAATTTTGTACGATTGGTCCCATACGAACCATGGAATGCGCCGTATATAACATCTAACTGATATTTTTGCTCGAGCGCCTTAACAATTTGAATTGTTATAATAAAAAGGTTGGCACATGTGGATCTCTTCGAAATAAACCCATGTTAATATTGTCTAAAAAGGTCCAACGTATTCAACGTATTCACTTATTTAGATGACTAAAGGAAGTCGTCACTTGTTTGAAAGACGCTAATTTAACTATGGGATTAAGCGAATCCAAATGTTGCTTTAAGGAGTTACCGTTTTTAGGGTATATAGTAGAGAGTGAATGTGAAAGACAGACCCCGAGAAGATTAAAGCCATTCAGAATATCCCCGTCCCGAAAACGGTAAGCAAGTCCGTAGCTTTCTTGGTACCGCCGGTTGGTAAAGGCGGTGTGCTAAAAAGGGAAAAAAATTCGAGATTTCGGAAGAAGCGTTAAAAGCATTCAAGAGTTTGAAGAGGGCTCTTACACCCGCTCCGTTCCTAAAACACCCAGATTTTGCCAAGAAGTTTTGGCTGCAGTGTGATGCCTCCGACTATGGTCTGGGGCGGTACTATGCCAAAAGGAAGAAGATGGCGCGGAAAAGCCAATAGCGAACGAAAGAATAGCACGACAGAAAAGGAGTGCCTCGCGGCTGTCATGGCCGTTTAGAAGTTTCGGCCCTATATTGATCTGATGCCATTCACGGTTGTGACAGATCATGCTAGCTTGAAGTGGCTCATGTTGCTAAAAGACCTTAATGGTAGACTAGCTAGGTGGTCGTTACAACTACAAGCCTTTAATTTCAAACACCGTAAAGGCTCAGACAATATAGTCGCCGACACATTGTCGCGATGTATGTTGGAAGCCATCACGTCAACCATTGCCAATATGGATTCCACGGAGTTCGAATCCGAACAATATCAAGAGTTAATAAGCACAATTGAAAACAATAAAGAAAAGCTTCCCGACTTAAAGGTAGAACACGGGATGGTATTAAGGAAATTTCTGTAGAAGACAATCGAACTCGAAGAAAATTAATAGAAGTTATGGGTCACAGAAGCTTTGACGTCAACTCTAATAGAAAACTCACATTGTCCTGAGATATCCGCGCATGGGGTATAGCCAAAACAAATGCAAGTGCGTAATTATGTGAGAGATTGTCAAACTTGTAAGGAGACAAAACCATGTAATGCGGTTATGAAACCAGGGATCGGGAAGGAAGTAGTCACGGCACGACCATTCCAAAAGTTATATTTCGATTTTTTAGGTAAATATCCTAGTTCGAAACGGGGAAACTGTGTTATCTTCATCGTAGTGACCATTTCTCAAAATTTATTTATCTTAAGGCGATGAGCGAAGCTACAGCCGGTAACGTGGTTAAATTCATCACCGATGAAATTTTCCATAAATTTGGCGTTCCAGAAACAATCCACTCAGACAACGCAAAGCAATTTATATCAAAGCAATTCTCCGATTTGTTAGAAACGGGTGTATGAATTAGCCCCCACTGAATTAACCCCCACCGGGCAAAATGACTTAAGCCCCACCAATGTCTCAGTGAATATTTCCCTACCAAAAATGACAGAATCCCCACAAAAAAAAATGAATTAAGCCCCACGAAAATGATTTTATCCCCACCAATCGAAATTAATTAAGCCCCACCAAACGTGGGGGTTCTTACATGACAGAATCCCCACGAATAAAAAGGAATTAAACCCCACGAAAATTACTTTAGCCCCACTTTACTTCATTTTTAATTTATTTTGCTTGCTTAAAACTTCAAGTTTTTAAATCAAAATTTTAACAAAAATTCAATTATACATATGTACATATGTAATATTTTAAAAGAAAAAGGTTAAAAATTAAATGAAAATATGAAAATGTGAGAAAAAGAAAATAATTAAATAAAAATATGTAAATGTTCGTCAACATTTTGACGACAAAAAGGTCATTTAAATGTATTAAAATTGTTTGCCACACTCTATGGTTTCTCCTTTTACGAAATATTAATATACTATATCTGAATATTCAAAGCATTAGAAATAAGTTGAACGACCTTGATATGTTGATACACCAGAATACAATAGAGGGTCGAACTGTTCATGTAGTTGCGGTAAGCGAAATTTGGATATACGAAAATGAAAATATTTATTTCAATTTGGAAAATTATAATGCTTATTTTGCAAATCGTATATCAAATAGAGCAGGAGGGTGCGCAATCTTCGTACACAAAACAGTTCCATCTTCTCTCGTATCTGTAATCGAATATGAAGGAAGTAGCTTTTTGACAGTAAAATTAATCAAAGCAAATATGCACATCTCGTGCATCTATAGATTCTGTGCGTCTGACATTAGCCGTTTCGTTGATAAATTAGAGAATGAAGTATTAAAATATAAGAGATCCATAATAGTTGGTGATTTTAACTTAAACCTATTAATGTCAAATGTATATATAAACAACTATACTAATGTGGTACTCAGTAGTGGGTTTATTTTTTTAAACAGTTTGAGCAGAGAGATGTACACTCGAAGAGGAAGCGATTCCAAAACCATAATTGATCATGCTCTAACGGATTTAGTAGAATTTTCATACACTTTATCGTTAGATGACAATGAAATTTCTGATCATAGACTTCTAGCTTTAACTTTAAATAACAACGTACTAAATAAAGAACATATCGAAAGCGAAATACAAGTTTTTGATTACGCCTTATTCGAAGATAATAACCATATATACAATTTATTAGAACAACCTCACTTTTCGGGATTTCATACACAGCTATGTAGTAGTATTGAAAAATGCACCAAGCGTATTAAAAAAACGAATAAAAATGTTAAGAAGCCATGGCTAAATAATGAAATTTTAGCAGTAATCAAAGAGAAAAACAAATTTTACAAATTAAAGAAGAAATATATTAATAACTTATATTTTGAAAACAAGTTCAGGTATTTCAAGATTCAAGCACGTAATAAAATTAACAATGCGCGAAGGGAATTTTATGGTAGGCAAATTGAAGATAATATCCAATCCAGCGCTAAAACCTGGAGAGTCTTAAATCAGCTTATATATGGTCAAACTAACTTATCGCCTCTAGCTATTACGCAAATAGTATATAACGACAAGGTTCTTACAACACCATCAGAAATAGCAGAAGCTTTTAATCATTATTTTATACACATTATAAAAACGCCAGATAATTTTGAGTACTCCCCTGAGCCTTTAGATGGAATAACACATCCTTTTGTTTTAAGTCAGTGTGATTTTGAAGAGGTAAGAAATGCAATCAGTACTCTTAACGCAAAGTCGGCCAACGGTCCGGATGGCATTTCTGTGAGATTGGTACAAAAATATAAAGATGAATTCTCTGGTCTGTTATCAAAATTCATTAACGAATGTTTTCAAAGTGGTCAGTATCCAGAAGAGTTGAAAACCGGATCAGTAGTTCCAATTTACAAAAGTGGAAATAAGGAGGTCTGCTCAAACTATAGGCCAATAACGAAATTGAGTACGATTGATAAGGTATTTGAAAGTATTTTGTTAAACAGATTAAAAGAATTTATAAAAACTAATAAAATAATCAGCGATAATCAGTTCGGATTTACGGAAAAATCTAGCACGCTATCTGCCTGTATTAATTGTACAGAGTTTATTTATGAAAATTTAGATAAAAAAAAGTATGTTGCTATGTTGGCAATTGATCTTAGTAAAGCCTTCGACTCAGTAAATCTTTCCATCTTGATAGAAAAGCTAAGGGAATTGGGGGTGGAAGGTGTTGCAATCAAACTCTTTGAAAGTTTTCTCATAAACAGGAAACAATATGTGCAAATTAAAAACTGTAAAAGCTCAATCAACACTATCAGAGCAGGTGTTCCACAAGGATCTAAATTGGCAGCCACATTATTTTTAATATATATTAATAACTTTTTAAAGCTCAATTTAAAAGGAATGCCGCAATTCTACGCTGATGATGGAACTTTCCTGTATGCTACTGACAGCCTTGATGAGCTTTTAACTAATATACAAGAGGACCTAAAGACAATATCCCAATGGTTCGAACGAAATTTATTGAAAATGAATCTAGCGAAAACCAATTTCATAATTTTTAACAATTACAAGGATATTCCTAGTATTAATGATTTGAAAGGAGTTCATCTCGATGGTAGTTTCGTTTCAAGGGTAGATACATTAAAATACCTTGGCATTTGGTTTGACGCCAATTTAAACTGGCGAGAACACATAAATAGAATTAAAATGAAATTATTACCACTAAACTTTGCGATTTATAGAAATCGTAAAGTGATTCCACAAAAACATCTATGGTTACTATATAACTCTCTGTTCATGTCAAAAATACATTATTTGAACCCTATATGGAATAACTGCTCGGAGCAACTTACAAATGAAATACAAAGAATACAAAATAAAGTTATTAAAAATATTTTGCATCTGCCTAGAGGAACGGCAAGCGAGCTTCTATATCTAAATAGGTTGGATATTCGGAAATATGCAATATTACAAACGTTAGAAACTTTTTACAAAGTTAAAAATAATCTAATAAAACATAATTTGTATATTCCAGAGGAACCAACCCTCGAATACTCGTTACGAGCTAGGTCGAATATCAAACCACGATTCTTTCGAACGGAAAGATGTGCGAAATCCTTAAGACATTATGGTGTAAAATTATATAATAAGCTTCCGGTTGAAGTTAAAAATGCTAGAAGCCTTCTATGCTTTAAAACACAAGTCAAACAGCTACTTCTTATCAATTTCAATTTTAATTTTAATATGTAACCTTACTATGGCGGATTCTTATAATTTACTTTTACTTTTAATTGCATAAATTATGTATCTTTATTTTTTTATTTTCTTTTTCATTTTATTGTATTAATGTAATTTACTCTCACAACAATTGATGGCAAAAAAATTTTAAATGCAATTAAGCTATCTTCTCGTACAAAAACAAGTTTTTTTTGAGAAAATTCTGTATTAATCTAAATCTTGTTATCAATAAAGGAAAAAAAAAAAAAAAAAAAAAAAAAAAAAAAAAATGTGCATTATTAGTGATTTTAACCTTTCGTAAAAGAAAAAATTCCCTTCTATTATTTTAGAATTTACAAAATTATGGTTTCTCCTTTTACGAAATGTGCACTATTAGTGATTTAAAATGAATTAAACCCCACGAAAATGATTTTATCCCCACCAATCAAAATGAATTAAGCCCCACCTAACGTGGGGGTTCTTACATGACAGAATCCCCACTAAAAAAAGTGAATTAATCTCCACGAAAATGACTTTAGCCCCACTTTCCGCCATTTTTAATTTCGTTGTACAATTGGTGGGGCTTAAGTCATTTTCGTGGGGATTAATTCACTTTTTTTTAGTGAGGATTCTGTCATGTAATTCAGTGGGGGCTAATTCATACACCCGTTCGAAACATATGGAGTCAAGCAATTAAAGACAGCATTTTACGCCCCACAGTCTAACGCCGCCGAACGGGACAACCAATCGGTGCTAGCAGAGAACAGGTCCTGCCTGAAAAATTACCACCGGGATTGGGTTCTGTACCTAAGCGAGATAGAATGTTCCCTTCGCAGCGCGGTGCATTCGGCCACGGGAGTTTCACCTTATTTCGCACTATTCGGTTTCAATATGTTTACCAATGGTAAGGATTATGCATTAGCAAAAAAGAATGTCTGAACGATAATGAGATTTTTTAGAGAGCAACGATAAGCTTAAAATGATGCGCGAAAAGTAAATTTGCATGATGCATACGAAACGAACGCTGCACGCTATAATACTGGGGTTCGCGAGACACGCTTCACCCCGTGCAAGAGGTGTACAAACGAAATTTTAGAGATTTTAAACGAAATATAAATGCGAAATTCTGTCGCAAATTCATAAAGTGCCGAGCTAAGAAAGTATTGTTGAACAATATGTATATTTTAGTCTCTAGCAGGGAAAGATCTAGGAGCGTGGCACGCTAAGGATATCAAGCAACAATACCCGGGTGGTATATCCCCGACGATGAGGGTCAAGTCAGCGGGGAGGTTACTTTCAGCGAGGTGTGTACGGCAATAGTTTCGTACAAAGCATCCTCCCGTCGATGAGGGTCAAGTCGGCGGGAGGGCTACAGTCAGAGATGCGTTTTAATAAGATGGAGAGAGGCCCGGCTGAGCTCTAGTGGCAGGACACGTTGTCAGGGTCTGGGAGTTCCCCACGTTGGGTTACTCAAAGGTGATGATAAATTTGGACCGCGCGAAAGCAAAAATAAAAATTGTTTTCTGGGCTCTGCGAATTGTGTGTTTGTCGAGAAATGTTGAATGCAATGGTTTTATGCTTTCTCACCACAGGGAAATTTTAAAAGCTTTCAATTAGAAGGTTGCCACTCGGCATTGTTTTGGTATGGTGGGTGCTAACGGGGAGAGAAAAGGACGGATACAAGGGATGTCGTGGTTATGGGCTGGAATCGGAAACAATAGAAAAACGGCTAATAAAACGGTGTCATTGTCCTGGCTGTCTTATATTTAGGAGGGATATTGCAGTTGATGCCAAAAGAACTGTATAAACTGTGAAGATAACTACACCGAGTGTGCGGTGAAGTGCGCGTAAAAGTATTTTTTGCAAACATAAAGTTTTTTTTTAAAGTGATTTTCCCTGCCGAGTTATGGGTGTTGTAACCCAATGATATAAAAGTGCGGCGTATGTTTTAACTTGCGGGAACACCCAGCCTAATACATGCCAGCTTTTGGAGCGGCAGGGAAATTTCACCCTTCATGAACCATTTTTACCACTTAATGCCACTCCAAGCAATGTTCATCAATCCGCCAATAGTTCACCTTAAGCAATCTTTATAGCAGCCACTCGGATCTTCACCAGTATTTCACCTTGAGCTATCTGTATAACAGACACTCTGATTTTCGCCAACTTCGCCGTTCACCGTTTGGTAAAAGTCTTGGCTATCCTAGCGACAGCCACCACAAAAGCTTTTGGTTATTATAACCCATCGAGCAGAGAGAACGCGATTTCTACGTATTTAACTTAGGATTTATATATATGTATATGGGGTATTCCATAACATTTCGACCAATTTTGATCCTGACCCCTTTAGAATTGGCTGAAAGTTTTTCTTCTTTTTCTACCTTACGAAAGACGTTTTTCAGAATTTTTTCAAATTTTTTCATCCAACTCAAAAAAGTTATGAACTTTTAAAAAAACACCGTTTTTTGTTTCAAAATGCTATAACTTTTTCAAAAATTTACCGTTTGGGATCTTTTTTTTTTGTAAATTTTGGTTTTTAAATGTACTTTTCGTAAAAAATATAAAAAATATTTTAAAGTTAATCTTATATAAAATTTTCCAGTTTTTCGAGATTTTTCGAGTTTCGCCATTTTTTTTTTTAATTTTTTTTCTCATAAAAACTTCAATCAATTCTGCAATCATCCACACTAATCAAATTCAAAAGAACAAAGAATTTGTAAAATATTGAAACACCAGAAAATTAATTCATAATTTGTTACATTATTTTTAGAAAACTTAAATTTTTTACTGTGTCAGTCATTAATCCTGATTATTTTAATCGTAGATTAACATAGTGAATAAAGAAAAGAATACTTAAAAATCATTTTTATACATTTTTTGTTATATAAATAAAATTGATAAAAAAAAACATTTATTATTTTTGAAAATTTTTTTTCAATTACATAAAAAAAAAACTAGAAAAAAATTGACTAGTGGGGATGATTTCAGAATTGATTGAGGTTTTTTATGAGAAAAAAAATTAAAAAAAAAAAAAATGGCGAAACTCGAAAAATCTCGAAAAACTGGAAAATTTGATATAAGATTAACTTTAAAATTTTTTAGGTATCCTGGTTCGGTACGAGCTATATACCTATTAATAATTTTTTCTGCAGCGAAAAATTATTGTTGTTTTTGGGTTTCATAATAATTTTTTTTATTAATTATTAAAAGTTTTTTGTTGAGTTGAACAGGAAAAATTTACAGACAACCGCCATAGCCTTTCAACTCAACAAAAAACTTTTAATAATTAATAAAAAAAATTATTAAGAAACCCAAAAACAACAATAATTTTTCGCTGCAGAAAAAAATTATTAATAGGTCTATAGCTCGTACTGAACCAGGATACTTCAAATGTAAAGACCAAAAACACAAGCTTGTTGTTTGTGTAAAATCTGAATAACTTTAAAATTTTTTTATATTTTTTAAGAAAAGTACATTTAAAAACCAAAATTTAGGTACAAAAAAAAAGATCCCAAACGGTCAATTTTTGAAAAAGTTATAGCATTTTGAAACAAAAAACGGTGTTTTTGTGCATAACTTTTTTTGAGTTGGATGAAAAAATTCTGAAAAACGTCTTTCGTAAGGTAGAAAAAGAAGGAGTCAGGCTCAAAATTGGTCGAAATGGGATGGAATATTATTTATTTATTTATTATTATTTATTTAAAATTATGTGGGTGTATATGTAAGACTAAAGTCTTTTAAAATACATCAACAGTTCGGAATTTCACAAATAAAACTTATATCTAATACAATCTTAGTTTAAATTAACATAATCTGATTGAATTCAAAGTTTACAGAGTATATTACATGTACATATACATATATATTTCACATTAAATTAAATTCTAATTTTAAAGTATAACTATATAGGATAGAAGCAGTATAGAATAGAACAGACAAGAAAGTGAAAAAGTTAAATTGCAATCATACTCACACCGCGGAACTAAAGTAATTGTAAATTACCCTTTCGTGGTTACACCTACTCATAGCAGCCTTGATATGTTCTGGAATAGAACACAGCATTAATAAAGAAAAGTCTTGACGAAGTTAAATAAGTATATTTCGGAATGATCAGGTTATGATGCCTCTGAGACCTTGCGAATTTCAATTTCTCATAGAGATATCCGGGAGTTTTAAATTATATCAGTTTATACACGAATATACAATTTCTTGCTGCCAGGTAATCGGAAATAGTGCATCCTAGAATTTTAGTTTTCCAAGCTTATATGTGGTCATATCTTTTAATACCATAAACGTATCGCGTTACATTGTTAAAAGCAACATCAATCTTGTGAAGTGAGGTAAAATTAGTTGAAAAGCTAGCTTCCTTCTGGTATTCAACATACACATTACTAATAGTTTTATTTATATGGTCTGAACAAGTTAGCGAAGAGTTCACTACAAATCCCAAATTGCGTATCTTTTCACTAAACATTAAGACACTGTTACCAACATACAACTCCGGAATATCTTCCACATGAACTTTACCATTCCTAATAGGCAACACGTACGACTTAGCGGCATTTAGACAAAGACAATTATCAGATGCCCATTGAGAAATTGCCGACAGATCACAGTTAACTTTGAAACACAAATCCTCAACAAGACCAACGCGACTGGACAAATACAATTGAATATCACCTGCATAAGCATGCACTTTGGCATACTGACACACAGAGAATACATCATTCACAAAAATACTAAACAAAAGAGGACCAAGAACTGATCCTTGGGGCACACCAGTGGTAACAATACTAGATATAGAAGACACAGCATTGCAGACTACCCTTCTGCAAGGTAGGTAGGTTCTTCCAGCAAGGTATCTTACCATCAGTTTAAGAGAGATGTCCGAAAAACCAAATGAATATTTCAACTTTTTACAAAGGAGGTCTTGATCCACCAAGTCAAACGCCTTCGAAAAGTCCAGGAGACAAATGAGCGTAAGGTGGCCATCGTCGAAGTGTTGTCTGATGTCATCCATTATTTTTACCATAGCTGTAGAACAGCTGTGTTTCGGTTTAAACCCAGATTGTAATGGGGATAACAAATTATTTCGTTTGATAAAGGTAGAAATTTGCATTGCCATCAGGAACTCACACACTTTTGAAAAGGCTGGCAGAATACTTATTGGTCTAAAATCACTGGGGTTAGTGGCATTATTCTTTTTTTGGACTGGTATGATAACTGCTTTCTTCCATTCCGTAGGAAAGTGCGCAGTGGTAAAACAGTGATTTATAACATGTGTTAAAGGTCCCAAGACAAAAGGCAACACTAATTTAACAAACCTTAAGGATATTCCATCATTACCTACGGCGTTTGATTTAATCATGGTGAGTGATTTTAAAACGTCAGACTCCGATACTCCCTCAAATTGAGATTTCTCATTTGAACTGAAATGATTCCGAAGTGTTTGAGCCGGGGGCCTGTTCATACTTCTACTAGCGCTAGTAAAATAATCATTTAGTACATCTGGAGATATTTTGCACTCAGTCTCAACTTTTCCATGCACATTTAGCTTCTTTAGATTGTTCCAAAGATCTCTGGTTGGTAGAGACGGGCTCAACTAGGCATCGCAGTAACATCGCTTTGAAGCTCTTGTAATTTCAGTCGCTCTGTTTCTTGCAATTTTATACTGTAACCAAGTGTTTGCAGTTCTTGATCTTCTCCATCTGGCATATAATTTATTTCGAATTTTGATAGCTGACTTCACTTGATGGTTGTACCAAGGACAAGACTTATTCACGGGCTTGACAATACGAATAGGGACGTGTTCATTAAACAATTCAGTCAAGGCTTTATTTAAAAATTCAAGTTTTTCGTCTACACTCTCAAGGAACCAACATTCAGTCCAGTCAACATTCGAGACACTGGCAAATAGTTCACTAACATTAACAGACTTCAAATCACGCTATACAAAAGTACTACCATTAGGTGGACAGTTGAACGACACATCTAGTGAACAAAATAGTAGGTCATGATCCGGTATAAAAGACATTTGGTCAAACTTCACAACATGGTCAGGACTAAAAGTAATAATGAGATCCAGCAGGCTAGGACTAGAGTTGTTGGCATATCTTGTTGGTAAGAGTCTGTTAATTACAGTAAGTCCTGCTGCAGATACATGCTCAAGTAATTTGATTGCATGGGAGTCATTTAAAAGAAGATTAACATTGAAATCACCACAAATAACATAACGCTCATAGCACTGTACAACAGCCAAAAAATCCCACCAGGTTTCTCAATGGTTTCTAAAGCTTTTGGGTCCGCTGAATCCGTATCTGAGGTTAGAATCTTCGGGTTACCCTAGGTTTTCCCTGCAGAACATGGTTTGTGCCGAGATCGACATATATAAAAAAAAAAAAATTTATTTTTTTTCAACAAGTATAACATAAAAATTTGTGGTCAAATAATCTTAATATAATACAAATTTTCAGATTTGACAGCATACAGCCATCACCATAGTACAAAAATTGCAGTTCAGTATATTTTTTACTTTTTTAATTTTTCAAAACTTTATATAACTTTATACTTATAGTACACGGATATTATGATAATAACTAGATTTATTTACTTGTTTTTCAATAATTTTTTGTAGTTCTCCGCCTTTTTGTTTCCTAGGAAGTCCGTTATCACTAACTTGATACATTTCCACGCTCTATGTTCTTGCTTACTCATTTTTTGTTCAAACACTACATCTTTCATCAATATACGAATATTTGGTCCAATTAAAATACCTGGTCAAAAAAGTAACTTTGTTTTATACAGCATGTACATTAGGCATATAACAAATGTTGACGAAAAATTTGGCATACCACCACGTGGTGGCAAATATTGTACCAGTAATGAATATAAGATTTTTTTTAATATTTTTATTTTGGTCAATTGTTATATGAAGTAAGTTTTAAGTTTAAAGTATGTGATGATTTACACAATGGTAAAATGTATTGCACAATTTTAGTTGCACGCTCTGCGCAGATGTTACTTCGTGAACTTCCTCAATAGCTGATGGTTTATTATTATTATTATTAAAGGAAAAGAAGCGTCTAAAGCCTTCTTTACTGAAGAAAGGAGCACTAGTACGAACACCTTCGGCTCGCTCATTATTAAATATATGTACAAAGTTTTTGCTTAGATTAACTTAGCTTATAGATAATTAACTCTAGATTAATTTCTTAAGATTCGCTAACCTAGGGAATTCATTGATTTTATCTATTGATTCAGCGTCTGGGGTCTTTAATAGATTGGTGGGGATTGCGTTTTCGAAAAGATCTGCTAGGGTTCTTGTAAACTGTTGACATCTGTCCAGGAGGTGAGATACCGTGTTGGTTTCTGCGTTACAGTACGGGCACTGCGTCACGCCCATGCCTTTAAGAACAGATTCGTGAGTAATAATCGTATGTCCTATGCGTAGCCGAATAAAGGCTTTCAAGTTGTTGTATATTACCTTAACCGGGTAGGTGGGATTTCTGCCACTGGTGTTTACGTTTGCGTAGTGATGTACGACACTTTTCCATTTTTCTATTTTTGCTTTTAGTAGTTCTACATGTGCCAAGTTAGCGATGTCCTTCTTGGATGTTATATTCTGTACGATGAGTGGCTCTTGGGCAGCTAGCTTAACTCTTTCGTCTGCGGCCTCATTACCAGGTATTAAGACATGGCTTGGGACCCACATAATTTTTATTGAGTTATTTCCTCCCAGAAGTAATTCACGTATTGTTATCGTAAGGTTATCAGTGTTGGCCATGTTTGCAATAGACTGTATGGTGGACATACTATCTGAGCAAATTATATACTTCTTTTTGGTGTCCAGGGCAAATTGCATCGCGCGAAGGATAGCGTTAGCCTCAGCAGTGTAAACTGAACAGAATGGGAGTAAGTGACCAGCCGATATTGTGTTATGATCGGAGTCAACTACCGCAAACGCTGTGGTGGAGTGTAACTTTGTTCCGTCGGTGTAAACGAATTTTCATCCTTGCTGTTCAAAGTTCGTTGCGATCTGTGTGAATATTTGTCTATAAAATGACGGCGGCGTTGTACTTTTATTGTTTCTGCTCATGTCAGTGATAAGATATGATTGGAAGTTTGTCCAAGGTGGAGGCCGGTTAAAGCTAACTTTTTCTGGAATGATTGGTATTCCTACGTCTTTCGCTGTGCTTATGCATTTTGTAATAGCTGATGTACGGCGCAATGTTTTACTACTTCTTGCCGCAGAACTGACTGCATTGAACAAAACGGCGTTCTTGCATTGAAAGAGCTTGTAGATCATCTTTACGGTGCTCTGTGTGGTTCTTTCCTCTATTGTCGGGAGCCCCGTTTCTGTAAGAGTACATTGTACTGGAGATGTTGGAAATGCTCGTATACATCTCCTGGCTGCAGCGTGGTATAGTGGAAGAAGGCGTTTAATATTTTTCCGTGCGCAGTGCCCGTAAATCGGTAGGCCGTAGTCGAGTTTCGATAGCATCAGAGCCTTCGTTATACGTATTAAAGTTGTTGGGTGCAGCAAGCAGTGTTTTGACGATAGATACTTAATAATATTCAATCTTTTATATAAGCTTGTTCTTAAATGCTCAACGTGATGCTTATATGTTAATTTTTTGTCAAATATAATTCCCAAAAACTTTAAACTATTACACTCTGCTATATCTACATTATTGAAACTTAGACTGATTGGTGGGCATAGATTCTTGTTGCAAATATGAAAAGTTTTGCATTTATTGTATGATAATTTAGCTCCCGATATTTTTGACCAATTTGTTATTCGAGAAATTATTTCTGAGAAATCACTTTGGACCACCGATAAGTCTTTACATTTGGTAAATAATAGTAGATCGTCTGCGTACATAATTCTTTGAACTCTTTTATATTGGGAAAGGACTTTTTTTAATTTCATCAAAAGCTACTATGAAGAGTACTACTGATAATGGCGATCCCTGTGGGATGCCATTATACTGTCTGTAATTTTTAGAATATTTATTACATGATTTGACACAAAAAGAGCGATTACATAAGAATTCTTTTACGAAATTATACATTTTTTCCCCAATATTCCATTCGGCCAGTTGCCGAAGTACAATATGTGCACCAATTCTATCGTAAGCCTTCTCAAAGTCAAGACTCAGGATGGAAACGTGGTTTTTTGTCGCCAATGCGTTTGTTGCAAAATGTTCGAATACGAGAAGAGCGTCTAATGTTCCCTGACCTTCTTTGAAAGCAACCTGATGTGGATCAATGTGGCCCTTTGCTAATGCAAACCATAGTATACGTTTCGCAATGATTTTTTCCATTACTTTGTTTACACAGGGGAGTAGTGATATTGGCCTGTAGCCGGAAGCGCTGGATGTACATTGATTGGACTTAGGAATCGGAAGGACTATTGCATTTTTCCAAGTGGTTGGTAACGAACCCTGTTCTAAAATATTGTTGTTATATAATTCGGGACACTTCACTGCACTCACTCCCGTAACTACTTTAAATAAATAAAAGAAATTAATTTTGGGTTTAACTCGTAAATAGATTTATTAGTTTTGGCTCAGGCGATATGCGACCGTTTTGCACAAAGATTTACGAATTGTAATAATTGTTTACAATATGTGTGTGTGTTTTGTGTTGACAAATTATATGTGCGTGAATGTGTAAGTGTGTGTGTGTGGTGTGGTGAATGCTGGCGGCAGGGTTGCACCCGCCAGTGTTGTGGCTAATCTAGCCATCCCGGCCCCCCTAGGCGAGTGATCAGCCTAGAAGTCGTTGCAGCTGCTGCAGGGTCTCCACGAAATTGCTGAGCCCGGTTGGGCGACGACGGCCTCGACTTGCTGGCTGTATCTGGTAAGCGGATGCTGCTGGACGGCGATTACGGGCCGCGCGATGAGTCCATATTCGTGGACGCTGTGGTTGTTCCGGTGGTACGGTGGGCGCTGTTGCGGCCCTTGGAGTGAAAGTGTGCGGTGCTGCAGTGGGCACTGCTCGTGCTCGTGGCACGGTAACCGCAGAGCGGATTGTTGGTGTCGGGGCGACTTCTTCGATTTCCATATTCATGATTATCTGTATGGATAGAAATTATGGACTTTAGTGTCTTATTAAGTATAGGGGTGCTTGATTTTAGCACTTGATCAACATATAGTCTGAAATGTGATATGATTATTGTATATTTTATGCGGGTTTTTATTTGCGGTATAATTTCATGTTTAGATCGAGGAAACGAAAGTCCTTCGAGCTACCTCTTTAGGAGTGAGGTATTTGTTTCGGATAGCAACATCGCTTCGTTGGATGAATTGCTCCGTATTTGATTTTATATTGATTATAAGTTATTTGCGCGATCGGTATTAGCGGTATTAGACTCGGTTGGTAGGTAACAAAGTTTTACGAGCGGTCGAGTTAGTTTGCCGGTTTGCGTACGTAGGTCAGCTACTCGGATGTGACCGTCGGAACCGTAATGTACCTTTTCGATGCGGGCTAGCCGCCATTCGGTAGGAGGTAGACATTCGTCATGAATTAAGACACATGCTCCAATTTTAGGTGCTTTTTGAGTATTTTTCCACCGATATCGTTTGTGAAGGTCTTTAAGATATTCTTCCTTCCATCGGCGACTAAACTCATGATGGAGGATTTTGATCCGTTCCCATCGATTTATGAGGGAGAGTGAGTCCACGTTTTGTTCTGGTATGGCAAGAAGTGGCGCTCCTCTAAGAAAATGCCCAGGAGTGAGGGCTGTAAAGTCGGAGGGATCTTGCGAGAGTGATGATAGTGGCCGTGAGTTTAAAACGGCTTCAACTCGAATGAGTAACGTAGTGAACTCTTCAAATGTAAATTTATGATTGCCAGCGGTTTTTTTGAAATGCGATTTAAAGCTTTTAAACGCTGATTCCCATAGTCCACCCATATGTGGGGCACTTGGAGGGATAAATTGACAATTAATGCCTTGAGGTGCGTATTTTTCAATGATGTGCGGCGAGACTTCTTTGGCGAACTGTATGAACTCCTTTTCGGTAGCTCGTTGAGCGCCGATAAAGGTTTTGCCATTGTCGCTCATGATTTTCGAGGGAAATCCTCGTCGTCCGACAAAGCGTGCAAATGCCGCGAGAAAAGCTGCCGTTGTCAGATCTGAACATAATTCTAAATGTACGGCTTTTGTCGTGAAGCATACAAAAACAGCCACGTAACCTTTCATTGTGGTAGAAGACCTTAACATCGAGGCTTTTAGCTGGAAAGGTCCGGCAAAATCTACACCAGTAATGGTGAAGGGCATAGAATAATTGCAGCGTTCGGGTGGTAGAGCTGCCATGATCTGCGTGCGCATCTTTTGCTTGTGTATCGTACAGACTTTACACATAAAGATGGATTTTTTGATCAGAGGCTTTAGTCGAGGAATATAAAACTCTTGTCGGATCATTTGTTGCATTAGCCTGTGCTCGGCGTGTAGCATTAAGAGGTGAAGATAATTTACAAAGATTGTGGCAAATACGGATTTTTCCGGTATTATGATTGGATGCCGCTCATTGTAGCTCAGACTGGAGTTCGCTAGCCTGCCATTGGCACGAAGCAGTCCTTTAGAGTCTACAAAGGGGTTAAGCACTAAGAGTGTGCTCTTTTTGTCGATAGGCTTCGATGCCATTAACAGTGATCGTTCCCTACTGTAATAGCGAGTCTGCGTGGACTCGATTAGGGCTATTTTTGCCCGTTGCAAGTCTTGATGCGTAAGTGCATAGCTTGCGGTATTGGATATCCCTTTCACTTTATTCTTTAAGCGATTTACAAATTGAAACATATACGCTATTACTCTTAAGGCTCGGGGGAACGACGAAAATCGCTCTAGGATGTCTGTATCCTCCAACGTTGTATGAAAGCCTTCTTCTACTTTCTGGGGCTATTATATTGCGCGCAGGCGACTTTGGCCATGCGTCAGGTGATTCGACCATCCAGTTGGGGCCATTCCACCATAGTGTGGTGGTTGTAAGGTGCAGGGGTTTGCAGCCTCTTGTTCCAAGATCCGCAGGGTTATCAGCACTGGCTACGTGTCGCCAAGTTGCTGGCCCAACCAAGTCAATGATTTGAGCTGTGCGGTTAGAAACGTATGTTTTCCACGTATGTGGTGGCTTTTCTAGCCATGCTAGCACGATTTCTGAATCGGACCATAGATATAGTTTCCGATCGCTCAGGTTTAAATGTGCTTGCACGGTCGAGGCTAGTTTTGCGAGCAGGAGTGCGCCGCATAGCTCGAGCCGTGGGAGGCTTACGACCTTGGCCTTTGCCACCAATAAGTGACTTGTTGTTTTGCCATCGTGCTGGGTTCACACATAAATAGCAGCGCAGTATGCTTTCTCAGAAGCATCGCAAAAGCCGTGGATTTCGACTTCATGATCGGGTGAGAAATTCACCCACCGAGGTATTTGTATCTCGGAGATAGTGTGCAAGTTACTTGCAAATTGGGACCATTTTATTAAGCGGAGTGGTTTCACCACTTCGTCCCAATCGGTTCCATCTAGCCATAATTCTTGAATGAGGATTTTTGCTTGTATCATTATTGGTGCAAGCCATCCTGCGGGGTCAAAAAGTTTTGCCACAGATGACAAAATTTGTCTTTTCGTTTTTGCGGATTTTGCAGATATCGACGCAAGAGTGTAAGAAAATTGGTCTGATATTGCATTCCATTGTATGCCCAGAGTTTTAGTGGTGCTCTCTTTTTCAAACTTTAGAAAATTAGTATCTAGCAAGTTTTCTTTATTTATTTTTGCCAGTATTTCTGGATGGTTGGAAGTTATCTTTTTTAATGGGAACCCTGCTGATTCGAGGGCTTCGATAACTTGCGCTAGTGACTCGCACGCTAATGGAAGGCTATGGCTTCCCGACAGTATGTCGTCTACGTACGTTTGAGAGCTAAGCACCGGGGCGGCTAGTGGTAATTTTTCTTTCGTATCTTTTGCCAGTTCGTGTAGTGTACGAATGGCTAGGAAAGGGGCGCAGTTTACGCCAAATGTCACCGTTTTTAGCTTGTAGTCGCGGATTGGACTGCTAGGTGAATTGCGGAATATAATGCGCTGATAGTCTTGGTCGTCTTCATGTACTAGGATTTGCCTGTACATTTTTTCGACGTCGCCATTGAATACGTATTTATACATACGCCACTGTAAGATAAGCAGCATTAAGTCGGGTTGTAATGTTGGACCCGTGTATAAAACGTCATTCAGTGAATTGCCTGAGCTTGTGCATTTAGATGCATTGAACACCACTCTTACTTTTGTTGTAAGCTTTTCTGGTTTGATAACCGCGTGGTGTGGTAGATAAAAGGAGGCGTGTTTGCCTTTTGTAATTTTCTCATAGGAATTTACTGATTCCATATGATCTAGTGTTAGATATTCCTCAAGAACGTTGTCATATGAGGTTTTTAGCTCGCCTTTTTTAAGTAGGTTTCTTTACATACTTAAAAACTGCTGTAGCGCAGAGGTTCGTGATTGTCCTAAGGCGAGTGTGTCGGGAAATTGTGGTTTGAATGGTAGTCGTACGACGTACCGCCCGTTCTCTGATCTTGTAGTTGTGGCCTCGTAGAAGTCTTCACAATACTTGTCGTCAGCTGTAGTAACGGGTATTGGTGGTAGTTCTTCTACCTCCCAGAATTTTCTCAATTGTGAGTTAAGATAGTCATTCGAAATATCTTCCACTTGCGTTGTGAAGCTGGAGATTTTCTCTTTGACTTGACCGCTTAAAATCCATCCAAAGATGGTATTTTGGGCTAGTAGGTTGTTGGAAATTTTCTCAACACCTTGAAGTATTATTTGGGGGATTAGATCGCTTCCCAATAATATGTCGATTTGATCGGGTGTATGGCAGTTGGGATCGGCTAGTTTCAGATATGAAAACTTTTGCCAGTGTTCGCTATTTATGTTATAGCTTGGTAGCATATTTGTCAGTCGCGGTAGAACTATAGCTTGTGATTTTATTCGTTGATCCGCATTTGAAGACATCAAGGTAATGAGGCAGATTTTATTTGAGTTTTGAACTACTCTTCCACCCATTCCCGATATTTCAAAATTGGCTGATTTTGTTGGTAAATTTAAACTTTTTTGGACCTTAGATGCTATGAATGATCGCTGTGATCCTTGATCTATTAAGGCCCTTAGTTTAAATAGTTCTCCTCTGTGTTCGATGGAGACTATTGCTGTCGGTAACAGTGTTTTGCTTTCATTTTCTGAATGAAGCGTTTGTATATTGGCTGCTTTTGAGCAGCATGGTTGTTCTTGACAACTTTCGGGATTGTCTCTTTCGGGATTTTCCGATCTAGCAGTTGCAGCTAGTCCCGTGGTTCTTTTGGCATTTGAATTATTATTTTGCTCATTGTTATAATGATTATTATGGAGCATCGAATGATGTCTCCTACGGCAATATGAGCAAGTGTATTGACTCGCACATGTCTGTGCAGTATGAGTGGGCGATAGGCAATTGTTGCAAAGTTTCTTAGTTCTGACTAAGTTATTTCTTTCGTTTATTGATAAATTTCTAAATTTCTCGCAAGATCTTAGTTGATGCCCTCCGCTGCACAGTTCGCATGACATATTTCTATATTGTTCAGATGTGAACGATTGAGATTTATTGAAACTCTTGTTATTAGAATTATATTTATTGGCTTGGGGTTTAAAGAAGCTTGTATTATGGTCTTCGTTTATATTTCTCGGCTTTGGTGCTTTATTATCTACCCGTTCTGCAATTTCGAACTGGGTGGTGAGGAAATCTTTCATTTGTTGCCACGTTGGGCATTTTTTTTCGAGATGAGAGCGATTGCTCCCATAAGATTAAAGATTTTTCTGGTAATGTGGCAGCACAGATATTGACCAGAATGGGGTCCCAGTTTTCAGTGGGGACGTTTTGGGTTGCTAGAACCGATAAACAGTTTGTTACTGTCGACTGTAACTTCAGAGATTCCTCACTTGTTTCTTTTTGAATTTTTGGTAAATTCATTAAGGCCGTTATATGTTTATCGACCAAGACTCTTTCATTTTCATATCTAGCTTTTAACGCTTCCCAAGCCAAATTAAAATTGTCATCATTGAATGCGAACTGTTTTACTATTATTCCTGCTTGCCCTTTTGTTTTATTTCGCAAGTGGTATAATTTTTGCGCTTGTGATAGCTTTGGGTGGTTTATGTAAACGGCTGAGAACATGTCTCGGAACGACGGCCATTGCTCATAACCCCCATGAAATACCTCAGTATCACAGGCTGGCACTTTAAGATATATGCCTGAACTTGCTTCTTGGTTTTGGGGCAGCTCTACTCGCTGGGGTGGAGTAGGTGTAGTTATAGGCTTAAGAAGTTTGAGTTCATCGGAGATCATAGCCTTTGTTTCTTCGTACTGGTCTAAGCAGTTTTCATATTTGGAATACGCCGAGTTTTTAAAGTTTTCGGGCAATTCTGAATCATCTGTTTCGATGATTGCGTCATATGCCGCTTGGAGCCGTGTCCAAAATCTATCAAGTGATTTTTCTTTCACTTCAAGAACCGATTCTGTATTTTCCTCTATGGGGATTGAGGAGAATCTAGTGCAGTATCTAATGATACTGTCACTTTCCGCAATGAATCTTGCGGCTGAAAATTCTTTGCCCTTTTTTTGCTTTGCACTATGTTTTGAACGGGTGCTTTCAGCTGGGCTGCCTTGAGGCTTTTCTTCTTCACCCATTTTGGGTATATCTAAAAGTAGATGCGGTGATTTAGGGTCCGTTGACATTTTAAGTCGAAGCTGAACCTCTTTTAATATAGAATTACTGATATGATTCTATTTCTATAGATATTTGTATGTTTCTTTTGTATTAAGTTAATGTACCGAACTTTTTTGTTTATCGGTGCTTCTTTTTGCGCGCGACTGTAGTTTTTCAGTCGTTACCGATTTAATTTTTTGACCGATAAGTCGATATATAAATGCAAATATTTATGAATATATGCTATTTTTTAAAGGACCGAGATATATTAATTGACGCTACTATTGTTTTGTACGCGACTGTAGTTTTTAAATTGGTTTTTTCTTGTTTAAGAAATGTCCAAGACTAATTGTAATTCTTACCGCTTATTTTTCCCTTATATATTTTTTGTAACTACTTACAGTATTTTTTGTAAGGTTTTGTCAATTTATAAGTACTTCCACTATTTTTTGGTGGGTATATTTAGTTGTTAATTTTTTTCTTTGTCGCGAGGGTGGCTATGCTATGTACACGTTTGTGTATATGTCTATTAGTTTCTATGTAAACAATAGAAGCAATGGATCAAATTTTCTATGCTTAGTTTTGATTTACTTTCCTCTGCTTAAGTTAACAGGTACGGTATCAAAGAACTTAATTATTTTTGAGTGCAGCTTTGTTGCTGATCAAACTTTTGTTCGAATATGTAAATATATGTATATGTTAATATATTTTCTTCGATTTCTTCTTTTCTTTAACTTTAGTTACTGCTTATTTTGTTTTACACAATCCTGCCTTTGCTTGACTTATTTGTTGGGATGCAAGCAGAGGGGGTATTGCCGGGCAAATTTGCAAGTGGAAACTTGAAATAATATTTTGTTGTTGGAAATAAGTTGTGTTTAAGAACACACAAAAAATAAGCAGTAATTTGAACTTATATTTTTCTAGTGCGCGAATATTTTGTAATATGTCGGTATGTATATAATAATTATGTAAATATATATTAAATTTTTCCGCTATTTTTAATTTTAACAAAAATATGTACTTCGTTAGCAAGTACAAAGGGCCGGTTTGGCTTTTTGTTACTATTGTTTTTGTAGCCCCAAACTTTTGCGCTAAATATTTTATATGATATGAAAACTTTTTCAACTCACCGCTCTTTTTTCAGGGGAAAGGGGGGTTGTACTTATCCTTTTATTGTGTTTGTGCAGTTTTGTTTAATTAGTTTTTTATTTATTTGTTCGCGCCCGAATCTGGAAGATTAGTCGACTGTATTTTTTTTTTTTTGATATTTAATGGCCGTATTATAAACCGGTGCGCCCGAATTTTAATTTTTAGTTTTATATGTGTATGTATATTTTTATGTTTAGTGGTTTTTTTTTTTTTTGTCACCCTAGTGTATGTGCTTGTTTTTTGCACTTTTATGTTTTAGGGCACTGCACTTAAATTTTTCTCTTTTAATTTTTCCACTGTCCATAGGTGCCTGTCTTTGAGGCGATGTAGGACCATATATAATTCGGGACACTTCACTGCACTCACTCCCGTAACTACTTTAAATAAATAAAAGAAATTAATTTTGGGTTTAACTCGTAAATAGATTTATTAGTTTTGGCTCAGGCGATATGCGACCGTTTTGCACAAAGATTTACGAATTGTAATAATTGTTTACAATATGTGTGTGTGTTTTGTGTTGACAAATTATATGTGCGTGACTGTGTAAGTGTGTGTGTGTGGTGTGGTGAATGCTGGCGGCAGGGTTGCACCCGCCAGTGTTGTGGCTAATCTAGCCAGTTGTATAGATCTATCATTCTAGTTTTTACTTTCTTTGGCAGATTTTTAAGCATGGGATATAAAATCCGATCCCTACCTGGGGTTTTTCCTGACATGGATTTCACTGTCAGGTCGAACTCGAATTCAGTTATAGAATAGTCAATCTTTTTTGCCTGTATTGATGGAGACTCGTTGTGGTAGTTAGTTTCTAGTACATTTTTGTGCAATACAAATTCTTCACTAAAATTAGAATCCCTCGAATTAGACCAAACAGCACCCAAATGGTTCGCTATTTCTGAAGGTGAGCATATAGTTCCTTCATCTGTATCTCTAATTGTTATCGGGGTATATGTTCCTGTCAGATTCCTGGTGCTTGACCAGATTTTTGATGGATTTGACTTAGGCGTTATTTCCTCCGTTAATTTTTCTAAGCTTCCCTCCTGGCTGCGTTTATCTCTCTCTTAAATAACGCATTTGCTTTTTTGTACTCTATGAGATTTTCTATGGATCTATACCTTTTATATGTATGCCATAAGTTCTGTTTTTTAACTTGTAACGCTTCTAGGTGCTTCGACCAGTATGGGACCACAGACTTTCGTTTTCTTTTATGGGTTTGTGGGACCGACGAATGAGCTGCAGCTCTTATTGTTTTTTGCAAAGCATTGGCTTCTTAATTTATATTAGAGGATTGTGGGTACTTTTCTAAATTTTCACTAGCCGAGCATTGGAATTTCTCCCAGTTGGCTCTTTCCGTAATGAACTTTGGTTTGGGTGTGCCCGGGTTTGACCCGGTAACAACATCTTTGTAAGCAGAGGGAAGTGATCACTCCCATGCAGTTGGGGGAGAGTAGAGCATGTTAGTTTTGGGCCTATTCCAGCGGAGCGTATACTAACATCAATGTGAGTAAACGTCTGGTGTGTTGTAAAATGTGTCGGTGCCATCTCATTCAGAACCATGAAATTCTTAGCGAGCAGGTAATCTTCAACAATTTTGCCCCTTTTGTTAGTGGAGTCGGACCCCCATAAAGGACTCCATGCATTAAGATCTCCTATAAACAGTAGATCTGTGTTGATACCCGAAGTTAGTTCGAAAAGATCTTTCGCACTGAAAAGTTGCTGAGGGGGAATATACGAGGAAATGATAGTAAGTTTGAAGTTCAAGTTAACTTCGATGGCAATAGTAGCTAGTTGTGATCGAATATCTACGCGTTTATGAGGTATATCATTTCTTACCATAACGGCTATCCCTTGCTTTTTTGTCAGATTTTCAGGTAAGTTGTGGAAGTATGTGGTATAAGAATTAGATATTGGCGCTGTTGCTTTGTATGGAAGATGCGTTTCTTGTAGCGAGATGATCGAAGGTGTATGTTCCTTTATTAGAAGGTGTAGTTCGTTTATATTGTTGTATATTCCTTTTATGTTCCATTGAAGAACGTTAAAGGTCATGGTCATAAACGAGATTTTCGTCCAGGATGTCTCCTGATCTTACGTCTAAAAGTTCTATATCTGAATTTAGCGGTATATAATAATTGTTATTTTGAATTAGTTGTTGGCTAAGTTGGGTTATAGGCGACTCGATTGTTGCCTTATGTGGTTTGGAGGGGGTTATGGTTTCGTGTGTTGTTGAAACGGTTTTTTCAAAAGTTGTAACTATTTCACTTGAGGGTTCTCCACAAGCATGATTGATACTAACTGCCTCGTTGTTAAGCGAAGCGCTTTTGTTTATATTTTCAGGTGTTTCTTTAAATGATTTTATGTTGTTGTTGTCTTGCTTTTCTTGTTGTTTTTTATTTTTGGAAGCGAAGGAATAAGGAGCAGAAACTCGCTGAAATTGTGCTGAATAAGCTTCTCTAGCTTGTTTCATGGTACATTTTTGTTGGATTTTAATTTTTAAAATTTCCTTCTGCTCAAGGAATTTCGGGCATATATTGGAATTTGATTGTTTCTGGTAGTTTGAAGAGGTCAAAAGTGAGCAAGATTGTTCCAGTGGGTACCTTTTTGTTATCGATCGTTCTTGTGAACTTATACACGTTGGCCACACCTTCACAAGCTTGTTCCTTTGTTATCTCTTCTTCGGACACACTATTAAGGTATGGTGCGTAGACCGTTCCCTTAACGAAATTAAGGTGCTCATGCAGTTTACACTCAATTTCACATATGCATGGTAGCTGTTTGGTGGAGATAAATTTGTCAGCTGACTCTTTATTTTTCACTAGCACGAGAAGACTACCGTTTCTATGTCTTTGCATATGAGCTCCAAAGATCTTTGGACCGCAAAGCACGAGTATTGGGAGAGTTTCTTTTGTTTATCTTTAGATGAAACCACTAGGTATTTTGGGTTAGGAAGGCTTTTAGGAGGGGCTAGGCTGGGGAATCTTTCAGGGAGATTGCCAAATTTTTTTCTTTTAGTTTTGGGGCTAGCTCCAAGTATTCCGAAGCTATTGCCCCTAAGATAATCTGCCCCGGGGGGCATGGTTTTTGATCACCAAGCTTTAAACTTTTGTTTAAGCACGTGGGCACTTTATAATCAAAATGTCTAAAAGGAATTTGCAGTTAGCGGTACTTGTTGTTTTCCACAACTTGTTTATTTGTAATAGCACTAACAACAAAGGATAGAGAATAACGCAATCGAAAAACACAACCTTATGCGGCGAATGATAGTCGATGACTGAGCTGATGGTTTATTTACCCAATGACTGAGAAAACTTTCATTTGCTTCTGTGAAGCCGGCCAATGATTTCTGTAGTGTGGCGAAATTATTTTTGTTGAAAGTATGATCGGAAAACCAGATTTCGCTCCAAGCACCGCACACAAACTTACAAATAGGATATAATTGCAAACGATATTCAGGAATAAGTATAAAGGCTAAAAGTGCCAAAATACCTCTAGAACTCCAACGGGCATTACTGAGTGCTGGTATTGATTTAAATTTTATGTAGGGAAAACGTTAATTTTTCTCGAAGTATTTAAAAGATTCGACCAATTCATATATGTATGTATGTAAGTATTGCATGCTATTTCGCCATTTAATGCTTTTAACCCTAATACACTCTTTATTTTGTTCATACTCTTTTTTTTAATATTGAATCAGAATTTTCTGAAGAAAAATTAGTTTGAGGTGGATGGGGCACTTCCCTTAGGTCCATTAAAAGGCGTTTGGAATAATAGGAAGAAAAATTAGTTTGGGGTGGATAGTTAAATAAATATCTATTATTATGAAGAAAAACGTGTACACTGTACATAACTTTTTTTGTTTTTTCAGCAGTTCTGATAAAAAAGTAATTTCGTTTTGCGCGGAAACTTTTTTGCAATATATATATAATACTTTTTTATGCTCTATTCGACTCTATTCGAATTTTAAAAAGTTATATGCCTAATGTACATACATAAGTTTACAAAGATATGTTTATTACTGACGTACGTTCTTTAATTTTTGCTTCACTTATCCAAGGAAATAGGTTTTTCAAATATTGAAATGCTTCTCCATTTTGGTTCATTGCTTTTATAAAAATTTTTACTATACCAAGTTTTATGTGCAATGGAGGCAAAACAATTTTTTTTTTTGGTACCAAAAAGTTTGCGATAACGTTTTTACTTCCAATTAAATGACGTTGCCTTAATGGCCATTCAAAATCAGTACAATGGTTTGACCTATCTCTGCTATCCCACTCGCAAACAAAACAATTATATTTTGTAAATCCTTGTTGCATTCCCATTGAAACGCTTATAACTTTAAAATCTCCTGAGACGTACCATTTGTTTTTACTGTATTCTATTTTTTCCAAAATTACTTTTAATGTTTCGTAAGTCTCTTCCATTCTTACTGAATAGGCAACAGGTATTGTTTGCAATTGCTTACCTTTATTAATTAGTGCAACCTTTAAACTACTTTTAGAAGCGTCAACGAACAACCTCCAATCTTTTTTGTTATAATTTATATTCATATTCTCCATCAAGCCAATAATGTCATTACAAAAAACAAAGTCATCTGCTTTAGTAAAAGAACTCTGAAAGTTATCTGATCGATGACGAACTGCAGTAATATTAAGATTTTTGTGTAGTAAATTATGATCACGAAGAATAGAGGCAGCAATTTCCGCCTTTGTTTTGCTTAAAGATAACGTTTTCACAAAATGTTCAAATGATGCACTATCAAACAAAATATGATTACATACAACTGTTTGAGAAGGTTCATATGTTAGATCATCATATGAAATTTGATCGAATGACTGGTTAGTAACTGATGCTACATCGCCTCTATGATAAGAAAATGATGATTCATTAGTGCATCTGGTACATGTGTTGTTTTAGTGTGAGGTAGATGACGAATGGCTGTATCCAAATTTGGATAGCTTATAAGAGCTTTTGTTTTCAAATTGTGCCCAGCTACGTCCACAACACAACAATAACAGTTTTCTGGACGATGCTCTACCGCTGGCGCCCACAACATACGTATTCCAAATGGCATAAATTCTGATTTTCCATTAAACCATTGTAATAGTCCATGGTAGCAATTCTCACAACACACGTTAGATGCATATATTACATCATCCCCAGCACTTATTTCAAATCCGAAATATCGCGCATACACTATTTTCACTATTTCATTTATATTTCTTTTTTGCTTCTTTACAGAGTACTCACCACAAATATTACAAAATACTTTTGGGTCGGTTTTATGCATTACACGATTTTCATTATGCATTTTTCAGCACAAGTTTTTAAATAAATAAAAAAAAGAAGTTTTTACTTTCCAATTTATGTGCAATCGGCAATTTTTATGATCAATAGCTCTGTTCTATAAGCTGACAAAGAATGCATTAAAGTCTATATTTACTTATTGCACATGCTCCTTACCCATGGCAAGAATAACAAATTCTTTTTACTGTACATCTTTAAATAAGTTCTTACTCCAGGAAGATTAAGGCAAAGCTTCTTTTAAAATTTGTAGTGTGCTTTAATGAATTTTTGCTGAGAAGCTTTTCATGGCAGAAATACACTGGAAGTGTTCGCCACACCACTGTCGAGGGACGGCCCCGTTTAGAAAAACTTTCTAAACAATTTTGATTTTCGCTTTTTCCAGGGCTCGAACACTAGACCTTCGGTACGTTAGGGCACCACACTACCCTCATACCATTGCGGGCGCGACGCCGGAATATCACCGCATAAAAAATTTAGTTATTGAGTAACATATATAAAAGAGAGTTAAACTACTTCACCTAACTTAGCGGATGATTTTTTTAGCATATGTTTGTATGTGAATATGTATGGGCACAAATTTTCTCTTCATTGATAGCAGTAACACTAGTGGGAGTGCAGGTTTAAGGCCAGCAAATGTTACATATTTATGTATCAAAGTATTTAAAATATACATTGTATATACATACATACTTATATATCGTCGGAAAAAGTGCAAAAAAGCACATCGCACTTCTGAAAAATCGCAAATTCGACATTTCTGTCAATTTTCTGGGCTTCTGGGTACCGGGGTCTATTCATTAGTAACAAAAAAGTAGGATTTTGTGCGAAAGAATGTCAAAAAAATTATATTTGAATTTAACCCACCACATAGTGGCTCGTACAAAAGTTAATCAGTTTTCAGTGTCTCCTGTAAAATTTGTGCGGATACGTATGTGCGGTTTTGCAGAATTGCGATGTGCGGTTTTGCACTTTTTCCGACGATATGTATGAACATTAGAAATTGAAAAGAAAACAGAGTGATAATAAAATAACAATATTGTCAGTGATAATACATAGCAAAAGGTAGAAATAAGGAATTAGTAACTTAGGGCTCAAATACATAAAACTTTGTAGGTCCCACTTTCATACAAAGTTGCTTTACGTTCCACAAACTTTGTATGGAAATGACAACTCCAAAGCAACTTCAAAGGTTTATGTATTTGGGCCTACTATAAATTTATAATGTCTTTATAACAAAGGACAATACCTTAGTTTCTTTGATAAAAACACAATTTTTAAAAATTGGACACCGAATTTCAAATTTAGAAAACAACTCAGTTTAGCCATGCGTAACTGAGTTTTTTTGAGGCTAATGTTATTATGTTATTTCCACACTTTTATGGTATTTTATTCAACTACGCAGACTTAAAGAAATAAAACTTTAAATTATAAATATATTAATGGGTCAATTTCAAAAAAAACGCAATTTTTGTGTCCCCGCACTTTACACTACTATTTTAGGTAAAAAACAAATTTAAAAAAAAAAAAAACAAAAATGGGACAGTGATCACCGAGGAATATGTAACAAAAAAACATAATTCTCAAATTTGTATATTTGTTTTTTTTGTTTATTCAGTATGGTGTTTTGTTTCTCCCTCTGACTCCTTTCATACAAAAGCATGTGTCCCACGTTAGAATTTTTAGTAAACAAAATAAAATAAAATCAAGAAAAAAGTTACTGGGCAACATTTAATAACAGTTTTCGAATTATTGGGTATCTTTCTTTTGTTTTGATTTGATATAGTTGTCAAAAATTAATTAGTGCGAATTTGGCGTTGCAAAGAACAGTTGTCCCCACAATTTGCATTGAGCGTCACTTTTTTATAAATCAAGAAATATTAGCAGTTTTCAATTTTCATTTAAATAAAGTAAATAACGTAAGAAAAGTACAAACTTTAATTATTACAATAGTGAAAAAGCGAAAACAAAAACTATTAAAAAAAAGTGTGGATTTGCGTAGTTTATGTGAACACCATGGTAAGGGCGCGATAAAAATTCTTGAGCGTCACGCTAATTTTTTTAAAAGTGAATATATTAAATGTAAAAAATTAAAGTTGACAATCATTGTTTACATGGTCTCAACTCACTTTTTTATAATTTGTGAATTTGGGAAATAAATTGCCTACGGAAAAAACAAAAATAGGCAAACATTTCATGAGCATCACTTTTTATACATATTGCTTCATAGCTTAAAATGCTTAATTTTGATTTTATTTTTTAATTTTCAAGAGTAAAACAACAAAATTAACGGCAGCTGAAAGAGCACGGAAATATCGCGAGAAAATAAAGCTCGATAAAGCGCGTATGTGTATAAGTTTCTTCAAGAATTACTTCCTTTTTTAAAATTTTGTTAAAGACATCAAAGAATATGTATATGTTTAGTTTCGTATGAAAATTTTTGTTTTTTGAAGTATTTTTGTTTTCTTTTATTTACTTTTTGTAAAAAATAAACTTTTTTTTCGTTACACTTTAAATTTGGCATTATTTCTTGTTTACGTGCAACAAAATCTCTTGATCGTCACAAAATATCTTGAGCGTCACACTTAGTTTTTTTTTCCTTAAAACGCTTATATTTGCAGTTTTTTAAATACATTGTTACAAGACTATTACTTTGCAAGTAACCCCTTAGTTCAAGTCTTTTTTTAACAAAAATTTACATATTTTCATCTTGATCGTCACAAAATATCTTGAGCGTCACACTCAGTTTTTTTCCTTAAAACGCTTATAAATGCAGTTTTTTTAAAATACATTGTTACAAGCCTATTAGTTTGCAAGTAACCCCTTAGTTCAAGTCTATTTTTAACAATAATTTACATATTTTCATCTTAAAATTTGTAAATAACTAGTCACTTAAAAAAAAAAATACATCAAGGTGAATCGTGATTTTGTGTTTATAATCGAAAAGGTGATTTTGGCAGAAGTGAATCTTGAAAAACAAAAGAACAACATAGTAAACTTGAATCTCAAATATTTTTGCATTTTCAGCGATTTTTTATACATATTTGGTGTGTGACGCTCAAGATAGAAATCATAGAAAACCTAAAAAAAAACCAAAAATATTGATTTTTTTGAGAGCCTAAAGGTCCCACCGGATTCTTCATCAATTTCTACATAAATTGGCCACTCTTACAGGCGAATTGGAAAAACTTTAAAAATAAGCAAAAAAAACTCGTTGTGTACGTTTTTTTTGAAATTGACCCTAATACTTATATGTATAATAAAGGGTGGCTTTATTAATAGAACAAATTTTAAATGATTGTATATATAAATCAATTTTAATGCGCTAAAGTCTTATGTTTTTTTCGGAACCACGTTTAAAATAAATTTATTTAAAGTCAAAGTTTTGCACTGCAGCGGCATCTGTACAAGATCAAATTATATTAAATTATGATAAAATTTATTTTATATTATGTTTTCTCGGCCCCAAATCCTTAAGTTATCCTAGTTCAAATAAAAAATATAAATAAAATTTTTTGGACACCTACTGATCTCAGAGCAAGTCACGCTAAGGAGAGAAAACCTAGGGTGATCCGAAAATTCTGACCTCAGGTTCGGATTCAGCGGACCCAAAAACTATAGAAACCGTTGAGAAACCCGGTGGGATTTTTAAAAAGTTAAATTTTGTTATACTGTGTAGTCAATCAAATACGTAGACAACTCAAGAAAAAACGAATCTAACACGCAACATCTATGGGGATTGTACACGCACGACAATGGTATTTTAGTAGCATTATCTGAAATTTCAGCAATAATAAATTTAGTGTCGGAGTTGTCTGATACTGCTAAAGTTCTGATTGATAGTGTAGACCTGAAATAAATTGCAACGCCCCCACCCTTTTTCTCTTTTCGATCATGTCTGATCAGACTGAAATACCCCATATATATTTTTTTTTTTTTTGATGTTACATTCCTTAGTTTTTGTTTGAATACAGCGTTGATGTGTTGTGAAACCCGCTTATCGGTCACGTGAGAAACCAGATGAGTGACTTTAAAACACCAATTTTTTTTTAATAACCGCTGGATGTTGCAGCCCCCAAAACATCCCCTTCACCAACGAAGAAAGATCTTTTAGGGAGGATAGAGTAGGATTTCGGGTACAAGGAAAACACAAAAAACAAAGAAAATTATCTCTGAGTTGGAGAAAACATATTTGGTTTTCGAATGCGTTGATCGGAAAGTCGTAACAGTATCACGTACATACATACACCCCTATTCTGCATTACAATTACGTTCCCGCTCTACGCTCCGCTTGGATCGTAAATATGCATTCTGAGTTACGCCTGGATCGAAAGAAAAAGAGAAAGAGCTATAAGTTTTTCGAAGTCAGCTGTTTGCCTTGGAATGTGTGAAATTGAAACATAACAAAGCAATTTAAATTACACAAATTATTACTTTTGAAATAAAAGTAAAGCTTTATTATGATTTATAAACTTTATTGTATATTTTTGAGCATTATTAATTAAATTGAGTGAAATTTTATAGATCAATTGACTGATTGTAGCAGACAACGAAGGATCAACAAAAAGCAAGAGGACACTGTTGGTGGATGTTACCACATCGTCAGTAGGTAGCTGGTATTTTCCATAGAGTTAGTGCTAGAAGAGTGCGCTTTGTCGACCAGGTATACAGATGGTTGGCGTCGCATCGTGGGGCCACACCATACGCCGAGCAAACATTAGACATGTCAGTGTTAAGTCTGGCCGCAGGTGGTACTTTCCGCTGGAGGGACATTGGCCGCCCCGGAACTGACAAAGAAGTTTACAGAGTATGAGTGGATGCTGTGGAGTGGCCGCCGGTGCACGTTTGGATATATGTAATGGCAAAGTCAAATCCATTACCTTAGATTTAATTTCAGTAGAAATATTGTGAGATTGGTGTTTTGAATGCTAGTCCAATTTGTAATTGCTTACAACCGGTGCCGATGCTAATGCGCGTCCAAAAGTATTAGATCTCCGTAGGCGGATTCACATTCCCGGCATCGGAATCGCGTCTTTTGATACCCCTCCCTACATTTTTGGACAAATATTTGCACTTGGCACTGGTAGAAAACAATTACCCTGCAAACATATCAAAAAACATCATAAGAGCACAAAAACCAAATATAGCGAGCGTTTTACAACTTTTACATACGAGTTTTACTTAAATTTTAAGAATTTCAACAAAAAATCGCGGAAATTAATCGTAAATTGTTTGCAAAATAAAAAACATGCACTTATCCGCCAACAAAATTCCAACGTAGAAAAACGGAGCTACGATCGAAGTGCAGAATTAGCAGAATTGGAAGTTTCGAAGTTGAACGTAGCGGAATTGGAACTCAGAATGCCAAAGTTGCCAAACGGAGAAATTTTCGATCCAAGTCGAAATGCAGAATAGGGGTGATAATAATATATCATGAGATAAATTTTATCTATCTACCTCATACATCATTTTGTTCAGTATATAAATTCTAACGTCGTGTCATGCAACATATATATTTTAGTGTTTTAAGCATATACATATTTATAATAGCACATGTACGGTTTAAAATTTAGTATATATTTTTTTGTTATTACTGTTTAATACTTTTTTATACCCGTGCATACAACTTTGTAATTTTTTTTTTTGAAATTTCGAACTTTGTATTAAATGTTACCTTGAAGTTCTAAAAAAAAAACATGGCCGGCTAAACTAAATTTTGGGCCGGAAGAAGATTACAAAAGGGTAGGTAGTGTGGAAGAGATGTTGTAAAACACCTGGCAACCTTGGTGTGTAAAAGTAAAGTTTATTGGTGCGCGCTCTAATTTTTCAAAATCATATTTCTCGAGATCCTAAATTACTTAAGCTACCTTCACAGCGTAAATCATAGTGAGATTCATCTGTGAAACATCAATTCATCTGCTCCGGCGGTACATAACTTCAAAGTAAGTTCGAAGCAAATCTTCATTGGTGCTCCTGCCTTCTTTTTTCGGCAATTTGATTTTTAATCTTCAATCCAATTTTTCAGTAATTAGTTTTCGTACATAAAGATAACTTGAGTAAATCTTGAGATATCTCAATGAAATTTGGTATGCAGGTTCCTTTTCACTTATCTCTGAGCGCTATTGAAAATAGGCAAAATCGGTTAAAAGCCACGCCCACTTTCTATATATATAATATTTTCGCAAATACGAAAAGAGTGATTATTCAGTAAATTATACACCAACAAGGATAAAATTCGGTGTGTACGAAATTTTTAAAAAGGGGCGTGGCACCGCCCACTTTTGATTAAGTCAATTTTGGAAATATAATTAATCATAAATCAAAAACCGCTCAAGATAGCAAAACGAAATTGAGCACACATATTTATATTAATACAGGCAATATTTCGAAAAAAATTACCGAAATCGGGTAAAGCCACGACCAATTTTATACAAAAGATTTTGAAAAGGATCATAGATATATTGAATATGCAATAACTTTGCTTAAACTACCTGTATATCATTTCTATTTCACCTCTAAAGTGTTCGTGGGCAAAGAAAGTCGAATGCACAACATTTTTGGAAAATGGGCGTGGCCCCGCCCCTTTATGGTGGATTATTCCACAAAACTTTCCATGCCATAACTCCGGTAAAAATTGACTTATTGAAACGATATTTAGAGAAAGTGTTCAACATATAAAGCTAACTCTTTGCTGAAAAAATAAATAAAATCGGTGAATGGACACGCCCACTTTTTGAACATAGTTCTAAAAAACTTCTTCGTAAAATTAACATCGCGATATTTCCATAATTATAAAAGTTATATAAATAATATTTTAAACACATAATAAGCTTTTTAAGCAAAACTAAACTGTAAAAAAATTTTGTGGATTTTGTTGAAGTAGGCGTGGCGCCGCCCACTTTTCAGCAAAAAAGGTCTATTATTTTCAAAAGCGATTGCTTGAAATTTCAGGAAGGTATTTCAATGAAAATAAGTGAGATGCTTCCCAATAGTATGTAGTATACTCCTGATAAAAATTATGCAAATCGAATAACAAACAAGCAAGATTTACGGGAAAGTAGTTAACACGCTATTGCCTTTTTTTTATTAATTTTTTTTATTTTCATACCTTTCATAAGCCCCATGCAAAACTATTTATATTTTGTTATTTAGTGATAATTTAGTTTACCACTTACAACAGGAGTGGTTTTAATCGAAAACAATCAGTTGCCTTTATAACACCTTTTCAAGTACATATTAAAATAGACCTGAGTAAATTAGGATACTACAACAGATCACTACTAGGTATTTAATGTTCGGTTACACCCGAACTTAGACTTCCTTACTAGTTTTGTATGTTTTCACCAACTTCGGCTTCATAAATTCATTTGAACTTTTTTCCTGTAAAAGAAAAGATCTAATACAAAAACTATAAATTATATTTTAAATATGTATGGAAATTCGCGAAAATTCGACAAATTTTTATCAAAGTTTTCAACTTTTTTTCTCAGAACTTATAGAATTTTTTTGAGAATACAGATATGTAGCGCATTCAATTTTAGTCTAATAAAGTGTTGGTCTCAAATCTGTAAGAAATTTTCCTGATTTTTTTCTGAAGAGCTTGTATGGTTTCTTCCATACAAAAAATACTATGTTCATAAATTTGTAAAAGTGTAAAACACTTCATAACACTGTTCTACTGCTAGATAAACTTTATTAAATTTTTTTTTTTCTGATGTGATCTGAGACTAAAATCAAAGCATTGAGAAAAAATTTCTATTAAAAAAAAAAAAATTCTAAGTACTGGTCGTCCATTATCGACAAAGCAAGAATAGTTAGATGACTACAAAAATCCCTAATAGAAGCATATCGATAGCCACACTGCAAAACCCCGTAAGTCACTATTTTTCCAAAAATAAGGTTCTGAGCCTTTCCCATAGATCGTGATATTTCGCACATTAAAATCCAGTCAAAATCGGGTTACAACTTTCCGTTTCTTTCCAGTGGTGAAATGAAATAACCGGCGCTCATATACATACGTTATAATTATTACAGTTTTTTCCCTCTCCTGAAAACTTTTTGGTTTTGAACATACAGGGTTTTGCACTGTGGCTGTCGATATAATAACATTTTGGTAGAGGCTTATGTGCATTTTGAGAATCAGGTTAAGTCAGTTGTAAATCGAATCCTATCACGTTGTAGAGAGCAATTAGCTAAATGTTTTGCAAAACTAAAATGTACTGTTAAAGTACCACATAATTGCAACGATTTAATAAAAGATAACATTTTTACATCTGATAGCAAAACTCGCTAAATAAATTTGGAACCGCATTAACACCCATGAAACTCTACTATTTAAGACGTCGCAAACACGAAACACCTTCAGCAGATACTGCAAACGCCTTAATGGGTGCATCAGACATCAGCACTGAAATTGCTTCAGCCAGCGAGGGAGAAATGGATGAAACGGTAACCATAAAAGATAAGTCAATTTGTGAACTAAAACCCCAAATAAGAGACCTGCAGCGCTCATTGGCAGCTGCAGAAATAGAAAAGTTAGACTTGAAACAAGCAATCGAGTCGCAATCGAAACTTAGTGCACAGATCGCTAATAGTCCAGGGTCAATCTTTGCCAACATCAACTCTGCAGATGTTGTTTCCGTTTGTTTCGTTTAAAAAAGGCTCTCAAAGGGCCTGCCAGGCTGCGGGTGGAATCGCTGCTGATTCACCCATCTACTGTAGGTGCTTTAATATCCACGCTAGAGTTTCATTTTAGGCATCCACAGATACTCATACGTAGCCAAAAAGCGAAAGTACGAGCGCTTCCAACCATAACCGATAGGCATATGATGGAAATTGTAAACTTTGTTTGTTTGTTTGTTTATTTGCACTTTTTCCTGGCACAACAATTTGACAAAATTATTCTTACAGTGCCAGTCAGAAACAGTATAAAAAACAAAATTTAATTTAATTTAATTTAATTTTTAATTTAATTTAATTTAATGTGCATTGCTTATCAACCTTAGTCTAACCTCTCTGAAGTTGGCAAGACAACTTTTACGTAGCAAAAAAATATATATTGGATAATTTGCCGTAAATTAGCCGTAAATTATCCGTGGAACAAAAAAATTTGCCGCGACCATATTTTGGAAAATATCGTGTGGCACGCTAACTTCATGTGAAGTTAGCGTGCCACCTTGAAAGTCCACCTTAGACACCAGCTAGGAAAAAAATTCTTGCACCTGAATTTGCCGTAAATTAGCCGTAGTTAACTGGCATATTCAAAAAATTTAAAAAAAAAAAACTTTTTTTTTTTTGGTGGTGCACCGCCAACTTCATATGAAGTTAGCGTGCCACTTTTGGAAAACTATCTTAGAAGCCAGCTAGGAAAAAAATTCTTACGTCTAAATTTGCCGTAAATTAGCCGTAAACTATCTGCAAAATAAAAAAATTTTCCGCGCTTTTATTTTAGAAAAAAAAATTTTTTTGCTAGTGTAAAATAATAAAATTACGAATAAAATTGAGATAATAGATGTGTAAAATATGTGCATGTGCATGGTTTTGTCCACAATACGCATAGAGTTTAACGCTGCTGAGGCGCTGTCTTCATTGTGTTCAGTTCTAATCCCGTTAACGAGCGACCTTGGAAAGCACGTTATTATGTACAGAAGTTTCTAGGTAGACAGAAAACAATTCATAGCGATACCATTTTCGTGCAACTGCTAACTCTTTTTTATTACTAATGAGGGTGCGAGTTTATTGCCACTCAAATACAAGCAACCTATGAATCCATTTTTCTTGTTATCAACACGAAACGCTTATATTGCCTTTAAGCGAAATTCTGAAATCAAGCACACTATTTTTTCTTTGCACTTTAAATCATATGTATGATTAAATAAAATATAACATATTAAATAATGAAGATAAGCTATTCTGGGTTTTCGGTGAGTTTAAAAAAGATTGGTTGCTCCAACTACAAATATCTGAACCTATAAATTATTAATTGTTTAAAATTTGATTTTGCGGTCGTCAATTTTCTTCTGTGAAAGTGTACAAATGCGACTAGAAAGAAAAACTTGAGAAAAATTGTTATCTTAAATGGTAACAAATTCTATATGTAAAATTCAACGAAATCTTGAAATTTCTTCAACTTTGGAGAATAATTTCCTTGGGTTTGTTGGGGTACTGGCTGCAATAACGACCAAGGCCAATGTTGAACTTGTTGCGTTTGGTATAAGTGCGGGTGTATGATCATACTTATAACAAACTGATGTAACAACGAAAACTACGGAACGCCTTTAATCATTAGATTTGTGGTATACAGCATTGATGGAGTTTCCAATACATAATTGTTTTAAAAAACAAATGTATAAGAATGATAAAAGAAACACACATGTGGCGGAAGTCCCAAAATGTTCAAGGACATTTACATCAATATGCATTACGCGAGCTTGCCCATTCATATAAATCGCTGAAGTGTGCGTTCCTGGAACAGCAACAATGAAATAATTTAAAAAAATCGTTTTTGAATCTTGGGAGGCGTTAATTGACAAAACTTAAGCAGTTTGCTCTCGGAAATTGTCGCGATAATGGCCAGTGAGATTGAAATTATGTCTATAAAGGAACCCGAAATTTCGTTCTTCAAATTACTATCGTTTCATACTTTGGTTTAAACGGTTCAGTGCTAGTGAAACATTCTGAAAATTTGTATTCTGTTATAGACATGGTACAATTAACAGGTAAGCGCATCAGAGTTGCATTTTTTATTTTTTTTCATTCGAAGGGGTCTTCCGATTGTCAATGTCTGTTTATATTTTTGTTTTGTTTACATTTTTGTTTTGTTTACATTGAGCAGTAATTTTCTAATTTATAATTTCTCGGTTTATTACACTAAAATACAATTCAAAAAAGTGTTTGTTCAATGAGAAAAAGATGTTCACAAGTGAAACGATAGGAAAAAGTTATTTTGCAGTTCTCAAAAGGAAGTGGGACTTGGAAAAAGCCTTTCTCTAAGAGGCTTCAGGTTCTAACTAAAAAGATTTCCGATTTGGGGGGAAGCACTCAACCTATCACATCTTTATAATTAATATATCACCGCCACACTTCTAAAACTAACCACGGAACTCGCAAAATAATATAAATTTGCTGTAAAAGCATTAATTTTCATTTCTTATATTTTTGTGCACATGTAAACAATAACAAAATGTCAACTTCTTATATGAAAGCTGAGTAACGTTGGGTGCCTTAGTGTTATTGCGTTGATATCGCTGTACCATTTCTAAAACCATTGAAAATTTATAAATAATATTTGAATAATTTATTTTTGTATTAAACTATGAAAAAGTTTGGCTTTGAACTCGGTGTTTCCTAAACAGGAGCAAAAATGGGTTTTCTTATAATTTTTAGGTTAGGTTTAGAGTTCGGATTCCTTATCTTAAGATTGGTGGTGCTTTCTAAACTGCGCTACCACCAAATTGATGCCAGCCTTTGTTCTGAGCAAAAATACAATTGAGCAGTGCCAAAATAATACTATGCGCAATTGCGTTAACACATTGCGCTGATACCGGCAATGCGATTTATTCATGGTATCAGCGCAACAAACTTTGCAGCAATAACCAGCCATTATTTCCATCACTTTGACACAAGAAATTGTTGACAATTTACCGACCAGCAAAATACATAGCAGGGTTGCTTTTTATTCCTGCGTCTACCTGTTTATTATATCATGGTTATAGATAATATATTTCAATTTGAGTTTAATTTTGAATCTATTTTTTATTATTTGAATAATGGCTCCAAGTACTCGCGGTAAACCGTGTAAAGCTGACACAAATTTAGTGGTCAGTCGAATTCTTTCCTTTAAGGATAAAATCATAGCTAATGGGAAGATAGCTAGTGCCACAAATGAAATATGGAAACTTCTCTCCGGGGAATTGAACTTAAGTGCATCAACTCTACATTCTTATGTAGTTAACAACAGATATAATTTAAAAGACAATATTTGTGGAGTACGTGCCAATGAGAGCGTGGAAAGTGAATATCTAGCTGAAAATAGTAAAACACAGAGTTTTAATTCCTCTGTAGGATCCGCGGACGAGTATGAGGCGTTTTCGTTTGTAATTAATAAGTGCGACTTTAATAAAATGTTAAACGAAATATCATACTATACGTTTATAAATGGAAAACAAAGAAGGAGAGTCAGAACTGTATTGCAGTCAAATCTTTGGAGTGATGAAATTTCAAAAGCTATATGGAATCATTCCAAATTAAAACATGGCTTTAATTTTAAGTCACATCACAGAACTAGAGATGCAACTAACGGAAAAATAAAAGGTAAGAAAGTCAAAATACAGCGTCATACAAATATACATATATATACACTGGGCAGAATAAGGCTCCGTAGAGGTATATTTTTGCAATGTTCACCGATTTTTGTTTTGATAAAATTCGTGGAATTTTCCTTAACATTTTCATGTTTTTTCGCGGTTTTTCAGAAGATTTTTAAGTATGCTGTGTTGTAGCTTGTTCAGTTTTAATATACTAAGGTGCTAATCTTAAGTCTGTAACATATTTTGCTATATTATGGCAATCTTTGTCCTTGCGAATTTTTGTATAAAAAAATTTACAAATAAAAATTACAATTAATTAGACATAAAGCGGCAAATTTTTTTATTTTGCCGATAGTTTACGGCTAATTTACGGCAAATTTAGACGTAAGAATTTTTTTCCTAGCTGGTGTCTAAGACAGTTTTCCAAAAGTGGCACGCTAACTTCATATGAAGTTGGCGGTGCACTACCAAAAAAAAATTTTTTTTTCTAAAATAAAGGCGCGGCAAAATTTTTTTATTTTGCAGATAGTTTACGGATAATTTACGGCAAATTTAGACGTAAGAATTTTTTTCCTAGCTGGTGTCTAAGACAGTTTTCCAAAAGTGGCACGCTAACTTCATATGAAGTTGGCGGTGCACTACCAAAAAAAAAATAATTTTTTTATAAAATAAAGGCGCGGCAAATTTTTTTATTTTGCCGATAGTTTACGGCTAATTTACGGCAAATTTAGACGTAAGAATTTTTTTCCTAGCTGGTGTCTAAGACAGTTTTCCAAAAGTGGCACGCTAACTTCATATGAAGTTGGCGGTGCACCACCAAAAAAAAAAAAGTTTTTTTTTTTTAATTTTATAAATATGCCAGTTAACTACGGCTAATTTACGGCAAATTCAGGTGCAAGAATTTTTTTCCTAGCTGGTGTCTAAGGTGGACTTTCAAGGTGGCACGCTAACTTCACATGAAGTTAGCGTGCCACACGATATTTTCCAAAATATGGTCGCGGCAAATTTTTTTGTTCCACGGATAATTTACGGCTAATTTACGGCAAATTATCCAATATATATTTGTTTGCTACGTAAAAGTTGTCTTGCCAACTTCAGAGAGGTTTAGTCTAGCTGGGAGAGAGTTCCAAAGACGGATCGAAAAGATAAAGAATTGTCGTTCTGACACTAGCATACGGTATTTGATGTAAGTGAGAAGTACTGACCTTGAGGATTGAAGAAAAATTAGCCGCCTAGAAAGGTAATGAGGTTCCTTCGTATATATAATTTTGTGTAGGGTAGTTAGCATTCTCACTTTTAATAGGTTATCAAAAGATATATTAAGCAACCTTTCAGCGTAGTAAAGACGTGGTCAAGTCTTTTTAACCCAAATACATATCTGGCAATGTTATTATATACAACATTTAACTTATTCTTGCAGACATAGTCACAATTTGAAAAAATCTCACAACCATACAGGAGCGTAGGTATTAGGTACGCTTTCGCTAAGAGTAGTCGTATATGCAATGGAGTAAAATCCTGTGTGAACCATAGTGTACGAAGCATACCATACACTTTGCCTACTGTACTAAAGATGTGATCTTTCCATGTCAAAGTTTTGTTAAAAATTATACCTAGATTTTTTCTCTGTCAACGTATTCAATAACCGAATTTTCAAACATAACATTTTCCAAGCCATTTGTGTCAAACGACTTTCTATGAATAACAATACATTTCGACTTTTTAGGGTTTAAACATAAGCCATTCATAGAAGCCCATAAGCCAATTTTATCCAAATCATGATTTATATTACGAATACACCAACTAGTACGATCACAAGGGCAACAAGTATACAGTTGTACATCATCAGCATATATGTGGACATTACAATAATTTAGGACATCAGGCAAGTCATTTATATATAAGACAAAAAGCAGAGGACCAAGGATCGAGCCTTGTGGGACACCTCTTGAAACACTTAAACAATTTGACATTTTATCACCAATGCATACAGCATGAGTTCTTTCGCCAAGATAAGATTCGATGAGAGCCGTGGCGTGAGTGGAGAAATTGAATAAATTTTCCAGCTTCTTACAAAGTATAGTATGGTCCACCGAGTCAAAGGCCTTTGAATGATCCAGGATGGTTAAGAAAGCTACGCAATTCTCGTCAACTCGCTCTCGGATGTCTTCTATTACAGAAAGGAGTGCCGTGGTACAACTTCTTTTTAAATTGAACCCAGACTGACGATCAGTTAAAAGTTTGTTATCCCGCACTTATGTAGTGATCCGACCATGTATAATTCGTTCCACTACCTTAGAGAGGATCGGCAATATCGCTATAGGTCTATACTCATTCTTCGACTCACGGATAGGGATGACTTTTGCAACTTTCCAACATTTAGGGAAAACACAGGTCGTCAAGATTGAGTTGACCAAATAGGTAACGTGAGGAAGAATTTTAGGAAGGATGATTTTCAAAAATTTAGCACATAAACCATCAAACCCCATAGCATTGGACTTCACAGAAAGTATGGCTTGGACAACATCACATTCATCAACACGAACAAAACCAAGAGGACTATAACTAACATTAACACGATAGCCATAATTTTCAACACCTACGTTATTTGTTGGAACAGGCAAATTTACAAAATTTTTATTGATATCCTTTACGTCGACATCAGGGGTGACTAATGACTCTTCCTTCGATTTACCTATCCCGATTTCCTTGAACTAAACTTGACTTGGTAATACTTTGCTTTAGCTAGCCTTATGGCTTTGTTTACGGTGTACCGAGCCACTTTGAAACGGTTTTGCGTGAGCTCAGTTCTGTAACGTTTCCATTGGGAGTACGCAACATTACGCTGGCGAATTAGGTCATTGAGGTCAGAATTGAACCAAGGGCCGGTCTTATGTCTAGTTAGTTTACGTTTTACGGGAACATAGCTATCAAAGAGCCTACATATATTATTTTGAAGGAACGATGTCTGGTCATCCACCGATATCAACGTACGAATCATACTCCAATCGACTGCCTCCACGGCTGCAGCAAGAGAGCTGTAGTCTATGCTTCTGAAATCGCGATATGTAAAAGAGTTTGGGCTGCGTGACGTTTGGAAATCATAAATTAAAATCATTAGATCGTGTTTTGAGAAGCAGGACGCGGATAATTGGTTATAATGTAGTAATTTTTGGAGATCATTTACAAAGAATAAGTCTAGCAAGGAAGAGTTTGAGTTGGTGAAATGGGTAGGTAGATTGGAGTTCGTTGGATAAAGCCCTAAAGATTCCATGCTTAGCTTTAAGCTGGAATCCACGAGTATTTCAGAAGTAGAGGTTGCAGAGACTCAATGAAACCACTAGTGCTTATTAGACGATTGGGACGATAAACACAACCAATGAGGAACTTATTACTATCTTCAGAAAATACCTCTACGAACACATATTCAACAGAATCACCTGGACTAGAACTACAGGACAGCTTACAGGATAAACTATTTTTAACATATATAGCAACACCACCACCATGACCACTCTATCAGCGCTGAAAAGTTGATATCCATTTATCCATCCAATTTAATCACGTTATTAGTATGAGATGAAGTGAACCAAGTTTCAGATATGCATATTACGTCAATATCAGAACCTTCGGATAGAAGTCTTAGCTCATCAAGTTTTTTAAATAGACTTTGTGCATTAATGTGAACTAGTATATCCCGTGGTCGAAACTCGACCACCTTAAATTAGTTTAACTTATTAAATCCTCTGTTCGCATTTTTCTCCAGTACCTAATGCCTAGAGGCATAAATATTGGAGAAATTTTTATTGCTGAAAATAATTATTTATAGTTGAGTTATTGAGAGTCGTTTTCATAAAAGCTGGTTTACTCTAAAGACGGGTAATTTGACAACTAACCAAAAAAATTCCGTCCATTAAAGACCAATAATCATTAATAGGAGATGGCAAAAACGGTACTTAGTAATGTTTCAAAGTCCACCATCAGACCCACCACTCCTTTCATATTCCGTCAATATTTCAATAAACAAAATTAAATTTCATGGGCATATACCAACAACATAGTTAGACTTATAATATATATAATGGTCACAACAAATGATGCCATATCGAACAAAATTGGCCATATGGATTGAAACGAATGAAAGTTCATTGTGAGATTCCGTTAACTTCTTAATATTAGCCGGTTTCCAAATTGTGTTTTTTTTTTATGAAACAGACTGTTTTCTCAACTTTTCCTTTAGTTGTGGATTTTTTGAAGTCCGTTTAGCGGGAGAATATTACAACTTACACATATGATGGTTTTCTGGTTTCTTTCGTCAAATTCAACTCGGAAATATTGAAAACACACATCTTAACTGGCCCAATTAGCCTAAATATGTAAGGATTCCGGTTATATGTCGACTCTTTTACAAATTAAAATTTTTAGGAAGAAAATAGTTGATGTCTTTAGGAAAATTAACGCGATTTCAAACTATTACATGAATATAAAATTGAAGAAGCTACAAACTGTGTTTTTACTTTTTGTATATTAAATATGATATATTTCTTAAAAAATATAAATTGATAAATATTGATAAATTGAAATAATTGTTTAGCTTTTTTTTTTAAAAAAAATTGGTTTTTTCACTCGAAGATAGATGTCATAAACAGAAAAATTTTTAAATATTGGGTTATATGTCGACTCTTTTACAAATAAAAATTTTTAGGAAGAAAATAGTTGACGTCTTTAGGAAAATTAACGCGATTTCTAATTATTTCGTAAATATCAAATTCAAGAAGCTACAAACTGTGTTTTTACTTTTTCCATATTAAATATGATATATTTCTTAAAAAATATAAATTGATAAATATTGATAAATTGGCATAATTTTTTATATTTTTTCCAAAAATTTGGGTTTTTCACTCCAAGATAGATGTCATAAACATAATAAACAGAAAAATATTGGATTACAAATATAATAAATTGAAAAAAAAAATATAATAAAAAGTTTTCGTATATTTTAAGGCAAATTCAATTTAGTAAAAAAAAAAAAAACTTAACCTGCCCTGAACACGACCTTGAACCTACGAACGCACGCATCATAGCCAGCACGCTCACCACCTGCGCCACTGCTGTATGTACAACAAAACAGTCAGATACTGTACTTAACAGCTTTGGGTTTTGGTGAAAACTTTGATGAATTATTACAAATAAATGAAGCATTTTTTGTTATATATAATATGCCTATGCAAAGCTCCTGGCCCATGAAAACATATCAAAATATATAATAATTGGAGTTATGTATTTTTTATTTTAGCCAATTAATATATAGATAATGGTCACAAAGAATGATGCCATATCGAACAAAATTGGCCATATGGATTGAAACGAATGAAAGTTCATTGTGAGATTCCGTTAACTTCTTAATATTAGCCGGTTTCCAAATTGTGTTTTTTTTTTGGTGATACAGACTGTTTTCTCAACTTTTCCTTTAGTTGTGGATTTTTTGAAGTCCGTTTAGCGGGAGAATATTACAACTTACACATATGATGGTTTTCTGGTTTCTTTCGTCAAATTCAACTCGGAAATATTGAAAACACATATCTTAACTGGCCCAATTAGCCTAAATATGTAAGGATTCCGGTTATATGTCGACTCTTTTACAAATTAAAATTTTTAGGAAGAAAATAGTTGATGTCTTTAGGAAAATTAACGCCATTTCTAATTATTTCGTAAATATAAAATTGAAGAAGCTACAAACTGTGTTTTTACTTTTTCCATATTAAATATGATATGTATATTTCTTAAAAAATATGAATTGATAAATTGGCATAATTTTTTATATTTTTTCCAAAAATTTGGGTTTTTCACTACAAGATAGATGTCATAAACATAATAAACAGAAAAATATTGGATTACAAATATAATAAATTGAAAAAAAAAAAATATAATAAAAAGTTTTCGTATATTTTAAGGCAAATTCAATTTAGTAAAAAAAAAAAAAAACTTAACCTGCCCTGAACACGACCTTGAACCTACGAACGCACGCATCATAGCCAGCACGCTCACCACCTGCGCCACTGCTGTATGTACAACAAAACAGTCAGATACTGTACTTAACAGCTTTGGGTTTTGGTGAAAACTTTGATGAATTATTACAAATAAAAACATATCAAAATATATAATAATTGGAGTTATGCATTTTTTTATGAGATACACTCTGGCAATTGATTGTATGGAAAAAATGTTAGCCTATTAATATATAGATTATTTTAATGCCCCTGGCTCGTCTACAAATTATACGTAGCATTGCACACAAGTTGTCTGTGGAACTGGACCGCGTATTATTCAAGACCATCATTAAACAATAGGTAGGGTGATTGCGCCGCACTGCATTTGTCATGTGAAGACTTATTAGACATCTTACTGATAGTTAGTGTAGACAAGAAAGATAAGAAAAAGAAATAGATATAACAGGAGTAATACGATACGATGTATGAAAATCATAAACTTTATAAACTTTCTTGGTGGCCATCCGCGGGAGTATTAGCAGCTTGCACGCCACCATCACGAAAGGTATTTCCGATATCCACATCAATCGTATTTAGAGATTCGAGGCTCCAGATTTTTACGCTGGCTTTTTTGTGTACCTCGCCCCTTATGGTGAAGACCGATGAGGTCTTTTTCTTCTTTTTGAGGCGAATTGCTGCTTTGAAAATTGCATAATTGGATTTAGTGAGCGATACATTTACAAAGATCGGTGCTTCGGAATTAATTCCCACGTGAGCTAATTTGAGAGTTTTGATGTTGTTTTGACGCCTGAAGTTTGCAACGGCTTTCATAAGAGAAGTTCTTTCTGCCGGTGAATTAAATTTGATTATTACCGCAGGATATAACTTTAGTACGATGGTAAGCAATCTAACTGCTTTCTTGGAAAACGTAGGCGCTGCCTCCCATCTAACAAAACCCATGTTGTTGGACGAAGTAAGCTGCCGATGAACAAACGCGAAGAATGGGCCAGATATGCTTTCTCCATGAAATTATTTTATTTATTTATTTATTACAGTCTTTGGACTTAATTATATCTTTGAGATCGCCTGTTTTAACATTTATCTTACATCTATTATCTTATAGGTAGAACCTTACAATAATTGAACAATAACTTTTTAAATTTTAGAATATTATTACAGCCTTTGATATCACTTGGTAGTACATTGTATTCTTTTATTCCCTCATAGAACACGCCTTTTTTTTCAAACTCAGATCTTACAAAGGGCAAATGAAAGTCGTTCATATGTCGAGTTTGATAGCTGTGAATGTCATTGTTATATCTCACACGATCTTTGATATAATTGGGCAGGTTACCCAATTTCATGTTATGTATAAATTTCAATGTGTGGCATTTGATAATTTGCTTTACACTAAGCCAATTCAGGCTATCAAGCATTTCCTGGATTGGCGTATCGAATCGTTTTTGCAGTATGAATCGCATTACTTTGTTTTGTTTTAACTGAAGTTTAGATATTTTCGAGGATACCAAAGTGAATAAAATAGTGGGACAATATCTCATATCTGATTTTTCTATCTACAACTTTATCTGACTCTCCATCTCTTTTTCTGCTTCCTATAACGTCTTCCACTACAGTTTTCTTCTTTTTCTTTTAAAATTAAATGTAATATTACATATTTACATGGATTATCTTGCATAGATGTATTAGGATAAGATCGAATTTTATAGATATAAGATATAAGCTTACTTTCCTCTGTCATAGGTTAAGATTTATATTTTATTACTCTCCTTTTGCTGATGTATTATAAAAGACTTTAGTCTTACATAAACAGCCTTATAACTTAAATAAATAAATAAATAAAATATATAAAGTGCGGTTCACTAATGGACCTATACACCATTATTTTGTAGTATTTGCCGACGTATTTACAGGAGCGAAACATAAAACCTATCTTTTTCGATAGTTTTGCCTCTACGTATTTGAAGTGTTCCTCAAACTTTAGTTTGTCGTCCATTATTACTCCCAGGTATTTTATTTCGGTCACTCTCTGTATCGGGATATTAGCAATATTTAGTTCTGCATTGAGCACTTCGGTGGATTGTTTCCTCAATACCATCCATTTTGTTTTATCTGTGTTGATTTTCAGCTTATTTTGACATAACCATTTATAAATAGAGTTTATGTATTTCCGTACTCTGTTTATAGACTCAGATAAGGAAGGACTGCTAGTAGTTAACAGAGCATCATCGGCAAATAGTCTTATCTTGCAATGTTTAATACAATTTTTAATGTCATTGATATAAATAATAAACATAATTGCTGCCAGTACAGAACCTTGCGGTAACCCTATCTCGGTTTCTATTTCCGTAGATACTTCATTCCTTATGACTGTCCGCTGTTTCCTCCCAGATAGGTAGCTTCTGAACCATTTATGAGCCACATTTTGTACGCCGATGTTGTGCAGTTTCGCAATCATGATATCTCTATCAATAGTTTCGGATGCTCTTTCAAAGTCAAGAAACACTGAAACTGTTGTTTGACCACTGAACATGCTATCCTTCCACTCTGCTATCATCAAGTTAATTGCAGTTTCACATGAGTGTTTTGATCTGAATCCCGATTGTTCGCTTATAATGGCATCATACTTGTTCATGTATTCCAAAATTTGTTCTTTTACAATGGTCTCTATCAGTTTGTCATCGCTAGGCAACGTGTTGATAGGACGTATTTCCTCAGGTTTGACTGTACCTTTAACTTTTTCTACAGGCACAATTGTTGAGGTCTTCCAACAATCTGGGAAAACACCACTGCTAAGGCTTTCATTGGCTATGCATGTGTAAGTATAGGCCAAGTACTTCATGCTGTCTTTGAATACACTCTTTGTCAACAGGTTTCTTTCACCGTACTTATTTTTTAGGCTCGCCGCTATTCGCATGAACTGTTCAACATTTATGTGCTTAAATTCAAAAGGAGGTCTATTCATAACGTCTTGGGTTTGAGCTGGTGAGATGTTCTCGATACTCATTCTAATCGATTTTATACTTTCAATGAAATAATTGTTTAGTTGATTGGCCATATTGTAATCGTCTTCAATAAACGTGTTATTTATATAAATCCGTTTTATTTGATTAGTGTCATTACTCATGTTTATTGCTTCTTTGAGACATTTCCACATAATTCGTTGATTGTTACTGTTGCTTCTAATTTTATGTATATTCCATGTATTTTTTCTTTTTTATTTTTACCAATTTCTTGTAGTGCCGTTTAATATTATAATAATTTTCTCATATATCGGTTCTTTTTGCTATTTTATAATGTTCAAATTTTAGTTTATTTAGATCAGTTAGTTCTCGATCATACCACTTATTTAGTAATTTAATTTGAACTCGTTTTTCGTAAGTTAACGCTTCCATAATTTCATATAGGGTATTAAGTATTAGCTGCACTCTGTTACCGATATCGTAATTCGTTAGATCTGCAACATCGAAGCCTCTAAGATAATTTATTAAGTTGTCTTGTGGGTAGTTATCCCAGCACATGCGATTCTCGTACACTCTCATTTTGTAGCTTTTTGAGGTTGGCATTTTGAAACAGATCGTTTCGTGGTCCGAAATCTTGTAATTTTCTAAATGTTGTATTTTTATGCTATCACTATTACTGAAAAGTAGATCTATTTTAGTTTGGTATGATTCAGTAATCCTGGTATTAAAATTTACTAGTTGCAACATAGAGGCCGATGCGAATGTGTTTGTTAGCTGGTTAAAGTATATGGATTGTATATTTAAGTTAATATTGAAGTCGCCAATAAATATATTATTTTCATTTTCGCAAAAGTATTCATCAAGTATTTCCCCAATGCTTAGTATAAAATCAGCGTTGCTCGTGTTCGGCGAGTGGTATACTATGCCGATTTGCCATTTAATCCGGCTTTTTATTATGCTTCCCAAGTGTTCGATATTTTAGTAATTGGCTACAAGAAGTCGCTAGTTTATTTCAATTGCTACAGATGTGTCTGATGAAAATATGGAAACAAACGAACAGCTTATTCCAAAAATGAAAAAGTGTAGTCTACTCATACAAACATATGTACATAGCGTGCAACAGCCACGACCAACATGCATGTCTCTTTGTATAGCCGCATTTGAAAAATGCATTTGACACCTTTGACCAATCGCGTTGCTTAAAGTATGTCAATACTTTAGCTGAGCCAGCATTTATTCTGGAGCTCTGCTTGGTCTGACGCTAAGCGCTTCTATTGGCTAATGCAAGTAATTACCTAGCTGAAGTTGAATTCAGCTAAATAGAAGCCGAGAAAGAGGAGGAGTTTAGCAAATAACTTTCTGTGACAAATTTGTGTATAAATAGAATAAGATTTGTTAATAAAGATTCAGACATGATTTGATGTGAACCACACGCTCAACAGATTATCTCTCACATTTATTCCGGCTGTCTCCCCGATAGCCTATTTGATCGGCCGAATCTCTCCGGCCTTTACAATAAGAGAGATCCTTTTTAAAAATAAAACCTTTGACCCCTTAGGTCCACCACATGGCGATCCTGCCAAATCAATGGAAAAAAAGTAATTGTATACATTCCTTATTAATCAAAGCTTAGTGAGATACAATGAAGGAACATAAAATGATAACATCAGCAAATTCAGATGGATTTGCAAAACTGCGAGCAAGCAAAAGTTCCACGTCGTTATGTTTTGATAAATATGATGTTACGAAGGAGAACTTCTCAGTTGACGAATTCTTACACAAAAATCGTAACGCGCCAATCCTTGAACAATTGCGCGATGATTTTGGATTATATTTAAAGGGCTTGTGTGCTTCAATGATTGATCTAATAAATGCTGATTATGCAGACTTTGTTAACCTGTCTGCAAATCTCGTCGGTTTGGATCAATCTATTGCCAAGATTGAAAATCCATTAATGGTGTTTCGTAAGGAAGTTGAAAATGTCCGTTCACTTGCAAAAGATGTACGAAATAGCTTGGAGAGAAAACGGCAATTACGCAAACAAAGACGAAATTTAGAATGTTATCAAAAAGTTATGTATACATTGTATTCACCATATGAGTTAGTTTTCGGTAAATTACCCGCGCTACCAAACGACAATATAAATAAACAAACAAAAATTTATGACATTGATGACTATGCCAATGAGTTGAAATTGAGACTCCAAAGGTCAATACTCAATGCCAGGAACATTATCAAAACAGTTAAAGAAAAACGAAAGTCAAAATGTGACAATAAAATAAACAAGGTTGAGTTGGAAATAGGAGACCTAGTGTATGTAAGACTAGAAAATAAGAAAATAAGCCAAAGCCCATATCATGGCCCATATAGAATTTTAAAACGAAAGGGAGTAAATTCCATAATAGACATAAATGGCAAGCACAAAGAACTGCACAATAATATTTTAAAGAAATACTTAAAAATAACCTAAGGCAAATAAGCCGACATATGTTAGAAATTACATAGATATAGATGAAATTACATGTAAGGAACCACTTAGAGATAAGACAAAACAAGTCCATCGACATTTGTAAATAATTATATTCAATATTTTAGAAAATTGTATGTAAGCCAATTACACTTAAGCAAACCATACCCATAGATGTAAGTAGGTATATTCATATGAAAGGTATTTGCATAACTCCACACAAAAATTTATTTCATTTTTTATCAAACGAAATAAATTTTTCTCTTTTGCGGTAAGGGTGTAGTGTACTCATACAAACATATGTACATAGCGTGCAACAGCCACGACCTACATGCATGTCTGTTTGTATAGCCGCATTTGAAAAATGCATTTGACACCTTTGACCAATAGCGTTGCTAAAAGTATGTCAATACTTTAGCTGAGCCAGCATTTATTCTGGAGCTCTGCTTGGTCTGACGCTAAGCGCTTCTATTGGCTAATGCAAGTAATTGCCAAGCTGAAGTTGAATTCAGCTACATAGAAGCCGAGAAAGAGGAGGAGTTTAGCAAATAACTTTCTGTGACAAATTTGTGTATAAATAGAATAAGATTTGTTAATAAAGATTCAGACATGATTTGATGTGAACCACACGCTCAACAGATTATCTCTCACATTTATTCCGGCTGTCTCCCCGATAGCCTTTTTGATCGGCCGAATCTCTCCGGCCTTTACAATAAGAGAGATCCTTTTTAAAAATAAAACCATTGACCCCTTAGGTCCACCATACAAGTCAGTGAGACCAGTTCTAATGATGACAGAAAGTAAATGTATACAATGCAAAGGTACCCACAATTTGTACCAGTGTGAACAGCTCAAAAAGATGGAATGCAGCCAACGATAAGAATTAGTGAAAGCTAACCACTTGTGTTTTAGTTGTCCACGATGCGGCCACAGCTCTACCAATTGTAATTACGAAGACTTCTACGCGGAATATTAAAACTAATCCGCTGTAGTAAGATTGGGCAGTCGATGATGCCGTTAATAATATTAAAGACAAATGAAAGGGAAAGAACTTTTCTTCGTTTATCCAATGAATCCAAATGAATTAACATGCGTCGAGATTCATAGGACGGAGTCGGTTCTTCAAATCGAATAGAGCGTAACGCATGCCTTAAGAAAACTTTCTGAACACGTTCAATCCTGCTAATCGATAGTTGATCATAAGGTCTCCAAATGAAGACGGCGTACTCCAAGTGCGACCGAACAAGAGAGGTAAAAAGTTGTTTAAACGTATAAGGGTCAGAAAACTCAGACGAGTTTCGACGAACAAAGTCAAGAACTGAATACGATTTTGAGAGCACATAGTTTATGTGACTGTTGAACGTCAACTTAACGTCAAAAACTACTCCAAGATCCTTAAACTCAGTTACACGTTGAAGAACGTCATTGGCAATCCTATATGATGTATTGAGGGTAGCTTGACGCCTAGAAAATGTTAAATGAAAACATTTCTTGACATTTAAGGAAAGACGTGACTTCTCACACCAAGTGTGGAGATTGTCCAAGTCTCTTTGAAGGAAAAGCGCCTCTGTTGCGTCGAAAACATTAGAGAAAATTTTTAAATCGTCAGCATATAGCAAAAACTTTGAATGATTGAAGCAACCGCTTATGTCGTTAATTAAGAGTATAAAGAGAAGCGGCCCTAATATGCTTCCTTGGGGAACGCCTGAGGAGGCAATAAAATGGTACGAGAGCACACCATCTATGGCTACTGCACAGCGCCTACCTATTAAATATGATTTAAGCCACAATAAAAAGAATGAATGGAAGCCAAAGCATGCCAACTTATGTAACAATATCGCGTGAGACACTTTATCGAAAGCCTTAGAAATATTTTCGAGTAGGATTGCCACCTGAACGCATTTTATTTATTACTTCAGATATCGACCACTATCTCGGGAACTGCTAAACCGATTTCGATAAAATTTGATAGATGGATAGTATGCTTCCTTCTTAGATTACTTGAATGTTGCCACTAATGGAAACTTAGAGGGTTGCCACCTTTCCGTTTTTTTTTTAATATATGGCAATATGGGTATCAAATGAAAGGTATTTTAGGGCGTATACCAACCAGAATATTTAATACACAACAGGTGTCGCCAATGTATGTTAAGTGACTTTTTGTGGTTAGTGTTCGATATTTTGGAAATTTATGCTCTTGGTAAGTAAGATTATGCTGCAAATACGAAAAATACCGAGCAAGTCTCGGTCACCCAGGTACTATATTATTTAAATTCCGACAGGGTCTCGTTGCCGTATGCGCAGACATACGAGAGATGTTCGGTATTGTTCAGATACGCAAAGCAGACCAGGATACACAACGCTTTTTGTGCCGTGGTGGAGATACGTCAAAAGAACCAGAGGTATATGTCATGAGCTCAATGATATTCAGATCAGCCTGTTCACCGAGCTCTGCGCAATATATTAACAATACAAATGCAGTCAAGTTTGCAGATCGCAATCCGAGAGCCACTAGCGCTATAATTGACCGGCACTATGTGGACAGCTTTGATACCGCACAGAAATTCATAGGACGAGGCTACAGGTCGGCCAAAACACCGCCCTTCGTACCGCCACTGGGTGTCTTCTTATGTCTCCTGAGCATCACTTACATAATGAAGCGAAAATGCTCGCCGTTAAAGAGCATAGTGAGATGTTGCCCAGGCAATTTCTGTTCAACTGCTGCAAACCGCAGCATCCGAACAGACGCCTGGTCAACGAGAATCCGCCCCCCAGGAGCATAAGGAGCCATCTACGCAAACACTTCGATGAGATCCGGCACCTGATTTCCATGCTGTTTGATCCTAAGGTGCACCGGCAGGCCCTCACCCTCATCCATACGAATTCGGTTAACTCCTTTGTCGGCTCTCTCCCGGCGAACGCCGTTCTTCAGGCAACAACACCACCCGTTGCCGAAGAGGAGCGCGAGCTGCCTAGGGAGACTAGGGTGATGCTGGCTCAACTCCGGTCTGGATATTGTAATAGGTTAAACTCTTACCTATCCAGACTGAACCCCGACTTGCCTAATGTTTGTCCGGCATGCTGCTTGTCCCACCATAATACTAATCATCTTTTTGTCTGCTCAACCAAGCCTACTCTTCTAACACCCATATCCCTCTGTCCACCCCTGTCGAAGCCGCTAGGTTTCTCGGACTTCCGTTAGAAGAGTTTGATGACAATACTGGGTAAGATACTGACTACCTAGGTAGGGATAAGTAGCGCTACAACAACAACAGAGTTTCGCAAAGTCATCGATTCAGCCTCCGGCCCCTTCATCCCTGGTGGCAGAGTTCCGAAAATTCGACCGAATTTTCCCGAAGAAGCAGCGGCAATGGCAAGAGAACGTGACCAAGTGAGACTCGTAAATCCCGCAGATCCCAGAATCAAAGATCTCAACGCGGAAATTGTATTGTATTTATTGACAACAAATTAGTACAATAAGATCCAATATGACCTTTTATAGTACAATAGCAGGAATTGAAACAAGTAATGTAAAAGAATTGAATTAATTAAAAATTTCACAATAAATAAATAATGAGTAAAATTAAAATAACAAACAAAAATAAAATAACATGGCTGTAAAATTTGAATAACATGGCTGACTAGCTCATAGAGAGTACATAACTAAATAGCCAAACTCAGTTTTGTGTTTATATTAACTAATAACTTAAAGAACGAATTACTTAAAAAACGATAATAAAATATTTTTAAAGTTGCTTTTACTTAGGCTTAATTTTTTTAAATTTAATTGCTATATTATCTATGTGTAAATAGTTTAAGCTTTCATTTGAAATACTATATAATATAATTAGTTAATCAAAACCGGTGCGAAACTGGTCTACACCATGCAAAGTCCTTCCGCATTGGCGGCCTTCGGCCGCGCTTCAAAAAAAAACCCTGGGCTACGCTATGCCAACTCCGGGTGGTTGCCTGAACCGTGGCAACGTGCCACGGTACGCACACTTTTTTGGCTCAGCCTAATAAAATTACAACAACCACATGAAAACAAGCAACTTTGATTGCAAATATCTCTTCACAGAAATAAAATTTTGAATTTCCGCTTTCGGATTCTTAATCTACTTTCCCCTTTTGGACCACTACAACCACCAGCTTTAAATAAACTTTGGCCCTTAATAGCTCTTGTTGTTGTTGTTTGCACCAAAAAAAATGCATGTATTTATACTCACCTCAATGATATCTATCCTCAACATTTTTTTTAATTTGGGAGTTGGAGCTATTCTGCATTTATACCGTAAGAATTTAGTATAAAAGAAAGTGATTTCCAATAAACGAAACCAATTGATTCTACACCATAAACAACGGCTCATTCAATTAGCCAGAAGTAGTATACATGGCGATCCCGCCAGTGTCGCAACTAAGCGGAAAATTTGCAATGAAAAATAGCAAAACGCTTAAAAAGACCTTAACATCTCAAAATTAAAAATACTATTAAAAAAAGAGCTAGTTTTTGGCTCTCAGCACATAAATTTGAATCTAAATACGCTGTCTACACTGAACACCCAATAAAGGATGGTCCTGCAACTGGCGAGAACACAAGAAAAGAGGAAAGTTCAGACACTATAACTGGCGAAACATGACTTTAAGCTTTCACAAAACCTCCATATGCTACTGACAGCAATAATGCATAAAAGGGTGGAATAATTTGCTGATAGTAAACCACAAGCCTGGCAGCACAAAACAAAATAACTTGCGAAGACATTGGCAACCAGAAGACAAAACTACATAGTGGCAAGAATGTAAGGTAGAATTAAGAAAGAATTTTTTAGAAAACTTTGGCACGCCTTATGGTCGCCATCCAAATAGCAGTAGTTTGCTTAGGGGAAAATTTTAAAAATTTGAAAAAAAAAAAAAAAAATAAGAAATACAATATAATTTTAAGTTCGCAAAATATAATGCAGAAGATTTCGACATCAACAACTTAACTATGCTACTAACTCAAATAATAGATTAAAAATACAGGAAAAAATAGAAATGTTAAGACATCAATAAATTTTTTGAGTAAGTTCGAATTGTTAAAGTTAAAATTATTTACTTTAAATAACCTTTTGTTATGGATAGTGCATTGCCATCTTGACTACGACAAAATACGTACGTCAAGATCTCGTGACAAAGGAAGTAATAGAAACTATCTAAACTGGTTGAATCAGTTTTGGCTTCACATAGGAATGGGTAGAAAACCCCCAATGAAAGATGTTTTATACCCTACTACATTGATAGAAGAAACAATAAGAATGATTAATTTAGCAGAGCGAAATAGATACTAAGCAAAATTTCGTAGCAAGTTAAATAAAGTATATATATAAAAAAAAATAATAATAAAATTTTATTAATAGAAAATGGTATGGTGGATAGTTGCACTTAACGGCATTTTAGTAGCTATATCAGGATATGAGGTAGGGAAAGAAGATAAAAATAATGAGAACAAAATAGCCAAATTGAAGCACACCCAATTCTAGAAGATAAAGTAGAAATCGCGGATAAATGGTTAGTAATTTTCATATGCGTAAGTACATTTTTAATTGTCGCAATTTAATAAAAAATTATGTAAAAAATAAATTGAGATAGTTAAACAATGTGCAACAACGTGTGTGACTTAACATCTTTTACTAAGAAATAAATCAACGGAAAGAAATCCACGATATACTATATGAAGAAAAAAAGCATTCCAATTACAACAGAAACCATAATAAAACACTTGAACATAATTCTAGAATCTCTAAATAGCATAGGACAGGTGATCAAATCGGTAAATAACATACTTACCAAAGAACACGAAGAGGAAGCTTATCAATTTTTCTCCACCGTACGAGATAAACTTGTATCCTCCCTAGCTAGATACAACATAGAATTTAATGTACCAATAACAGTAAAGAAAAAATCCAAGCGGATTTCAATTTATTATTGTCAGAACGCGACCAGAGCCCGACTCCATCACGCTCGCAGAGTCAGACGCCAGTAGTAGAAGATTCCAAACCAATAGACATCCCAATAATAAACGTCACAATGCCACAAATCGTAGTAGAATTTATCAAAAAACTGCTTCGTCAGTATTGCGAGAGTTTGATAGTCAACCAGAAAATCTACATAGTTTCCTAGATGCACTCGATATACTTGAACAAATCAAGGATACACACGAGGCGTTGGCCATTACCATGATAAAAACAAAGCTGAAGGGTACAGCAAGGAATTTTAAAAGTAATGAGACCACAATCGAACAAATAAAAAACAAATTAAAAACAGCAATAAAGGGTGAATCAGTAGAGGTATGGACCGCTAAACTACTGAACATCCAGCAACGTAACAAAACTGCTAGCCAATACACAGCGGAAATTGAAAAGATCACAAGATCATTAGAAGGAGCTTATATGTATTTCTGATGGACTAAACCCAGACTTAGCCACGAGATACGAAGAAGAAAATAGAAGATACAGACCACAACCAAGTTATAACAATAATTCTAGATCATACAATAATAACAATGAAAGAGGATCCCGAAATCCCGAAATACAAACAGACCATACACACAAACCCATAACGTGCGCAGTTGTACCGAAACGGAAAACCAGGGAACTCCACTTCAAAATTAACAAAAAGAAAAATATGCGTACTTAATCTAAACTTAAACAGCTATATATCTACAAGGACACCATTAAGCAATTCATACTCAAATTTTTTAATTGATACTGGAGCCGATATCTCCATAATTAAAAAACAGCAAATAGATAATAAAGAAAAAATAAATACTGAACAAATCACAGATTTGAAAGGCATTGGTCAGGGAACAACTAGCACTTTCGGCACAATCAAAGCAGATCTAAAAGGCGATAACCTTCTAATTTATCATAAATTTCATGTTGTAGAAGACAACTTTCCAATTCCATGTGATGGAACAACAAGATCAGCAGCTAAAAAGATCAGTAATAAAACTGAAATTAAAGAAATTCATAAAGAGAACCCCAAAATTTACGAAGCGCTAAATAAATTTGAAGAACATGTCGGGCTCGTTTTCAATCCTCCGAAATTATATTTCAAAAAAGGAAAGAAAATTTTGTAGCAATTTTGATACAAGCAAGATTGACTTAGCACAATTCTTTACCAGGCTCGAAAGAGAAGCGGGCAATTTAGGGCTTGCACAAGTACAGTTGTCCTTAGGGGACAAATTGTTTAAAAATAATTATACTGCAGTAGGCAAATTTATAGAAATGGGTAACAAAGTTCTCAACAAGCTAGCAATCGCTCTAACCTCAGAGGTTATATCGCACTTGTTACGTTAAAGTGTAACAACTCAAAATTTTAACATTTTCAGTAGAGACGAAAAACTGTTTCCGTAAATATTAATAATATATTACAAAGAAAAAACAATGTAATTCCACGAAAATATCATTAAAAATAATATAACCGGTGTTTCATTTTTATTTCTTTAGTACTTGCACGAAAATAACAAATTTTTGAGTTATTACTCTTTTCCTGAATTTTTTTTATATACATAGAGGTATTATTTTGAGTTGTCTCTGTTTAACTGGAAATTCTCACTGGAATTGATAAATATGATTTGTTGTAAATGGGCACAATTCAAAATGTTACACTTTATGTGATACACTAACGAACCAATTTGATAAAACACTTGGAGACAACTAAAAATGTAACTCTTTAGTTGAGTCGAAAGAAGTCATTCTGAAAACAAAGAGAGAGTCATACCGGTTTTTTTAACGAAAGACTAGACAAATCACTGAACGATTTTTACAGTGGGTAGAGATGACCACTGCACATTATTTTCTTGCAAAAAACTAAAATTTGGAAATTTTGAGTTGTTGCACTTTAACGTAACAAGTGCGATATGTGTGACAAATCCCAGGAATAAATCGCATGACAGATAAAATCAAGCAGAAATATAGCTGGCTGAATATGAAAAATGACATACGAAAATATGTAAAGAACTGCATCCACTACAAGAAAAATAAAATTAATAAACATATCAAAGAACCAATGACAATAACGGAGACACATCCGAAGGCATTTGATATTGTACAAATTGACACAGTCGGCCCATTGCCAAAGTCGATAAATGGAAACGAGTGTGCAGTTACCATTATATTCGATCTAACCAAATATTTGGTAGCAATTCCAGTTCCAAGCAAACATGCAACAACTGTTGCTAAAGCCATATTCGAGCATTTCATCCTGATTTATGGCCAAATTAAAACAATTTTAACAGACATGGGAACAGAATACAAAAATAACCTGTGTAAGGACTGTGTAAATTGTTAAAAATTGAGCATAAAACTTCTACACCATACCATCACCAGACTTTGGGTACTGTAGAACGCAGTCACCGGACATTCAACGAATATATGCGTGCATACATATCCAGTGACAAAGACGATTGGGATGAATACCTCAGGTATTTCGCTTATTGTTACAATACAACGCCATCGACAACACATAATTATTGCCCTTTCGAACTAATATTCGCAAAACAACCACCAAATTATGAACTTTTGAAAGAAGATACAATTAGCCCGGTATACAACCATGAGGCATATGACAAAGAAGTAAAATACAAACTTCAAATAGCACAGCAAAGAGCAAGAAAATTAATTCAAGAAGCAAAAATCAAATTACGACAAGAATAGCTATAGTAAAATAGGAGATTTAGTATTAGTTAGAGAAGAGGCCTCCCATAAGTTAGAAAATAGATATACAGGACACTACAAAGTTAAAACCATTGATAAAAATAACAACTACACTTTAATTCCACATAGCATAGGAGACAGTAATAAAACCAAAAAAGAAATCGTAATTCATAAGAATAGGCTTAAACAAGCTTAAAACTAGTAAAAATAAGCATGGCACTTTAAAATTTACTCAATCTTATAAACGGCACAAGCCAAACAAAAAAAAAAAACGAAAAAACATGTGAGAAAACAATGGTAACCAGATCCTAAAACAATTAAAATTTTGTCAACCCAAACAAACATCAAGCAGTTCAAATAGATTGTAACGTAGCAAAAAGCCACGCTACAATATCCAACTCCCTCAAAACCTACATATAGATACCCAACCGTACATGGCAAGCCAAAGGCACAGCGAACAACCACACGTACATAGCAAGTCAAAGGCACAGCAAACAACCACCCGCACATAGCAAGCCAAAGGCACAGCGAACAACCACACGTACATAGCAAGCCAAAGATCGACAGCGAACAACCACACATACGCCATACGTTGGGTATGCACAAAGGGCTTGCATGACAGCCGGTCATGCATTTTCGTTCGCCACCGCTAGGAAGGTAATTCGCAACAAGTTTATAAGCACATAAGTACTAAAGCACAGATCGCGGCGCAGAAAGCATACTCCTCATAGGTAAGCTGGGGGGATACCAACTCACCAGTTAGCATCTCCCATCCTTACACAGGGTATCCAGGGACCCCATGGCAAATGGAAAAGTCTCCCCAATAGCCTATGGCTCATGGATCTTCCCCACCTTCCACCCATGGGGAACCTACCGTTTCGCTACCATCCATCGTGGTAAGGAGAGGATTTTCCTCTGGCGGACCACGAAGGATGGATGGGCGCGGGTATTCCTTCTGGGAGGGGTCCGGGACTAGTCTTAACCCCCCCCAAGGGAAATACCAGACCCGATAAATAACCGCAACCAGGTAGTTAAAGAGCGTTTGGCGCGGGCACCTCATACAGGGTAGCCGAGGAGTAACCCTCCCCGCTCCCTGATTGAGGTGCCGGGTCAGATGCAAAGGGGGACTCATTTATACCCCTCAGGAACGCTAGGGCTTTAGCCCGAAGCACTCTGAGAGGAATAGAGAGCCGCCCAGTACCCATCAATAGTACCTACCGCTTACTAATCTTAGAATACTCCTCATAGAGCGTTTGGCGCGGACACCTCATACAGGGTAGCCGAGGAGTAACCTTCCGCCGCTCCCTGATTGAGGTGCCGGGTCAGATGCAAAGGGGGACTCATTTATACCAGTCAGGAATGCTAGGGCTTTAGCCCGAAGCACTCTGAGAGGAATAGAGAGCCGCCCAGTACCCATCAATAGTACCTACCGCTTACTAATCTAAGGATACTCCTCATAGGTATAACCGCCACGCCGACTCACCGTCACCGTCACCGTAACCGTAGGAACGCCACCGTCCCCGTAAAATCACCGCACGCGGCCCCGTCGTCAACATAATTATCACCGTCACCGTATCACCGTCACCGTCACCGTACCCGTACCCGTCCGTTGCAAGTCACAGCCCGCGCTCCGCCGCTTGGTAAGATACGATACTCACCGTAGAGTGTAACGGGACCCGTACCAGAACTGGCGTTCCCATCAACACTCCCTCGAAACTACCGCAATCGCCAGCTCTCGTTCTCTCGCTCTCTCTCTCTCTCTCTCTCTCTGGGACCTAAGGCTGTCGGTGTTCAAGGCCACCAAGGGTGCGTGTGTGTAAGACAGAACAAATATATTGTGTTATCATTGGGTAGGGGTTTGTGGGACCTCTCCTCGACCCTGGAGCGACTGAGCGTACCTCAGCCTTCGACAAAACCCACCTCCCAAATGGCGCCCGAGCAGGGACCCATCTCCACCGGCGACTGTGTAAAGCCAACAACAAGCACCAACATGGTGGTAGAGGGTCAGCCGAACACGCAACCACCACAAAGAGAGAACAACACCAACCTATTAAACACCGACTCCTTGAATTGGATATATTCGCTGAGGAAAGAGAGGCTTATCGAGGAATGTAAGAGACATAGGATATTTGCCGACGGCTACACTGTTGCCGAGCTCCGCATGGCACTCAGTGCTTACGTTAAGGCAAAGAGAAACCGCAAATCAACCGAAAATTTACTAAAAGAGGTGGAAGAGGAAATTCAGGCAGAAGAGAACAGCCAAGTAAAAACGACACTCGATTCAATCCCCGGCATCTGCGTAAGCACTCCGTGTCCAGTCACAAAAGAGATACAGCAAACGCCACCTCGCACCGAGCTGACAGATAGCGAGGTAATGAATACTGTCCGCCGATGGGACGATGGGACGTCCACTTCAAGGGAGGAGAGACGCTGCATGATTTCTTGGAGAGAATTGAGGAGCTGGCAGAATGTTATAAGATTCCCTAGACAAATTACTCACCACTCTACTGGAGGTTCTGCGCGGCAGAGCATTACAATGGTTCAGGATCCGCAGGGCCGAGATCCTCTCTTGGGCAGGCTTCCGCACCGCCGCCGAACATTTTTTCCTGCCCAGACGACCCCTCGCCCAGCTGGAAGAGGCCATACGACAGAGGAAACAGCAGGGGAGAGAGAAAGCCAAGGACTATATTCTCGCCATACAAACCATGATACGACAGCGAGGTAATGAATACTGTCCGCCGATGGGACGATGGGACGTCCACTTCACGGGAGGAGAGACGCTGCATGATTTCTTGGAGAGAATTGAGGAGCTGGCAGAATGTTATAAGATTCCCCTAGACAAATTACTCCCCACTCTACTGGGGGTTCTGCGCGGCAGAGCATTACAATGGTTCAGGATCCGCAGGGCCGAAATCCTCTCTTGGGCAGGCTTCCGCACCGCCGCCGAACATTTTTTCCTGCCCAGACGACACCTCGCCCAGCTGGAAGAGGCCATACGACAGAGGAAACAGCAGGGGAGAGAGAAAGCCAAGGACTATATGCTCGCCATACAAACCATGATACGACAGCATCCGACCATGTCGCGGGAGAACCACCTAGAGCGGATTTACGACGGACTTCGCGTGGAGTACCGCTTATTCGCGAAACGTAGCGAATTTCGCACCATTGAGGAGCTGATGGAGTTCACGGATGAGTTCGAGTTGCTGCAAGCGGAGGCCAACAGACAAGGCAGGCAACCAGCGCATTATTTAGCGCCAATGACCGAAGAGTATAGCCGTGAGGAATCCTGCTGGAGATGCAAGGGACGTGGGCATCTGCGCCACAACTGCAGGAGAGCACGAAGATTATTCTGTTCCAGATGTGGCCAGGACAACATCCTGTCCAGGGAGTGCCAATGCCACCACTTGAACACCGGAACGCTAGTCAGAGTAAAGGAAACCAAGACGCGAACATCAGTAGCAACCAACGTCCAATCACCTGGTGTAAAAAGGGATGGTCGTCATTATGTCCAGTTTACTGTGGAAGGGTTGAACGTCTGAGCCTTGGTGGACACCGGCGCCACGCTAACCTATGTAGACGATGTTATCCGTAAACATTTAGAGTCGAAGAAGATACCGCGCACTCCCAGCGTCCGGAACGTGCAGCTCGCCGATAGGACCTGCGTCATCAGCTCATACACGTATCCGGTAACCATATCCCACACCAATAAAAGGACGCGCATGAGAGTGTCCACCCTTCCTAATCTAGCGGAAGAGATGATCCCCGGAATGGACTACCTCAGGGAGAGGAGACTCATTCTCACCTTGGTTGGTATAGTATTACCGCCGGCCTCGCCACCACAGGACACCACGATTACGAAACTAAACGCAATTACGGAAAGGGAGCACTTAAATGAGATGCAGAAGAGTCACCTCGAGGGATTTCTCGACCAACACAAACGAAGGTTCAGTCAAATAACTGGCCACAGCCACGCGGCAGAACATGTAATTTCACTCAAGCACGACCGACCTCTAAAACAGCGATATTATCCACGAAATCCAGCGAAGCAACAGGTGATAAACACGGAGGTCGATGAATTACTAGCCGCAGGACGTATCGAACCATCAAAAAGCGGTTACAGCTCGCCGATAGTCCTGGTGCGAAAGAAACAAGGTAGCTGGAGGATGTGCATCGACTACCGTCAACTCAACGCAGCGAGCATACCGGACGCATATCCATTACCCAGAATTGGAGCAATCCTAGACCAACTTAAAGAAGCAAAGTTTATTTCCACCATCGATTTAAAGAATGGATATTGGCAAATACCGATGGCCAGGAGGTCCCGCCAATACACCGCATTCACCGTACCCGGACGTGGACTCTTCCAGTGGAAGGTTATGCCCTTTGGGCTACATTCCGCGCCGGCCACCTTTCAACGAGCGCTTGACGCCATTCTGGGCCCCGAACTCCAACCGAAGGTATTCGCATATCTGGATGACATAATTGTCTTGGGAGATACATTTGACGAACACATCCGCAACTTAAGGGAAGTTTTCGAGAGACTAGAACGAAACAACATGCAGATAAATTTCGAGAAGTGCAGTTTTGTCCAAAAACAACTACACTACCTTGGACATATCGTCAGCGACCAAGGAATCCACACCGACCCAGCAAAAACATCAGCAGTGCGCGAAATGCCCGCGCCGATATATATTCGACAACTGCGCCGGTTCCTTGGCCTAGCCTCATGGTATCGACACTTTGTAGCCGAGTTCTCCACCATCGCTGCACTGCTTAGCAAGTTGCTGAAAAAGGGGCAACGCTGGGGTGGGAGCAGCAGCAAGAGGAGGCGTTCACCCACCTAAAGGACAAACTCACCACGGCCCCAGTGCTATGCTGCCCGGACTTTAGCCACCCGTTTTTCCTGCAAACCGACGCTAGTGGAGAAGGATTAGGAGTCGTATTATTCCAAAGACACTCTGAACAAGAAAGGGTTATCTCATATGCAAGCCGGAGCTTGACGGATCTGGAGAAACGCTACTCCGCCAAAAATGGCTTCATTCATTGTAAAACCCCTCTGGACGGTTGGCCCGATGGGCGCTAGAACTCCAGCAATACAACCTAGACATCGAATACCGTAAAGGAGCGCTGAACACAGTGGCAGACGCACTCTCCCGATGCCCACTCCCCATACGAGACAATGAGGCCGAGATCATGTACCTCACGGATAATACCGAGAGCGACTGGCACAAACGAAGAATGACTAAAACGACACAAAATTCAAGCCAGTGTCCCGATTACCAGATTGTTGAAAACCGGTTGTTCAGGCATATAAGAAAGCGCAACAAACTCGACCGAGCACCAGAATGGAAACTATGTATACCTACCGCCGATACGCAAAGAATCCTCAAGGAAGTACACGATTCCGCCACCGCCGGACACCTAGGAGTGAAGAAAACCTTAAAACGTGCCCAGCAGAACTATTACTGGCCAGGAATGTACCGCGACGTATTAAAATACGTAAGAGGATGCCACGCCTGCGCCGAATACAAGGTCGAACAACGCCGTCCAGCAGGATTAATGGCTACCATGCAGTGCACCAAACCATGGGAGATCGTTACAGCAGACTTCATAGGACCACTACCTAGATCCAAACTAGGGAATACCTGCCTACTAGTCCTGGTAGACAAATTTTCAAAGTGGGTGGAACTCATCCCCGTACGACAGGCAACCACCGCGAGCGTAATCAAAGCATTACAGGAACGAGTGATATACCGGTTCGGATGCCCAGAAGTCTTCCTCAGTGACAACGGTAAGCAGTTCGTGGGGAAAGCGTTAACTATCTTTCTCAACGAACACCGAATCACGCATAAATTCACAGCAACCTACGCCCCACATGAAAATCCAACCGAACGAGCCAATAGGGTGATCAAAACCATGATAGCGCAACGGTCAAAAACCGACCACCGTACCTGGGACAGGGAGATCCCACAAATTGCCTTCGCCATCAACACAGCGCAACACGAAGCAACAAGAACATCGGCTGCAGAAATTATCTTTGGCAGAAATCTCATGACGCCCCACCAAGTCCGCACTGAAGGTATCGTACCCGAGGAATCCCCGAAAATAACTACAACTATAACCGACCTATGGGAGGAAATCAAGAAGAATCTGGCTAAAGCAGCAAAAACGCAAAAGAAATATTACGATCTTCGCCGCAGGCCTTGGAGGCCACACGTGGGGGAAATGGTAATGAAACGCGAGCATCCGCTCTTGTCCGCTATAAATCAATTCACGCAGAAACTAGCACCAAAATTTTCCGGCCCGTACGTGATAGAGAAATACGTATCATGCAATACGTATCAAACCCCGAACAGCCAAACAAACGGACAGCACATACGCATTTACAGGACCTAAAACCGTACGAACAACCACACCGGACCACGACTGCAACCAACTAACCTAGTGCAACGCTAAGTCTGCTCTTATCATTCCAGAGAACTGCGCCGTCAAGCACCGCCCGATTCACCACAAAGGGTTAAAGAATGGTGCCCACCATTCGAGGCGAGACCATGGCCGCCAAACAGGGCAATTATACGGAAGGTACAAATTTTTCACAGGCCACCGCTGTACCCCGAACTAGTACCAACACCGCATCCGTTGCTAGCCATACAAGAACGTCCGACCAACACAGAAGCATCTGCAGAAACAACCGGCGGTCGCAAGGAAGCAAGAGAAGAGACCCAACCCCAGGACAAAAAAAAGTGCAACGACATATTTGAGAAGCTGGGTGCGATAAACCGAACAAAAACTGACACAAAACGATGGCACTTCCGGTACGGCCGAACAAACGTCTAGTGTACCCAGCTAGACGCGGACCATGCGATCGTAAAAATCACTGGGCAAAAGCGAGTTGTAAAATTCAAGGACTAAACAGCGCAAAAAACATTAAATCAGAGAATTTTTCCTTTTGAAATGTAAATTTAATATAATGCTCGTAAATGAAATGTAAATTTAATCATAAATGAAATGTAAATTTATTGAAATGTAAGTTTAAATATTGAAATTTCTAGTTTTAAGCACAATGAAGTGTAAATAGAAGAAAAAAAAATATATATATGTCGAAAATAAAATATTCCAACCGCCACACACACACACCAACACCGGCCGAGCCACCCCAAGGTGGTAAATGATACCAGGACTCTGGTCTAGGTAGTGCAGGCCAAAAAGGTCACAAACTCCTGAACGCCAAAGCCTTTGTTCCCTGAAGTGGGAGGGGGACTGTAACCTAGCAAAAAGCCACGGTTCAATATCCAACTCCCTCAAAACCTACATATAGATACCCAAACATCCCCACCCGTACATAGCAAGCCAAAGGCACAGCGAACAACCACACGTACATAGCAAGCCAAAGATCGACAGCGAACATACGCCATACGTTGGGTATGCACAAAGGGCTTGCATGACAGCCGGTCATGCATTTTCGTTCGCCACCGCTAGGAAGGTAATTCGCAACAAGTTTATAAGCACATAAGTACTAAAGCACAGATCGCGGCGCAGAAAGCATACTCCTCATAGGTAAGCTGGGGGGATACCAACTCACCAGTTAGCATCTCCCATCCTTACACAGGGTATCCAGGGACCCCATGGCAAATGGAAAAGTCTCCCCAATAGCCTATGGCTCATGGATCTTCCCCACCTTCCACCCATGGGGAACCTACCGTTTCGCTACCATCCATCGTGGTAAGGAGAGGATTTTCCTCTGGCGGACCACGAAGGATGGATGGGCGCGGGTATTCCTTCTGGGAGGGGTCCGGGACTAGTCTTAACCCCCCCCAAGGGAAATACCAGACCCGATAAATAACCGCAACCAGGTAGTTAAAGAGCGTTTGGCGCGGGCACCTCATACAGGGTAGCCGAGGAGTAACCCTCCCCGCTCCCTGATTGAGGTGCCGGGTCAGATGCAAAGGGGGACTCATTTATACCCCTCAGGAACGCTAGGGCTTTAGCCCGAAGCACTCTGAGAGGAATAGAGAGCCGCCCAGTACCCATCAATAGTACCTACCGCTTACTAATCTTAGAATACTCCTCATAGAGCGTTTGGCGCGGACACCTCATACAGGGTAGCCGAGGAGTAACCTTCCGCCGCTCCCTGATTGAGGTGCCGGGTCAGATGCAAAGGGGGACTCATTTATACCAGTCAGGAATGCTAGGGCTTTAGCCCGAAGCACTCTGAGAGGAATAGAGAGCCGCCCAGTACCCATCAATAGTACCTACCGCTTACTAATCTAAGGATACTCCTCATAGGTATAACCGCCACGCCGACTCACCGTCACCGTCACCGTAACCGTAGGAACGCCACCGTCCCCGTAAAATCACCGCACGCGGCCCCGTCGTCAACATAATTATCACCGTCACCGTATCACCGTCACCGTCACCGTACCCGTACCCGTCCGTTGCAAGTCACAGCCCGCGCTCCGCCGCTTGGTAAGATACGATACTCACCGTAGAGTGTAACGGGACCCGTACCAGAACTGGCGTTCCCATCAACACTCCCTCGAAACTACCGCAATCGCCAGCTCTCGTTCTCTCGCTCTCTCTCTCTCTCTCTCTCTCTGGGACCTAAGGCTGTCGGTGTTCAAGGCCACCAAGGGTGCGTGTGTGTAAGACAGAACAAATATATTGTGTTATCATTGGGTAGGGGTTTGTGGGACCTCTCCTCGACCCTGGAGCGACTGAGCGTACCTCAGCCTTCGACAAAACCCACCTCCCAAATGGCGCCCGAGCAGGGACCCATCTCCACCGGCGACTGTGTAAAGCCAACAACAAGCACCAACATGGTGGTAGAGGGTCAGCCGAACACGCAACCACCACAAAGAGAGAACAACACCAACCTATTAAACACCGACTCCTTGAATTGGATATATTCGCTGAGGAAAGAGAGGCTTATCGAGGAATGTAAGAGACATAGGATATTTGCCGACGGCTACACTGTTGCCGAGCTCCGCATGGCACTCAGTGCTTACGTTAAGGCAAAGAGAAACCGCAAATCAACCGAAAATTTACTAAAAGAGGTGGAAGAGGAAATTCAGGCAGAAGAGAACAGCCAAGTAAAAACGACACTCGATTCAATCCCCGGCATCTGCGTAAGCACTCCGTGTCCAGTCACAAAAGAGATACAGCAAACGCCACCTCGCACCGAGCTGACAGATAGCGAGGTAATGAATACTGTCCGCCGATGGGACGATGGGACGTCCACTTCAAGGGAGGAGAGACGCTGCATGATTTCTTGGAGAGAATTGAGGAGCTGGCAGAATGTTATAAGATTCCCTAGACAAATTACTCACCACTCTACTGGAGGTTCTGCGCGGCAGAGCATTACAATGGTTCAGGATCCGCAGGGCCGAGATCCTCTCTTGGGCAGGCTTCCGCACCGCCGCCGAACATTTTTTCCTGCCCAGACGACCCCTCGCCCAGCTGGAAGAGGCCATACGACAGAGGAAACAGCAGGGGAGAGAGAAAGCCAAGGACTATATTCTCGCCATACAAACCATGATACGACAGCGAGGTAATGAATACTGTCCGCCGATGGGACGATGGGACGTCCACTTCACGGGAGGAGAGACGCTGCATGATTTCTTGGAGAGAATTGAGGAGCTGGCAGAATGTTATAAGATTCCCCTAGACAAATTACTCCCCACTCTACTGGGGGTTCTGCGCGGCAGAGCATTACAATGGTTCAGGATCCGCAGGGCCGAAATCCTCTCTTGGGCAGGCTTCCGCACCGCCGCCGAACATTTTTTCCTGCCCAGACGACACCTCGCCCAGCTGGAAGAGGCCATACGACAGAGGAAACAGCAGGGGAGAGAGAAAGCCAAGGACTATATGCTCGCCATACAAACCATGATACGACAGCATCCGACCATGTCGCGGGAGAACCACCTAGAGCGGATTTACGACGGACTTCGCGTGGAGTACCGCTTATTCGCGAAACGTAGCGAATTTCGCACCATTGAGGAGCTGATGGAGTTCACGGATGAGTTCGAGTTGCTGCAAGCGGAGGCCAACAGACAAGGCAGGCAACCAGCGCATTATTTAGCGCCAATGACCGAAGAGTATAGCCGTGAGGAATCCTGCTGGAGATGCAAGGGACGTGGGCATCTGCGCCACAACTGCAGGAGAGCACGAAGATTATTCTGTTCCAGATGTGGCCAGGACAACATCCTGTCCAGGGAGTGCCAATGCCACCACTTGAACACCGGAACGCTAGTCAGAGTAAAGGAAACCAAGACGCGAACATCAGTAGCAACCAACGTCCAATCACCTGGTGTAAAAAGGGATGGTCGTCATTATGTCCAGTTTACTGTGGAAGGGTTGAACGTCTGAGCCTTGGTGGACACCGGCGCCACGCTAACCTATGTAGACGATGTTATCCGTAAACATTTAGAGTCGAAGAAGATACCGCGCACTCCCAGCGTCCGGAACGTGCAGCTCGCCGATAGGACCTGCGTCATCAGCTCATACACGTATCCGGTAACCATATCCCACACCAATAAAAGGACGCGCATGAGAGTGTCCACCCTTCCTAATCTAGCGGAAGAGATGATCCCCGGAATGGACTACCTCAGGGAGAGGAGACTCATTCTCACCTTGGTTGGTATAGTATTACCGCCGGCCTCGCCACCACAGGACACCACGATTACGAAACTAAACGCAATTACGGAAAGGGAGCACTTAAATGAGATGCAGAAGAGTCACCTCGAGGGATTTCTCGACCAACACAAACGAAGGTTCAGTCAAATAACTGGCCACAGCCACGCGGCAGAACATGTAATTTCACTCAAGCACGACCGACCTCTAAAACAGCGATATTATCCACGAAATCCAGCGAAGCAACAGGTGATAAACACGGAGGTCGATGAATTACTAGCCGCAGGACGTATCGAACCATCAAAAAGCGGTTACAGCTCGCCGATAGTCCTGGTGCGAAAGAAACAAGGTAGCTGGAGGATGTGCATCGACTACCGTCAACTCAACGCAGCGAGCATACCGGACGCATATCCATTACCCAGAATTGGAGCAATCCTAGACCAACTTAAAGAAGCAAAGTTTATTTCCACCATCGATTTAAAGAATGGATATTGGCAAATACCGATGGCCAGGAGGTCCCGCCAATACACCGCATTCACCGTACCCGGACGTGGACTCTTCCAGTGGAAGGTTATGCCCTTTGGGCTACATTCCGCGCCGGCCACCTTTCAACGAGCGCTTGACGCCATTCTGGGCCCCGAACTCCAACCGAAGGTATTCGCATATCTGGATGACATAATTGTCTTGGGAGATACATTTGACGAACACATCCGCAACTTAAGGGAAGTTTTCGAGAGACTAGAACGAAACAACATGCAGATAAATTTCGAGAAGTGCAGTTTTGTCCAAAAACAACTACACTACCTTGGACATATCGTCAGCGACCAAGGAATCCACACCGACCCAGCAAAAACATCAGCAGTGCGCGAAATGCCCGCGCCGATATATATTCGACAACTGCGCCGGTTCCTTGGCCTAGCCTCATGGTATCGACACTTTGTAGCCGAGTTCTCCACCATCGCTGCACTGCTTAGCAAGTTGCTGAAAAAGGGGCAACGCTGGGGTGGGAGCAGCAGCAAGAGGAGGCGTTCACCCACCTAAAGGACAAACTCACCACGGCCCCAGTGCTATGCTGCCCGGACTTTAGCCACCCGTTTTTCCTGCAAACCGACGCTAGTGGAGAAGGATTAGGAGTCGTATTATTCCAAAGACACTCTGAACAAGAAAGGGTTATCTCATATGCAAGCCGGAGCTTGACGGATCTGGAGAAACGCTACTCCGCCAAAAATGGCTTCATTCATTGTAAAACCCCTCTGGACGGTTGGCCCGATGGGCGCTAGAACTCCAGCAATACAACCTAGACATCGAATACCGTAAAGGAGCGCTGAACACAGTGGCAGACGCACTCTCCCGATGCCCACTCCCCATACGAGACAATGAGGCCGAGATCATGTACCTCACGGATAATACCGAGAGCGACTGGCACAAACGAAGAATGACTAAAACGACACAAAATTCAAGCCAGTGTCCCGATTACCAGATTGTTGAAAACCGGTTGTTCAGGCATATAAGAAAGCGCAACAAACTCGACCGAGCACCAGAATGGAAACTATGTATACCTACCGCCGATACGCAAAGAATCCTCAAGGAAGTACACGATTCCGCCACCGCCGGACACCTAGGAGTGAAGAAAACCTTAAAACGTGCCCAGCAGAACTATTACTGGCCAGGAATGTACCGCGACGTATTAAAATACGTAAGAGGATGCCACGCCTGCGCCGAATACAAGGTCGAACAACGCCGTCCAGCAGGATTAATGGCTACCATGCAGTGCACCAAACCATGGGAGATCGTTACAGCAGACTTCATAGGACCACTACCTAGATCCAAACTAGGGAATACCTGCCTACTAGTCCTGGTAGACAAATTTTCAAAGTGGGTGGAACTCATCCCCGTACGACAGGCAACCACCGCGAGCGTAATCAAAGCATTACAGGAACGAGTGATATACCGGTTCGGATGCCCAGAAGTCTTCCTCAGTGACAACGGTAAGCAGTTCGTGGGGAAAGCGTTAACTATCTTTCTCAACGAACACCGAATCACGCATAAATTCACAGCAACCTACGCCCCACATGAAAATCCAACCGAACGAGCCAATAGGGTGATCAAAACCATGATAGCGCAACGGTCAAAAACCGACCACCGTACCTGGGACAGGGAGATCCCACAAATTGCCTTCGCCATCAACACAGCGCAACACGAAGCAACAAGAACATCGGCTGCAGAAATTATCTTTGGCAGAAATCTCATGACGCCCCACCAAGTCCGCACTGAAGGTATCGTACCCGAGGAATCCCCGAAAATAACTACAACTATAACCGACCTATGGGAGGAAATCAAGAAGAATCTGGCTAAAGCAGCAAAAACGCAAAAGAAATATTACGATCTTCGCCGCAGGCCTTGGAGGCCACACGTGGGGGAAATGGTAATGAAACGCGAGCATCCGCTCTTGTCCGCTATAAATCAATTCACGCAGAAACTAGCACCAAAATTTTCCGGCCCGTACGTGATAGAGAAATACGTATCATGCAATACGTATCAAACCCCGAACAGCCAAACAAACGGACAGCACATACGCATTTACAGGACCTAAAACCGTACGAACAACCACACCGGACCACGACTGCAACCAACTAACCTAGTGCAACGCTAAGTCTGCTCTTATCATTCCAGAGAACTGCGCCGTCAAGCACCGCCCGATTCACCACAAAGGGTTAAAGAATGGTGCCCACCATTCGAGGCGAGACCATGGCCGCCAAACAAGGCAATTATACGGAAGGTACAAATTTTTCACGGGCCACCGCTGTACCCCGAACTAGTACCAACACCGCATCCGTTGCTAGCCATACAAGAACGTCCGACCAACACAGAAGCATCTGCAGAAACAACCGGCGGTCGCAAGGAAGCAAGAGAAGAGACCCAAACCCAGGACAAAAAAAAGTGCAACGACATGCGATCGTAAAAATCACTGGGCAAAAGCGAGTTGTAAAATTCAAGGACTAAACAGCGCAAAAAACATTAAATCAGAGAATTTTTCCTTTTGAAATGTAAATTTAATATAATGCTCGTAAATGAAATGTAAATTTAATCATAAATGAAATGTAAATTTATTGAAATGTAAGTTTAAATATTGAAATTTCTAGTTTTAAGCACAATGAAGTGTAAATAGAAGAAAAAAAAAAATATATATGTCGAAAATAAAATATTCCAACCGCCACACACACACACCAACACCGGCCGAGCCACCCCAAGGTGGTAAATGATACCAGGACTCTGGTCTAGGTAGTGCAGGCCAAAAAGGTCACAAACTCCTGAACGCCAAAGCCTTTGTTCCCTGAAGTGGGAGGGGGACTGTAACCTAGCAAAAAGCCACGGTTCAATATCCAACTCCCTCAAAACCTACATATAGATACCCAAACATACCCACCCGTACATAGCAAGCCAAAGGCACAGCGAACAACCACACGTACATAGCAAGCCAAAGATCGACAGCGAACATACGCCATACGTTGGGTATGCACAAAGGGCTTGCATGACAGCCGGTCATGCATTTTCGTTCGCCACCGCTAGGAAGGTAATTCGCAACTAGTTTATAAGCACATAAGTACTAAAGCACAGATCGCGGAGCAGAAAGCATACTCCTCATAGGTAAGCTGGGGGGATACCAACTCACCAGTTAGCATCTCCCATCCTTACACAGGGTATCCAGGGACCCCATGGCAAATGGGGGAAGTCTCCCCAAGAGCCTTTGGCTCATGGATCTTCCCCTCCTTCCACCCATGGGGAACCTACCGTTTCGCTACCATCCATCGTGGTAAGGAGAGGATTTTCCTCTGACGGACCACGAAGGATGGATGGGCGCGGGTATTCCTCCTGGGAGGGGTCCGGGACTAGGCCTAACCCCCCCCCAAGGGAAATACCAGACCCGATAAATAACCGCAACCAGGTAGTTAAAGAGCGTTTGGCGCGGACACCTCATACAGGGTAGCCGAGGAGTAACCCTCCTCCGCTCCCTGATTGAAGTGCCGGGTCAGATGCAAAGGGGGACTCATTTATACCAGTCAGGAACGCTAGGGCTTTAGCCCGAAGCACTCTGAGAGGAATAGAGAGCCGCCCAGTACCCATCAATAGTACCTACCGCTTACTAATCTAAGGACACTCCTCATAGGTATAACCGCCACGCCGACTCACCGTCACCGTAACCGTAGGAACGCCACCGTCCCACTGTGAATCGAATAAAACAAGCTAGCTGGACAAAAGTGACCATTGAATTTTAAATAAAAATATATTGTAGATGACAGCTAATAGTCCAAATATCACGAGTCAAAAAAAAATGTTACTTAATATTTGCTGATGTGGATGTAATTAGCTGCTAATCTCAGAAAAACGTGTTTTGATTTGCCTAAATTTATAATTCTGGACGTCTCACGGTTTTTCATATAACTTTATTACTGCGTTGTTTTTTCGTGTAATTTAAAATGGATGTGATGGTAAACAGTGAGTACTATTCATATGATATAAAGTTTTTTATTTAGACCATGTTGTTGTTCTAAAAAACACGCCGAAATTTGAACATTTATATTTTTGTTTGCAAATTTTTACATTTGTTAGAGAAAAAGTATTAGTATTCCACCAGCTTCCAGTCTGAAATTTATGTAAATCATAGCCGTGGCTCCGTAGCCTCTAAATGTACAAATTTCGTTCGGCACAAATTGATCCAACAATTTTTTTTTTCTGGCTTATTCCTTCTCGATTAAAAAAAAGGTTGTGCAGACTCTGTTAATAGTTGTTCAGATGTGGAAAGTACTGATAGTGATTAAGACTTATTTACATTTTAATTTTTATTGCTTATAGCAATAAGGATATCTTTGAAGTATTTTTAGTTTAATGTTAACATAGAATGAGTTATTTCAACGAAAATAAACTTTGCATTGTTTTTAACCCTTCTGCTATGTTTGGGTCAATTTGACCCAATTTTTGGAGAAACTTAACGAAACTCATAGGTTTCTTTCATAGATTCATGTTGATTCTTCTTCCACTTGTTTCCCGCATTAAATAGAAGGGGTTTGCTAACAAATTAAAACCATAATGGTTTTCAACACTACTAAAAATATCTTAAAGTGTTTTTGCTACACTTATTGTGTTACTGGGTCAATTTGACCCACCATGTGATTTAGTATACCCTAATGTATACATTTTTAGGAAACTATTATAAAGAACCGTATTTATGGAAAATTGCATACATTTTTCCTATTTTTCGCATACCATATTTATCAATTATTGAAAGCTTCATTAGTACTAACAAATCTGCGAACCTCTGTTATGCATGAGTTCAAAAAACACTTTGTATGTCGTAGAAAATTTGCCGCTTCTTCTTCACTGTCATAGAGAAATATACTTCGCAATTAGCAGCATAGTGTGTAAAAACTGCCAGTAAAACATTAACCAATAAATACAAATCTTTTCGATATTAAATAATAAAGATTTTAGATGAAAACAAAAATGAAGTTTGTATGTAATTTCTATTTGGGCCAGTGTTTTTGTATACTTGTGTAATTTAGAGCTTATTCGGCCGGTTCTTCGTAGACAAAAACAAAAGTTGGTTAAAAAAATTATAAGCAGCGCTAAGTTTTCATGAGTGGGTCAAATTGACCCAAAACACTAAAAGTGCGATTTTTTTCTAACGTAGCAGAAGGGTTAATGAACTAATTTGTGTATTGACAAATCAGACAAAACAAACAAACGGAATAAAAATAATTATTAATTTCAATGTTTGGCTGTAAATATCTTTTTAATGGAGATAAATGAAAATCGATTTTTTGTTTCTGGCCCACCCTAGTACGTATGTATATTATCCAACCATATTTTGTTCTTACACTTCATTTTTACCTTAATGTGCACAATATACTTGGATACAGTCATTTAAGTCCGAAAATCCCATAAAATAATTTTGTCCAGCTAGCCTGTTCTATTCGATTCACTGTGCGTCCCCGTAAAATCACCGCACGCGGCCCCGTCGTCAACATAATTATCACCGTCACCGTCACCGTCACCGTCACCGTATCACCGTCACCGTCACCGTACCCGTACCCGTACCCGTACCCGTACCCGTCCGTTGAAAGTCACAGCACGCTCTCTGCCGCTTGGTAAGATACGATACTCACCGTAGAGTGTAACGGGACCCGTACCCGAACCGCCGTTCCCATCAACACTCCCTCGACGCTACCGTAATCGCCAGCTCTCTTTCTCTCGCTCTCTCTCTCTCTCGTTATCTCTCTCTCTCTGGGACCTAAGGCTGTCGGTTTTCAAGACCACCAAGGGTGCGTGTGTGTGTTCGGAGTAAGACAGAACAAATATATTGTGTTATCATTGGGTAGGGGTTTGTGAGACCTCTCCTCGACCCTGGAGCGACTGAGCGTACCTCAGCCTTCGACAAAACCCACCTCACAAGATATATATAGTTGATTACAAATATATAGATATATCTATTTTTTTTAAGAGGGAAGGTGTAGCATTACATAAACCATCGCCCTTTTACTTTAATTGTCATGTGCACACAAATATGAATGTACACAAACAAAATTCTACCCAAATTAGTTAGATTGAACTCATCGGGAGTTTATACAAAGACTGCATACGCCGCACATAACGAGGACCTTGTTACACTTGTGCGGACGGTCAAAGACACCGCCAAAGACAGTCGCAATGCCCAACTGATCTACAACGTCAGTTTGTCAATGCGACTGACATATCGACTTAGCATATTTTAGAATTATACATTTTAGTTTGTATGTATTAGTAATTATACATAGGTATATATTTTAGTTCCTAAATAACTTGTAAGTATTATTATAAGAATTTAGTATAAAAGAAAGTGATTTCCAATAAACGAAACCAATTGATTCTACACCCTAAATAATGGCTCATTTAATTAGCCAGGAAGTACTCTACAATAGTCAGTGCAGGCCTTATAAACTGCGTTGACTGTCGTCCGATGTTAACGCTTGCTTCAGATGACCTACCTATAGTGCTCGCTATAGATCGCCCCACCGATTTTATCACCGCTGAAAATCGCACCTTCACCAACTTTAATAAAGCCGACTTGGAGGGTTTTCTTACCACCACAGAGAGCGCCTTCGCTGCTCTCCCCACCCCGTCTGACGTACGAGAAGGGGAAAAGGCGTTTCGTATGGCCCTAATTTCAGCCTCCCATAAACACATTCCGTCAGGTAGAATAAAGTGAGTCCATACTTCCCCGCAGAGGCAGCGGCCCTGGCAAATGAACGTGACCATATTAGAGGCCAGGACCCTACGGACCCTGAAATAAAGGATCTTAATGCGGAAATCAGACGCTTAGTAGATAAACACAAACGTGCTAAGTGGGAAGAGCACCTAAGGCCTTGCAACCTCTCGGCTGGAGTTGGCAAATTATGGTCGACGGTGAAATCTTTGTCCAACCCGACTAAACCCAACGACAAAGTAGCCATCGCCTTCGGTGATAAGGTTCAGTCGAAGTCAAAAAGATGCGCGGGCTCCTTCTACCGACAATTTGTAATGCATCCTCCGTTGGACAAAGAGATTCGCCGAGCCACCAAGGAAGCGCATAAACACAAAACAGCGATGCGCCCATTGCCATCTCCACAACAGAAGTTCATGAGGCAATTCGGAGATCTAAGGACCCCCCCATAGAAACGTTGGGTTTTTAAATTAAATTAGTATCTGGGAATTATGTGCTATTTATGTGCTCCAAGAAAACGTATTGACCGCCAGGAAAAACAGAGTGGGCGAGAGGGGAAGGGGCTGTCACATCCCCAATTTGGGATCTGATATTGGATTAGCTTATAATTATGTGCT